>CM052814.1:14505199-14584839 GCA_028533885.1 Nasua narica
TTTTTTTTTTTAGAGTCCTACATTATATGGCACTGCCTTCCTTTTTTCTTGATGGTCAAACAAACTTAATCACATCAAAAAGAACATTTTCCAGGCAGAGCTCTCTTGTTTTCAACTAGTACAAAATAAAAGTTGTAGGAAAAGAAAGCCATTAGGTAACCCTCCTTTAAAGCAACTCAGCCAATACCTTTCTCTGTGCCCTCCAATCATTTGTCTTTCTTCTTGGCTTAGATGAAAGGATGGGAGAAGGAAAGTTGAGGTCAAGTAACAGGGAGTTTGGGGAAAGCTAAAGGAATATTTTTCAGGTCCTCTGTAGTCATTCAGCAGTGGGGGGGGGGGGTATGTGGGATTTCCAAAGAGGAAGTGTACCCCTCATCTAGACATTCTCTGTATTCTTATTTTACATTTATCTGCCTTATACCTGGTCCTTTTTCAAAGTGGGTTGGCAGTTGTCACCCTCCGACACTCACAGAAACAAGCCGAAAAACCCCTCTGGTCATCATTTTGAGGCTTCCCTGAGTAGCCACTTGGGAATATCTTTCTTTAGCCGCTGTTACACTTTTAATTTTTCAAGCAAGCTGGCCTTGGAAACAAGGAACAATTGCTAAAGAGAGTATTCCGCCAGTGCCATGGGGGCATGTCTATAATTTCTGCGCCCCTGAATGTGCCGGTTGAAACTTCCTTTGGCGATTCCCATAATCAGCATAGGTGGCCAGTAAACTGCACCTGTAAACTCAGTTAACAGTGATAATTCTGTCCTTGACTGGTAGATATTGCCTTTATGACTCTATTCTACTCCCCTTTTAATTTATCACCACTACCTAGACGGTTTACTAAGTTTTATGGATGGTGGTCAAGTTTGCCACATAGATAGAATTTTTTGAATCGGGGTTCTTTCAGGTTTTCACATTTGTCCTATGAAACCACTATTCTAAAATAATGGTTTCATAAAATGTCTGTGACTCCTACTGGAAGTATAAGAACGGAAGTAAAGAAATCATGGAATCAACAGATGTTGAAACAGCATCAAATTCCAAGAAGGGGAGCCATCCCATTTTTGTCAATTTTTCTTGTATTTGACCCAAACTAATTGAAATGGAGTCTGAACTTTTGAAATCTACAGTCGGACGAAAAGAATAAAGAGTCAAAGGATACTAGTGGAGGTATGGTATCTAACGCTTACGTGCTAGTATGATAGGAAATATTTGTCATCCATTATAAAGAAGAGTTTTCGGGGAAATGCTTCCGATGGCACCAGGTAAAGATCCCAGCTTTCACTTTGGAACTTGACCATCTATACTTGCTTAACTCCAGCGCCTACTGAGAGCCAGTCCATAAAGTCCATCTCTCTAAAAAGCAGAATTTAGAAAAAAAGAAATTTATATATAAATTGTATGTAGTATATGGACACACACACTGCAACCCCAGAGCTGTGTGTTTTGTGAATCATACAACACATGGTATGTTGGCTCATATGTGAAAATAGCAACCGGCTGAAAAATAAAATTTATCTCGAACAAAGGTTATGCATCTGTGTTTCCGTTGGTAGCCAAGACCAGACCATAGCACCATTGTGATTCTTTTCTCCCTAGTTCCTGTGAACACTGGGTTTATTTGTATGAGGGAGAAAGGATCTCGCTCCTGCCACAGTGCCCACTCAACTTCTCTCAGTGAGTTTCCTTTGCCATCTCAGTGAGTCCTTACGGCGTAATTACAATTCTAGCACGATATGCTATTTGTTGAAAACCGTCAATGTTTTGTGGAAGAGAGAAACTACAGTTCAAAAACGGTGAGCGGAGCAAATCAATGCCCTGATTAACTGATATCAACAGACCCTCTGAAGATTTCAAATGCTCGCTCTCCGTTTCCAGGAAGCAGCCGGGAAGAAAATGCCTTACAGGGGTTAAACCCCAATGCCTGCACTGCAGCCTATTTCTGTCAACACTCTGCTCAGGAAATAAACATTTATGCTTTCTGAAATGAAAGTGTATTTTTGAAGACTAGCCGTCAGATATTTTTTGCCCTTCACACTTTCAAATGCTTAGCCTTTTCTGTAAGTTGACTGCAAAGTGCATCAGTTTGCCAGGCTGAAAAAAAAAAGTGCTTGATAAGTGCCCATGGCACCACCGTCATCCTCCGAAGTTTCCAGTGGAAGGAGGTGGGAGGGTTGGCGCGAAACATACTTTCTTCAAGCCAGTTACTTCAGGGGTACCTGCCTCTTGAGAAGTTTTTCAGTCCTTCCAAATGATGTTATTCCCAACTGTCATCTGGTTTATTTGGAGCACACGGTATCGCAGATAAACACGCTATTTAACTGCGGGTCAAGGGAGAGAGTCGTTCTGCTCGCAAAATGCCCGAGATACAGTAAATGGCGCTGACACGAGGACGGAGATGAAGAGAGATCAGAGTTGTCAGCGATAGGCGTGGAATGGGCCGTAGCTGGGGAGGGGAAAAAAAATGTACGATGGTGTCAGTGTATTTTAAAAAGCAGTAATACGGCTGAACATTTAAAACTATAACCTGTCACACACCAAAGATTAAGATCCCGGGATGTACAAAACATGAAGTTCGAACGACACAACGGCAAAGCGTATTTTATTTCACTTGGGAGAATGGTTTCTCTGCAAAGGTAGCGAAATGGTATAGGTGATGAGGACCTCTCGTTTGTAGCCCCGAAGCTGTAAAACATCGCTAAGTGCTGGGCACAGGTGCACGCAAGTAATTATCATTTGGATACAAGCACATGTGCACCAGTAGAGCCACTGCGTTTTTAGAGAATTCCTTAACCTCGGTTTATTTAGATCTTGGACATTTAGGTTTGCGTACTTTGTTCAGGTCCACTGGCGAAAATATTATCGTCTCCATGTCATTCTATATGGAGAGTATCTATGGCGAGCGGCCCTAAATGGAAGGTAGAAGTTGATGGCATTCAAATGTTAGCCCTCTTAGGCATCCCACCTCCTCCGTCACCAGGTGGGCAGAACAATCTCCTAACAAGGCTGTGTCCCTGTCACTCAGGCATTTGGGCAGTTGGGCTCTTTGTGCCAGTTTCCAGACTGCCGAGGTGTGATAGGAAAGGGTTAAAAGTGTTGCAATTCAGCTTCTTTCTAGAGCATGAAGAGATAGGAGTCCAGACTTTTATTGACATTCTGGAAAGCATGGCTGGTCCCTTTTCCTATCATTTTGCAAAAAATTACACTTCCTTTAATCAGCTGAAAGAGATGTGAGGCTCTCAAGCAAAGCAAACTTGTCAAACCTTTTGTGCTGTATCCATCTCCCTATCCTCCCTGACCCCCCAAAAAAAGTCTTTTTTTATTTTTTAACCTTTTTCCTTTTATTTCATTAAGCAAAGAAAAAAGTTCAGTTTATAGGAAGGATTCACGGGCACACGTGTGCACGCGCACACACACACACACACACACACACAGCCATCGACAGAGAGCAAACAAATTGCAGGATGAACCTAAAAAAAATGAAATTTTATTGTTTTTTGCTTAATTAAACCCCAAAGAAATGTGTGAAACCTTGTTATGGCTGAGAATTGCGAATTTGTAAATCACAGGGACAAAAGGGCCCCTGTGCAACTTTAAAGTTTCCGTGCACGTAACTGTCGATACCTTGCCTTCTCCATCATCAGCACTAAATTCACATTGATGCCTCTTTTCTTCTCCGTATTGATCCTTCCATGAGAACGTAGATTTGTATCTGTTAATTAATGCGTCCTGAAACAGCGTTTGTATTAATCAGGCAGATAAGAAAAATTGGATGCCTGCGTCCTCTTGACAACTGTAAAAGTGCTGGGCCTGATAAAATCGTGGACGGACCTCAATAAAAAAGTTCCTCCTTCCACTCAATAAACTAATCATCCTGCTTTTAATTATTCGGCAGAAAGATGTGTGGAGATTGGAGAATGTGTAAATCTATTTACTAACAGCAGTGTCTGGGAGGGAGAATAGGGCTGTCACAGGAAGGGGCTGCGGGCTACGGGCTCGGTCCATCTGCTGCGACAGAGAGAACGGCTGCTTGGGAGCCCGAAAAGGAACAAGTGCACGAAGGCAAGGGGAAAGGACTCCTCCCTTTTGGCTCATAACTTTCCAAGAGGATCATTTGTTTCTTCCTCTATTGCATTTACAAAACAAACCCCGACCATTCCCTTTGCTTCAGTTAGGTATTTGGATGTGCGTCCCACGTTTTATCTTGGGGGTGGGGGATGGGATAGGAAAGGAGCAATACTGGTCTGTTTGCTGTGAGTATAACGTTCTCAAGATCGAAAGCAAGTGGAGCCTAACCTAGGCACGCTAGCTCATTATTTTTCTCCTTGGACTCTCTGTTGAAAATCTTACCCACGTGTTTTATCTCTAATTCTAATAGAAACTTAGGTAACCCCACAATGGAGTGACCAAAAAGAGAAAAAAGGTGGAAAAAAAAAAGGAAAGATTGACACCGCCAATTCAGAAGAAGATCTGTCATGTAATATGTAAATAGCTTGATAAACAATGAAAGCGATGCTTTTTACACAGGTGTTAAGACCCACCTTTAATAAAAGCCGGACTAATCCCTCTTGATGATTTTATTAAACACTTCAGTTAATGGTGCCAAGTGGCAAAGCGCTAGTTTTCACCAATGGGGCAGGAAGTCGTTTCCTTTTCTCATTGTGCAGTAGTTTCTAGTATCACATGGGATGTGAACAATTGGATAGGAATAAAAACGAGACAAAAGCAATGACCATAAGCAGGAGCCCAAGAAGATTGGTCAGCAGTGGATAGTTATGATTTGGGTAGTAGGATCTAGAGAGGGAGTGAAAATAGATTTTATAAGTTGAATTATTAAAATTTTCTCCTTCTCTAGAATTATTGGTGGCAGGATCTTAAATCACGGTACTTTTGTCCTCAATGACCGTAGGGGTGGGTGTTCAGCCTTGGAATCCCTGGGCATTACCTTGGAAATGAAAGTGGAGATTAAGAAACATTCATTTTTTAGGACTCATGGGAAAAGTAGGTGGCTGATTATTAGGTATCTTCACTAAGACTTCCGTTTAGAATCCAGATCTGGTCCCTCTGAGATATAAGTAAATGTTTTTACTCCTAACTGGGTTTAATTGTACTACTTCCTCTTTCCCTATTGCACCACATTTCCTTTTTCATTTTTTTGCATGTTTTCTTAGGCTCAGAAGGAACTTTAAGCCTATATGTGTGTTATGTGTGAATTCAGACCAGATTGTTAATGAAGAATTGAAGGAGTCATCCAGATGTTTCAGATAAAAATAACATTTAGTATAGCTATGTTTACTGAATGCATATTATAAATTAGTATTTTGTTGGATGTTCCCCAAACAAAAATTGAGGTGGGAGTAAATTGTCTTGCCCCCAGGAAAAGACCCAGCAGCTCAGTGGGGCCAATATTTAATCTGAAGATCTGGATCTGTTTGTATCCCACCCATGGAACTCTGTTGCCACCATATTTAACTTGTTAAATAACTGGATCTTAATAAGAAGAGTAAACGGTGGCTTTTTGATTTGGTGAAGAGGCCAGGCCCTTAAGTATTCTTTTCTCTTTTATACCAATAAACACCTTTTGAAGAAGAATTCATGTTAAGTGTCAGTGGGTGCAAAATATCCAGTTAAGAAGGCTCTTTTGGGTGTATGAATATTCATCATTCATTGAGCATCTGACTGTTACAGAGAAATGTTTGCAAAACATTTATAATAGCATTTATAAATGCTACTATAAAAAAGCATTTACAATAGCAAAAACATTATAATAGCATCTCTATTGTACTCTGCCGCGTGAGTGTAAACTGTTTGTTTTCCATTATTTGGGAGCTCTTTTTATTTTTTTTAACTTTTCAGTTGTTTATTGATAGTAGTTTTTAGAGATGAAGTGGATGAAAATCTGACTTCCTGAAAGACATTTATAAAAACTGTAGCCAGAAATCGATTATATCTAAAGACTACACACTATTTTCTTCTGAAATGAAACAAACCTGCTTTTCTGTTATATTCACCTCAGCTGCGTCTATAAAAACCCAGAAAAAAAACCACCAACAAGTTGAACTGGTTTGTGACTTTTACTTTGCCGATCGCAAAATGATCAGGGGAAAATTTAAGAGCATCTCATCAAAGCTCAGCATAATTTTGAGCACTGATGCAGAAGCTGACTACCATATGAAACTAATGTTGCATTATGAAATTATGGCTTTAAAGTAACTCGATCTGCCCATCTTCCCATGCAGGCTTCTCCACGCTGTCCCTGGCGGACCAGATGAGCCTTCTGCAGAGTGCTTGGATGGAAATTTTGATCCTTGGTGTCGTATACCGATCTCTTTCATTTGAGGATGAACTTGTCTATGCAGATGATTATATAATGGATGAAGACCAGTCCAAATTAGCAGGCCTTCTTGACCTAAATAATGCTATCCTGCAGCTGGTAAAGAAATACAAGAGCATGAAGCTGGAGAAAGAAGAATTTGTCACCCTCAAAGCGATAGCTCTTGCTAATTCAGGTTGGCATACTGACATGGTCATTGTTGCATTTTTTTTAATATTTCAGTTTTACCCTTGCCTCGACTTCTTCTTCAGGGATTTGCTAAAGCTGGTTGTCAATTCTATAGGAGACAGCAAAATACAGTCATTACGACTTTCTAGTGAAAAGTTAGAAATAGAAAAAGTCCACTTGCATTATTTTTATTATATTTACTTATTGAAAGTGGTGAAACTTCTACCAGCCTGTGCATTTCCTAACTTGTAGTGTAAATGGATGCTCTCAGGACCACAGTGCCTCCATTGTCTTGTAGGCACAAGTGAAATAAGGGTGCACCGTGGGTACGCAGAAAGCATTTCCGCCTCATAAATGCACATTTTGTAATTGGAAAAACATATATAGTGTTGTTTCTCATTTTGGTTATCAAAGCATACTCTTGTTTTCTTTTATTCTGGAATTCTGTAGAAGGCAACTTCTGCTGGAGCATTTCTCTGAAAGGTACCACCTATGCAGTAAGGGTGCAGAATTATGGGAATAAACAGTCTTTACCTGTGAACGGAAATGTACTAAAATAGCAACCTCTGATAAGTAAAAATCGTTGCTGCTTTTTTGTTTTTCCCTTTGTGCCTCTTCTACTGCCTTATTGTGGTCCGAAGTCTCTTTTAGTATTTGCATATAGTTCCAGATAGATACCCTCCTTAATGACGTGCCGATCTGTAGATACCTGCGTGTCAATAACGTGCTCTGATGCTATGTACCGGTGACAGTCACACCGTGCCCCTCCATCTGCTTTTGTTTTGACCCTATCTTTGAACTTTATCTTGGTTGCTGGCCAGTAGTTTTCCCTTTAATTACAAGAAGGAAACTGTCAATAAAATCTGTTAAATGGGATGCAATGAGTGGCTTGAATGGGCGGACGGCTATTTGTTCAAATTCTGCAGCATTCAAGGTATTGACAGTTTGTTTTCTGGGGCCATATGTGACGATCAATCTCAGGCTGGGCTCAGCCGCGCTGAAAAATGAAAAACCAGATTGCTTTTGCTTACTTGTGGATGACGACTTTGTGATTTGGCGCGGTCCTAGTGAGATGAGACCCTTCTGCCCAAATTGCCCCCATGAGAGCCGGGGACGCGTGACTGTTTTTAGAAATAATTTTTAATTGATTTTGTAATTAACAGTTCATCTACAATATTGATGCATGCATCCTTGGACTGATAGGAGGGAAATTGTTTTCAACAATGAAGTTGTACTTTCCTATCTGTCTTCATAATGGAGTTTAGCATTGCATACTTTTAATTGCTGACCACACCATTCACTTCCCCTGTCGTCCTCCCCTGTGAAACTGTAACCTAGAATTCTTTATGACAAGTGGCACTGTTGATGCAGACATCTCAGACACCCCTTGTCTGGCTCTCTACAAGACCAAAGTGGGAGATGGGAGAGAAATTTTCCGAGAATTTATTGGTTTGCAAGGACTTCATATTATAGCATCTCTCATCATCAGATGAAAAATTCTGTAGCAGTGGTTTTGGGAAGAATTTCTGTTTGGTAGTCCTATAGTGATTGTAATTGAAAACATGTACTGGGTCAATTAAACTGAAAATCCAGCAAGCATGTTTTATATTTTTTATATTACATAATGCTTTTTAAAATTATTAACTAATTGTGAGGACTGAGCAGTGCTAAAACCTGATCAAGGTTGCTAAAATCTTATAATTTTAGGTATAAGATATATACTTTATGGCTATGGATTATAATTTAGAGTACCTGAATTAATTAGTAGCAGCATTTCGGTCTGTTGTTTAGAAGTAGAATCATTAGTGTTTTGATATGTAAATATTCGAATCCCACAACTCTGCTATTGGAAGGAGGAAGTGACCTACTTTAGAGCAATGACTGGTGATTAGAAAGTCTTTAAAGAACTCTTTAGTTTGCTTTCCTTGTTTAAAGCCAGAACTAGTTAACGGGCCCTGTCTTTTTTTTCTGATACTGGTAGTGAGTAACATTAATTTCTTTCAGAAATTTCTCCATGTCACAAAATTATTCTGCAAGTGCTTGTAACTTGTTTTAGCTTCTCAATACCAAGAAAAGTGAATTGAATCAGAGTCCATAATAAAGGAGAAGAGATTAAGGATTATATTGATGTCTACATTGTGCCACTTCTCTCGTGCTATATACATATGACCCTTCTCTCATGCATCCAACCCCCAAACCTCACCTTTTTAGCCTGGGATAAACCATTCAGAAAATCTTTTTTTTTTTTTCATACTGTGAATATGATGCTATTTTATGCCATTTTTTGACTATATACTCGGATGACAGCAATAAAGTTGTAGATTCATCCTTGCTTAGATCCAGTGATTCTTAAACTGCTCAAAAGTACATGAGTATGAAAAATGTTTTCAAAGATATCCTAAAAAGCTCATAGTTTTTCTTTCAGTTTTTAGAAATACCAGAATTTGTGAAAAAAATTGATTTTAATGTTATTTTTGTAGATATCTTAGCATTCCCTGTATGGCTATAGGTGTTAACAACCAATGTCTCATTAATCTAAATTTCAGCTTATTTTAAATATCTGTCTTTATTCAATAATTATAAATATTGTGCTTATGCTCAGGAAGCAGAATTGTCTTCTTGGTAATAACTGTCATTATTTTTGTAGCTCTTTTTCTGGCATATGTGAACTCAGGAATACTTACAGCACCAGGAACACCACTAGAAATACTTTCCCTATCTTGAAGGATAGGGGGGACAAACAACAACAACACAACAAAAACAAAAAAACAAAACAAAAAAACCCACAATATATTATGAACTAATATTGTCATTCTCACATTCAAATATTTGGAAACCCTAAATAATTTTCCCAATTATTTTTGAAGGCAAAAAACCCACAGGCTCACTTAAACTATATACTTTCTTACTTTTGAGCACCAACTATCTCCTAGACAATTATTGCCTCCCTGATCTATCTCTGTACCATTGAATTTAAAAAGGAAAATCTACATCACAATGTTAACATTGTAATTGTTAGGCTCCATTATCTCATCCAAACACCAAGAAGTTAGACTCGTCTCTAGATTTCTTTCCATTTGGGGAGTTTTATGATTCTACAATTAATTTTATGTTTTTATTGGAAAATTTAGTGAAATATTACTACATGCATTTTGGGGTAAGATTATTTCATGTGATTCTATTGTCTCAGTTTGAGTGTATTGATTCTTACGCTTAAGAATTTGTTTGAAGCTATTATGGCTGGCCCCGAGGAAATAGACTCATTTTTATATAGTGGAAGACTAAAGCAGTTTAAGAGTAAGAATTGCTTTTAGTCTGATCATTGTCTTTTGCTCACAAGGCCCTCAAGCTTCTCAGCTGCCACTCATCCCAAGTGGTGTCATCAGCCCTACCCCCAACCTGGAGCCCTGTGAGCCCAACTCATTCAAGAATAAACGGAATCTACAGCTTAAAGCTGACTTTTCTTTTTATTTCCACACCATGCTTCTAGAATAATAGCATCTGTTGATAGGAAGCTGTGAGTAATATTTTGCTCATCAATTTCAAATCATAAGTAATTAGAACCACATCCTGACAGTATTTTGTTCTTGAGAACAAATGTTTGATGTGTAGAACCGTGATATAATTTCAAGGGAGAGAAAGCTTCTGATTCCTGGAGGAGACTGGAATGAGGGCCATCTTTAGTCATATAAGGTTAGCCTTGTGTTTTTCAGTCTTTTTTCATTCTCTCTCCCTTGGGGTAGCCTTTTTAGATATTTTTTCTTAATAAGTCCCCAATGAAATATTAATATCATGAAAATGTTATGTACCTGCTTGTGTACTGTATAGATATGCATTTTACCTAAAAAGAGAGATTTTTCCCTACTTTCCAATTCCAAATTTCACTTCCTTTAAGAATGCTTGCTTTAATCACATAACTGTTTTCTTGTCTATAACACGAGGCAGGTGAATTACATAATGTGTCAGATCACTAAGTGGCCTAAAATTTTTATGTCAGTGACTTTTCAGTGAGGGCAGTGAGTTTGGTATTTGGTTTTGTATGTGGTTATGTGCGTATTAATGCTGAGTTTATAATATAGAAATATCAACATCTTCATGGATCTGAACAATGAGTATAAAAGTGAAAAACCTCTTCAGTCCCTAGGTATCTCCTGAGCCCTCAAACACAATTTTATTGAAATTTTGACTAAATTTGTTGATTTTGATATTCTAGACAGAGTTTTAGATATTGATGAAGCGATTATCCTTTTTTTAGAATCTTTCTGTAGACATTTCTGGGGTTTTTGTAGCTTTTGCTAGGGAATCTCATTTGATTTCCACAACATGCTTGTGAGATAGACATGTCCAATAGCATTTTTGTAGGTAACTGAAGCAAACTGATAAAGATGTGTGGCCACTATGAGGCAGAGGGTTGTACCTCTGTTCCTCGGTATCAGTAGGCTGTTTCTGTTCCACAAGTAAGTAGATTGGCAATTTTACATCTGCCAACCAAAATTAGTACTTTTAATTTAGTTTAGAATTTTGTGCTCACTTTATCTTGCTGTCTCCTTGGAGTTTCAGTAGTATAAAACTGCTCTTGAAAGTGACAAAAAAAAAAAAAAGATTTGGAGACAAAATGTTTACTACTGTGGTGGGATTTAATAAGAAATAAGTATGGGTAGGTCTTTTGTGGCAACTAGATATTTATATTTAACTTTTACCCAGACCAAACCATAATTAATACTCTCTGGGAAATCAACATTATAATTTTTCCATCTCCTAGTCTACTTTTCTTTGGTTTTTGCTTAAATCTGCCATCACTGTTTGGGTTATTTTAATTTTGCTTAAGATGATATAATTGAGTTGAAGTGGGTGAATTTCATAAATATGATGATATTTCAAATTTTTATGTGAAAAGTAAAGGTGAGTTTTCAAATGTTTCTTATTATGTTCAGCGATCACTATGCCTTGACATAGTGTAAGAAATATTTGCCGCAAGTGTCTGTTCTTCCAACTGGGTGATAAGCACATAAATACTCTGCAACTGGTTTACTTCTAGGGAATGACATAACGTTATTTTCATTTATAGATCTTAAGATAATGACTAATCCCCTATAAAAAGGTCATTAGCATGGTACAGATCATTTATGATATTGTGGAAGAATGAAATATTTACCACCCAAGTTGCTATCAACTTTCACTTATTTTTTTAAGATTTACTTATTCATTTATTTGAGAGAGAGAGAGAGAGAGAGAGCATGCACACGGATGAGCGGGGGAGGGGGGGTCTGGGGCAGAGACAGAGGGAGAAGGAGGAAGCAGACTCCCTGATGAGAAGGGAACCTGACAGGGTGTAGGGAGGGTGGGGCTTGATCTCAGGACCCTGAGATCATGACCTGAGCCAAAATCAAGAGTTGGATACTCAACTGACTGAGCCATCCACGCGCCCCTCAACATTCACTTATTGAGTATAATTGTCTTTATCACTTTGAGTAGAAGGAATTAAAAAGCTCCTGGATAAGTGTTAGATGTTGGAGGGAGAGAGACGCCTTGAGTACTTGTACAGAAATAAAAGAGTCTCTTAGCAGGGAATTTGATTATGCAAGGTAAACAAAATAATGGTAACAATTTGGGGATTTATGAGAGGGAAGCCAGGAGGAAAGAAACTATGCACTATGGATCTGTGGTTCAACACCTAATATAAATACAGTAGAGGAATGATTTGTGGGGCTGGTATAAACGTCGAGGTCTGGAAAACAGTGTATCTCAATGGATACCTGTAAAATCAGTTCTGTTCTCACCATGTTAAGCACATAATAAGAATTGTTATCACTGTTTCCAACATTAGAATTTTCTGCATTAGGAAAGACCTAAAAAGTCTTTTGATCCAACCTCCTAGTTGGTATGTGAAGAGCCTCCTTGGCACTTTGCCAAGTGTTTCTAACCGCTTGCTGGGAATTCTGCTTAACTCAGTACTTCCTAGAAGGGACCATTCCATGGGAAGTTTCTCACTACCCCTCTCTCCGTCTCTGCCTGTCACCATTTTAATATGAAATAAGACATGGATTTAAAAGAAAAACCCACACAAACCTCCCTCAAATGTTTAACTTAATGAGTTTATTAGCTTTCTATGGCTGCTCTCCACAACTTGCTGACTTCAAACAATATATATTTATTCTTTTACTGTTCTGGAGGTCAGAAGTCCATAAGCATTTTGACAGGGCTGAGGACTAGATATAGACCAGGCAGCGATCCTTCTGGAGGCTCTAGGGGAGGACCTGTTTCCTTGCCTTTTCCAGCTTCTAGAGCGACATTCCTTGCATTGCTTGAATTATGTTGCTTCCTCCATCTTCAAAGGCAGCAGTGTAGCTCCATACATTGCCTTCTTCTTCCTTTGTTTGCCTCTCTTTCATAAGGACACTTTTGACTCCATTTGAAGACCCTCCTGGATAATCTAGAATAATCTCCCATAGCAGATCCTTACTCACACCTGCAAAGTGTGCTTTGCCATAGAAGGTAACATTCAGGTTCCGGGGATGGACCACCGGGATATCTTGGGAGCCATTTTGCCGTCTGCCATGATGGCCATATGAGCAAAGATGGGAAATAAGAATTTGTGAGATATCCCAGAAACTCCTCCATGTGTTTTGTCCCAATCTCACCGCCCTTCCTCCCTCCCAAAGTAACCACTATCCTGTTGTAGTTGTTATTACTTCCTTATGTTTCATTACAGTTTTATCACTAAAAGTGTATCCTCAGATGTGAGAGGTTTGGTCTTGCCCATTTTAAAAAAAATTAATGGAGTTTTTAACTCTCCTTTAATCTGAAAGTTCATCTTTCATTTTCATTTTCTTACAATTTCTCTGTTGAAGAAGCCAGGACATTTGACCTGCAGAGTTACCCCCAGTCTGGACGTTACAGATTGCATACTCTCAGTGCAGTTCATCATGTTTCTCTGCCCTTGGCATTTCGTGCAAATCAGCAGCTGGATCCAGAGTCTTAACCAGACGCAGGTTCAATGCCTGAGACACCTGTAGATAGTGCGCTGTTCATTGGGAGGCTCATGGTGTCCAGTTGTCTCTATGTTCTACGAGCATTGTTGACACTCATTACCTAAATCCATTCACCACTGGAGGTCGCAAAATGATGATCTGTGATTTTTTTCATCTTTTTTTACATTTAATCATCAGAATACTTAAAGCGATGCTTTCTCTCATCTCATTGATGACTGATGGTGCAGTTTATATAGGAGCTTCTTTCCCTTCATTCACCAGTTTTCAAAATAAAGAACTGATGCCAATATTTTTAAAATGTCATTATAATCAAATGTATTTAAACATACCTGGTGGATTTCTTTCTCTCTCTCTCTTTCTCTTTCTTTCTCTCTTAGAGAGAGAGAGCTCAAGCAGGGGTGCAGGGGGAGGTGGAGAGGGAGAGAGAGAACTTAAGCAGGTTCCATGCCCAGCACAGAGCCTGAAACGGGTCTCGATCGCAACCCTGATATCATGACCTGAGCTGAAATCAAGAGTCAGACACTTAATCGACCGAGCCACCTAGGCATTCCTTTTCCGTGGATTTCAATCAATTGCAGTTATAATCCTTTTGGAAGCTCAAATTGTCCCATTTTGAGTCTTCAGGGGTCTTTTCAGATTGGCTTCTGGAATCTTTCTGAATGACTTAGTAGTTGCAGGTAGTGTTCTTTCTATCTAGTATAAGATGTTCCATACTTACCTTAAATATTTCCTGGCTGAAGACTGGAATCTAATTATAAGCTGGGTGCTAGGTAGCTCATTGGTCAGTATTGCATTCCTGGCTTGGCCCTCCTTCCTAGGTCTTCTCAGTGGACAGTGATCAGAACACACATAGTCCAGATTCTATGTGTTTGTGTGTGTGTGTGTGTTTGTGTCTTGGGGATATCTTGTCACTTAGTTTTGTTTGTGAGTGTTGTCTATGGGTTTTTAGTTTGGCCCTCTAGTTCTGTTTTTTTTTTTTTTTTTTTTATGTGCAGATTTGGAAAGATTAAAAAATCTTGCTGCTGCCACTGCCATCTTCCTAGAAAGTTATGATCAGTACCATTTGTTGAAATTTAGAATCAACTATCGATGTCAATCAAGAGCTGATTTGCATTATAGTCAACCAACATTCCTTAGTACCCAGCCGACTGGAGCCAGGAGGATCACTCTGTTAGACTCCTTATATATTGCATATAAAAATTTTGAGATCAAATTATCTTTTAGAAAATAGACTTTTGCTCACTTCTCTGTCTTTCCCATCATGTTGTGCTTCATTCCTTTAGTGATCAGAGAGTCCCATTGGCTCACCCCTTATTATCCCTATTCATGTAGGCAATTTACAAACACTAAAGAAATCAACACTTGGGTTCCGCTGAGTGTTGATTTATATTATATCCTAGACTTGACTCTGAATATGCTTTGTGTATTTTTAATATTCAATTCCACCCTCAAAATAAGATTTGGCACCATTGAGAAAGTATTGCCAAGAATGAGCTACAAGTCCTATAGGCAGTTCCCAAATAGGATTTGGGCATTTTGGAGTAGCTATGCCCATCTATGCCCACAATAGTTAAAAATTTTACCATTGAGAAAGGCAGAATTTTTTTCAGGTAAAATTCAAAAATAAAATCTTCTTTTGCAATGGCTCTGAGTCTCACCAAATTTTGTAACTGTATGTGTGAGGATATTTAGCTCTCTTCCCAAAGTAAAAGATCTGAACTGGACATGTTTCTTTAGGATCCCACTTCACAGAATAAAATATTGGAACTTAGTGAAAGGGGTTCTATTTTATTATTAAGTGCTGAAATTTAATATGCAGGTGACATCACATGCTTCCTGTAAACACTGGTTACCTTTTAAAATCTGGATTATTTTAGAATAGCAGTCTGGTTTTGTAGTTCACAACCCTGGCTTGACTGTAGAAACACCTAGATTTTTAAAAATATGGTTAATGCCTTGGCTCTAGCTAAAATTTTCTGATTAATAGGTCTGGGCTTGGACCCAGACATCTTTGTTTTTAACCACTTACCCCGTGTTTTTAATGTCTAGGCTCACTGTGTCTACTTAGTTCATAAGCCTATGAGTCCCCCGACTAAGTTTCACTGGTTTTCATTAGCACAAATACTGGGACATTTCCTCTAAAATATAAAGTTAAAAAGAAACCAGCTCCAACAACCAAAGCTAAATAATTACATAAATTAATACCAGTTCTATTGAGCCTAGCACAAATGTATACATGTAGACCAAAGAGCCAAACAGAGATTAAAGCCACAGAGCCAGAACTTGAACTAGGATCCCTAATGGAGATTAATATTTTCTTCAGCAGTCTGCCAGCTGAATCATGGTCTAATTAAATAGTTCAGATTTAGTGAGTTTGCATTTAAAGTATTAGCAGATCCGAGAATGGGTAAAGCTAAAATGAGTTAGAATCTTTTCTGTAAATGGGAAGTTAAATTATCATAGTAATTTGATTAAATCATTTTTAAATCTCTCAAGCTAAATCACAGCCTTTAAAGAATAGTTTGAAGTCTTAATTGCTGTTTGTGAGCATATCTCTCTGCTATTTGTTCTCGCCTCATTTCCTGTGACATCCTATAATATATCTCCTGCCGGGCCGGAGTAGTGGGGAAGGCAAGGCTTGGGGTGGGGGCTGAGGTGTCTCTGCAGCTCACTTCAAGCGTTTAAAGATCTGCATAGAGAAGAAGGACATTTATTCTGTATCATCCCAGTATTTAGAACCAGGACCAAAGGACGGGAGTTGTAGACAGATGTGGGAAAATTCTGAAGAAGATATTTCTAAGGATCAGTTCTGTCTCTTGTAAAATAGAATGTTCTACATACATATGGAAGTGTCTTCATTAGGAATGTAGAGAAGATTCTTGATGATAAGATGGAAGGTTGAATAAGAAAGACTCAGAGATCATTTTAACTCTTTTTTTGTGTGTGTGAACAAGAGAAATGCCACATGCATATTTTGATACAAGGAAACCACAGTTAGGCCCAACTTTCACCCTCCCAATGCCACGTGACTTACAGGCAGCTGGGAGAGGAGAGGAGGCAGTGGTCATAAAGTGCTTATCAGAGATCTCACCCCAAATAGGTACTTACTATGTGGTATATTTATTATATTTATTCTGCTTTTTTTTCTCTAGTGGGAAAGAGTTATTTTGTTTTACTATTATCTGTAAAGATGCAATTCCTCTTCTCCCTGTCCATGTATTGCTATTTTCACTTTGAGTACTTTGAGTCCCGGGTCAAATTGGGTAAGTCCACCTTATTTCCCTTCCCTCATGTGCAAGGTCAGTTTTTTGTGTCCTGGGACACTCACCATTCCCGTGTGTCCAGGCCCAGCATTTTCCCTTCAGACAGCATTTCAGAAGAAACATAGGAAAAAAAAAAAAAAAATTCAGGCATGCTGTGATTTCCATGACAGTTTTTCCCTTGCTCACATTGCCAGCCCGTAGACATCTTTGGAAATGATGTGTGCTTGTTGCTATGAGAAGACACATAGGAAGTGGATAGGATTGCTGTGCCACAAGGAGCCAAAGCGGAGAGAAGTCTGGGTAGGATCAGCTCATAGGGACAGGCTAGCTTATGTGATGGGAGATGTTCTGAGTTCCACAACGGGAACACTATCAACCACACTATCAACTTAACAACCTGGAAGAACTCCTCTCAGCTCAACTAGGCAAGAGTTGAGTCTTGAACGGTAAATGCTCCCAAGTCACTGTGTTCCAAGTTACTCAAAATTCTTTGAGAAACGTGTCATTAACCCCTTCAAGTAAACAGTCGTCAGTTTATGAACAATGTGGTGAAACGATTTCAAAATGACAGTGTAAGAGAAAAAAAACAGCAAAATACAAACAAGTGTTTAAATATCATCCTGATTATAGCTGCTGGCCTTTTAATTATGTTGCCATGATTTTTTTTTTTTATCATATGTTTAGCCACTTGATTTTAAATTACCTTCCCTCTCTCTTTTTGTGCATGTGACCTGATATTTGAATTATATGAAACATTAGCCTAGCTTACATATATCTTAGAGCTCTGCATTCTCAGAGAACGAGAATTATTAAACATGAAGAATCCCCCAAAGACTCCATTATGTGTAATTAACAGATAAACTGTCATCAGAATCAATAAAACGTGCTAAATGATTCAAACTTGTATATAATTAAGTGTCTCTTTTAGAGCGAGAGCAGTAACTTTTCTTTTTCCCCACATCTCACGTTTCTCAAAAGAATAATTGTGGCAACCCTGTTAACCCTTTCCTTGCTTGATTGAATTAGATTTTTAAATGAGTCACTTAAGGGCAAAGTTCACCTTCACAAATGTGAAAGATATTTCAGAACTCATTAATCTAAAGACTTCATTTGTTTTTCAGTAGAAGCAGGCTGTGTAAAGATGCTTTAATGAACTGTTACTGATACAATGAAAATCTTGAAAGGATCAGCAGTTTATTGTGATTTCTATGTAGTCTGTACCTGAACATAGTGTTAAATTCCGTGTATTTATACTGAATAAATTTTTTTTAGACAAGACAAAATTTTTTTAAGACAAGGTCTTAAAACCTTGGTCATTCACTTTTTTTCTTTTTTCCGTTTAGGAAATTCGGACTTTTTGAAGGCAAGATCATAATTTTAGACAATGTTGTTACCTTGATAGCACTTAAAATAATACTTTTAATAGATGACCTTTGATAATTGTTGAATGGGTGAATAAATATATGAATGAGATAATGAATAAAGTAACCAAGATTGTGATCTGTTAAAAGAAAGTCTTCTCTGATTGCTCTGTCTTAGGAGGAAGGTAAACCCTGCACTTTTAAATAATGGATTTTTTGGTAGTAATTTCTGTGTTCTAAATCCATATTAGAATCATCTCCTGTAGGGAAATTTAGAAAAAAAAAAATAGAGATTTTGAGAAATGGAAAATGCTCGGAGCAAATCACAGCTTAGAGCCTCAAGAAGTTCAAATCTAGTATGCTAACTTGCCCCAAAACTGTTTTGGTTATTAGTGACCTGATTCCATGTTTTGCTTTGTCGCCCAGACTCCATGCACATAGAAGATGGGGAGGCAGTCCAGAAACTTCAGGACGTCTTGCACGAGGCGCTGCAGGATTACGAGGCCGGCCAGCACATGGAAGACCCACGCCGGGCCGGCAAGATGCTGATGACGCTGCCGCTGCTGAGGCAGACCTCCACCAAGGCCGTGCAGCACTTCTACAACATCAAACTGGAAGGCAAAGTCCCCATGCACAAACTTTTTTTGGAAATGCTAGAGGCCAAGGTCTGACTAAAAGCTTCCTGGGCCTTCCTGTCCTGCACGCCGGAAAAGGGAAAATCAACCCCAGAGTGATGTCGAAGAAACGTAGAGTTTAGTTACCAACATCAAAAACCAACGGACCGCACTGATCACTTAGCAGCAAGACTAGGAAGCAGCTTTCAGATTCCTCCGTATCTTCCTGATGAGTTTCTCTCTCCCTTTTCTCATCTTCCTTCTCCCTTCCTTTCCTCTTTATTTTTTCCCCCTCCTTTATTTGTCCTCTCCCTCATTTCTTGGCTTCCTTCATTACTGGTTCCCTTTCTCCTTCATTTCCTTCCTTCCTTCTTTCCTTCCTTCCTCCTCCATCTTGCTTCCTTCTCTTTTCTCATCCTTCCCCTCTCTCCTAAATTAAAAATATCTCTAGTTGTAA
Source organism: Nasua narica (assembly GCA_028533885.1). Lineage (NCBI taxonomy): Eukaryota > Metazoa > Chordata > Mammalia > Carnivora > Procyonidae > Nasua > Nasua narica. The sequence goes on from CM052814.1 coordinate 14,524,382, forward strand.
GTAAATTATCCTCTTCCCTTCCTCCCTTCCTCCTTCCCTTCCTCCCTCCTTTCCCTCTTTTCTCCCTCCTTCCCTTGCTTCCTTCCTTCTTTCCTTCCTTCCTTCCTTCCTTCTGCTGCTGAACTTTTAAAAGAGGTCTCTAACTGAAGAGAGATGGAAGCCAGCCCTGCCAAAGGATGGAGATCCATAATATGGATACCAGTGAGCTTGTGAACCATAACGTCCCCAATGACTAAGGAATCAAAGAGAATCGTCGTACCTAAAAGTACAGTGCAACACAGACAAATTGACTGAGTGCAGTATTAGGTTTCACGGGAGCAGCCTCTAATTAGACAACTTAAGCAATGTGGCATCGGCTGCTTCTTATCATTGCTTTTCCATCTAGATCAGTTACAGCCATTTGATTCCTTAATTGTTTTTTCAAGTCTTCCAGGTATTTGTTAGTTTAGCTACTATGTAACTTTTTCAGGGAATAGTTTAAGCTTTATTCATTCATGCAATACTAAAGAGAAATAAGAATACTGCAATTTTGTGCTGGCTTTGAACAATTATGAACAATCATGAAGGACAAATGAATCCTGAAGGAAGATTTTTAAAAATGTTTTGTTTCTTCTTACAAATGGAGATTTTTTTGTACCAGCTTTACCACTTTTCAGCCATTTATTAATATGGGAATTTAACTTACTCAAGCAATAGTTGAAGGGAAGGTGCATATTATCACGGATGCAATTTATGTTGTGTGCCAGTCTGGTCCCAAGCATCAGTTTCTTAACACAAGCTCCAGTTTCCCTAAATGTTCACTGACACAAAGGATTAGATTACACCTGCCGTGACTCCGAGTGGTCACGTGTAGAAAGCACCGCACATGGAGTCCAGATCCGTAGAATGATCAGGAGTGCACCTCTCTATCTGGGAGGTACAGTTGCCATAGGATTTCTAGCCGCCGTGGTGGTTAGGAACGAGATACTGCCTGTTTGCAAAGTTACAGACCTTGTCTCGGAAGGAGCTGTGAGCCAGTATTCATTTAAGAGGCAATAAGGCAAATGCCAGAATTTGGGAAAAAAAAAATCATCAAAGACAGCAGACGCCTGACCAAATTCTAAAATGTAATCTTTATGAGTTTATTCATTTAGGACTGTTTGTTTAAATTAATCTGTGGTTTTTACCAAGAGCTAAGCCAATATGTGTGCTTTTTCAACCAGTATTGTCACAGCAAGAAAGTCAGTCAGGTTCCAGACTGTTAAGAGGTGTAATCTAATGAAGAAATCAATTAGATGCCCCTGAAATCTACAGTCGCTGAATAACCAATAAACAGTAACCTCCATCAAATGCTATACCAATGGACCAGTGTTAGTAGCTGCTCCCTGTACTATGTGAACAGTCTTATTCTATGTACACAGATGTAATTAAAATTGTAATCCTAACAAACAAAAGAAATGTAGTTCAGCTTTTCAATGTTTCATGTTTGCTGTGCTTTTCTGAATTTTATGTTGCATTCAAAGACTGTTGTCTTGTTCTTCTTGTGGTGTTTGGATTCTTGTGGTGTGTGCTTTTAGACACAGGGTAGAATTAGAGACAATATTGGATGTACAATTCCTCAGGAGACTACAGTAGTATATTCTATTCCTTACCAGTAATAAGGTTCTTCCTAATAATAATTAAGAGATTGAAACTCCAAACAAGTACTCATTATGAACAGATACACATCAAAATCATAATAATATTTTCAAAACAAGGAATAATTTCTCTAATGGTTTATTATAGAATACCAATGTATAGCTTAGAAATAAAACTTTGAATATTTCAAGAATATAGATAAGTCTAATTTTTAAATGCTGTATATATGGCTTTCACTCAATCATCTCTCAGATGTTGTTATTAACTAGCTCTGTGTTGTTGCAAAACTTTTTGGTGCGGACACGTTTCCAAAACTATTGCTACTTTGTGTGCTTTAAACAAAATACCTTGGGTTGATGTTTCATCAGCCTCGTGCTAGGAATACTGTGTATCTATCATTAGCTATATGGGACTATATCGTAGATTGTGGTTTCTCAGTAGAGAAGTGGCTGTAGTGTGATTCTAGATAAATCATCATTAGCAACTCATTCAGATGGTCAATAACTTGAAATTTATAGCTGTGATAGGAGTTCAGAAATTGGCACATCCCTTTAAAAAAAAAATAACAACAGAAAATACAACTCCTGGGAACAAAAGGTGCTGATTCTATAAGATTATTTATATATGTAAGTATTTAAGAAGATTATTTTCCAGAAAGTTTGTGCAGGGTTTAAGTTGCTACTATTCAACCACACTATATATAAGTAAAAATATATACAATATATCCATTGTTTTCACTGTATCACATTAAAGTACTTGGGCTTCAGAACTCAGAGCCAACCAACTGAAAACACGCAGTGGAGATGTGAGAAAAGAATCAAGTACAAATTTTAGTTTTCAGTTTAAGTGACTCTCGGCCTTACCGAGAACATGAATCTCACAAGTAGGAAACACGACTTAAAACATAGATCTAAAAGAACTGCACGGGCTTTAGGGCAAAATGCTCATCTTAAACCTCGCTTGAGGTAAGTTTTTTCAAGTTTCAAGCAAGACCATTTACTTAATGTGAAGTTTTGGAAAGTTATAGAAGTGTATGTTTTCGCCATATGATTTAAATTTTTATTTTGCTTCTTTTAGGTTTGTTCTTATTTAAAGCAATAGGATTGTGTGACTACCTGTAGTTACACTTGTGTTTCAATCAGATCAGATTGTTGTATTTATTCCACTATTTTGCATTTAAATGATAACATAAAAGATATGAAATATTTAAAACTGCTATTTTTCTTATAGAAGAGAAAATGGGTGTTGGTGATTGTATTTTAATTATTTAAGCGTCTCTGTTTACCTGCCTAGGAAAACATTTTATGGCAGTCTTATGTGCAAAGATCGTAAAAGGACAAAAAATTTAAACTGCTTATCATAATCCAGGAGTTGCATTATAGCCAGTAGTAAAAAGAATAATAATAATAATAAAACCATGTCTATAGCTGTAGATGGGCTTCACATCTGTAAAGCAATCAATTGTATATTTTTGTGATGTGTACCATACTGTGTGCTCCAGCAAATGTCCATTTGTGTAAATGTATTTATTTTATATTGTATATATTGTTAAATGCAAAAAGGAGATATGATTCTGTAACTCCAATCAGTTCAGATGTGTAACTCAAATTATTATGCCTTTCAGGATGATGGTAGAGCAATATTAAACAAGCTTCCACTTTTGATTGCTCTTTTGTATTGTGTTTCTTTTTGTTCACCCCACGAAAGAACCCAGTCAATAAACACTGCCCTTTGTTGCTTCCATTCAAAGAGTATCTCTGAGTACCTATTCCCTAAAAATAAAGTAGGAGTTTAAATAAGAGCTATATAAAGGCTTGTCAGAATGAATTCTAGGGTGCCAAGAGACATTTTGCATATTTAAGAGTATGCAAAGCGTCTCATGGCACATTAGAATTCATTCTGACAAGCCTTTATATAGCTCTTATTTAATCTTAAAGCATCTCCACATCATCCTGCATTACTCAAAATCATCGCCTCGATGTCAATGTCATAACAGAAAACTTTCCCCCTATTTTAAGATCGTATTAAAACCTGCTAGAGATACCTATTATTTCCCTCCATCCACAATTAAATCATGGGCTTGCACGGAGCTCGTCAGTGAGCTGCAGGCTTTGTGGACCAGCCGAGGAGTTGCTGGCCAGATGTCCTGAATGGGAAATCAACACGGCACTTCTAGATCTGTGTGCTCGAGGAGAGAGAGCTGTCTTCGAATTCAGGAGGGTTAAGCAGCACTGCTGACAGCAGATGGCCTCCCCTTGCTTTGCTTGCTCCGAGAGGTCGTGGCCCTTGTTGCTCCGGGTCAAGCTGTCCTTCCCTTCTGGAACCATCACCGAGGTGCTAATATGGGCAAGAGGCTTCTAGGCCGATCTTGAGAGTGTTTTGTCATTGTGTTTGCCCGCCGTGTTTCTCATCTGTCCAAGGTGGCTGCTTCTCTAGTGCGAGCTGGTGACAGAAAGGCCACTACACGCAATCCGATTTGGGGCGTGAGATTACCGAGATCACCAAGCTGCCCTAGCTCGCAGCCTCACTCAGCAATCTTTCCTGCCTTCGTGTCCTTCCAGTGGCCGTAGCGCAGCGTAGAATCCGAGGTGTTTCACTTTCTGTATTTTCAAAGTCCTTGGGCGGAACGATGCGATGGATCCAGGAGACAAACCTCAGGAGAAAGCCAGTCTGTCGTCCTCCAGTGAGGTCCTCGTTTAAAAAATATGTAAGTCACATGCAAGCACTTTTATGAACTTAAATGCCACACCTCTCTTGCTGGTTTTTATAATTCTGAATTATGACAGAGTAAGTTTGCTGGTATTGACGTAGTTATCAGAGATGCCTCAGGTGTAAAAGAAAATAAAACAGGATTTTGACATTTTAACACGTTTATTTCTTGATATGTAAACAACGAATAGCTCCCGACAAATGGGTTATGTATTTGTGTCAAGAGATCGCTTTTATTTTCACCTGATGTTTATACAGGATTTTTTGCTTTAAGCTAGTGGTTCCTAAACTAGGCCACAGACTGGAATCACCTGAAGAGTATTCAAGATTCCTGATGTTCGTATCCCACCCACAGAAGACCGGGGCTTAGTTGTGGCCTGGGCTTTTGAACAGTTCAAAAAAATCATCTCCAGGGACGCCTGGGTGGTTCAGTTGGTTGGGCATCTGACTCGAGCCCAGTTCAGGTTTTGAGCTCAGAGTTGTGGGTTCAAACCCTATGCTGGGCTCTGCACTGGGCGTGGAGTCCTTTAAAAAAATTTATATATATATATGTGTATGTGTATATATATATAATCTCCAGGTGATTATAATGTGAAGACAGGTGAGAATATGATGCTTTAAAATTGTATGTTACTCAAATAGGCCAGGAATATCATAAAAAATTAAAAGCTTTTCAAACATGGGCTCTGGATTTTTTGTGAGTTTTAGACTATTTTTTTTAATATCATGACAAAAGGATTCAGCCTTGTAGTGAATCACAAGGCCAATGAAATGGACCTGGATTGTTTTGATTACCTCTTCTCCCAACCCCTCCCCCACCACACACTGCCTGATCCTCTCTTCCCATCCATTCTTCCCCAGTCACATGGGGAACACATTCTGTTTGATGACTCCCAACCCACACCTTCTGGTTATGTCCCATCTGAAAGTAGAGATAATCTGCTCAAAATCTTGTGCAGAAAATCTCACGATCTCCTTTAAAAAAAAAAAAAAATCCTCAAAAAAAAAATCCTCATTTGACCCTTCCATGTGCTTTAAAATGAATTCAAGTGTGGCTCAACTACCTGTTTTTCCCTTCCAAACACACAAACACACAAACAAACAAACCAGGAACAAAATTCAAACAAAATCTGTTCCTCAGAATGACTTCTCTTACCTACATTTTCCAAGTTGCAGATTTAGGTAAGTAAGAGGTAGAAATGAGAACAGAGATAGGATATTTCACTCTTGGGCCTCTGCAAAATCTTCAGGTACACTTTGCTGGTTGTGAAATTTAATTTGTGATTAGCCTGGAAAAGAAAAGAGATCTGTTTCGGTTTCTAGTTTCATCCATGATGGTTTACATACCGAGTGGCTATTTCCACAGTCCTGTAGATACCAAAGGGCTTAACTCAGTGTTTTGGGTCCTTTCGAATCAGGAAGTCTAGCTTCTTGGGCTTCTTGGTAGGGTGGAAAATACACAATGAAACAAGGAGCAGCAGATTGATTGCCCCCCTCATCTTATTATGAAACAAAGCAGAAAAGAAAAGAATTTCAAAATATAATCCCTCTTTCCCAGGAGTATTTGTCTTGTTCTCCATGAAGTTAAAGGTCTGAAATAATGTGCCCATCAGGGGCTCAATGTTGCATGTCCATGCCAGTTGGTCCAAGGGCTTGTTATGATGGTAATGACCTACTGAAACGTGAGCTTGGATTGCAACAATACAATTGCTACCAGCTTACCCGCTGGGAGAAATATTTTATTATTGTCAAATGTCCTCCATAGAGATTTGTTTTGCCTGTTTCTGTTTAAATTAAATTCAAAGCAGAACTGCATTACTATTTCTCTGGAGTATATTTGAGATAAACAACTAGTCTCAAAATTTAGGATTCCTGGGTAGTTCAAATTTGTTTATTAGCAGAAAAATTACAATAGGTGACACCGTAGCTGCAGGAATATTAGCATTGCAGCCTCATGAGAGATTTGCAGACTAAGTCTGTGACCTAAAACAAAGCAAAACAAAACAAAACAAAAACGGGAAAAACTCCCTTTTTCATTACAAATGCCACCCAGATTTATAATTGACTCTCCCGTCAATTGTACAACCTTAAAAAAGAAAAGATGTCCCATTATAGTAGTACTGGATGGCCATAGCACGCCACAGAATTTTGGCTATCAGAAATTTTGACCCAAGGAAGAAGTGCTTTTAAACTTAAACTCATAAATCAAATGGGTGTGTGTGTGTGCGTGTAAAAAGGTTTTTAAACAGAAACATAGTATAAAATAGCACAGAAGCTCAAAGCATGAATTAAAATGTCCTTTGAGCATAATATATACTTTTTCCAATATTATTTTTAAGAAAGAATGAAATGTCCTAGAATATACGGAATTCCTGGGATCATTTTTCGCCAGAGGCCCTCCAACGTAGCTTTGGCAAAGGATTCCGCAGCAGTGAAGCTCTGTTAATATGAGTGTTCCATGCAGTCACCTTAGGATGGGACTTTGCTCTACCCCAAAATGCCTGATACCTTTGTGAAAAATCACAGAGGCCTGTGTGTTCCATAACGGACTGAACTTTGGAGAGCTGGTTTTGGGAGATGCAAACAAGCTGATGGGAGGGGTGACTAAGGACCTAACATGGAAACATTTCAGACTAGCGAGAGCAGTAAATCACACTATTTACATTGCATTGCCGTCCGCGTGCTCAGTCGAATTTCACACTTCTGTTGGGAAGTGAGGAACTGTCTGCTATTAAAAAAATAACAGCACAGAAAACTAACATCAGAAGAGGAGTTTCTAAAATGAGGTCTAGAGCTATACAAGGGTTGGGTTTTTTCGTTTTAAATATGTGTTTTCATATCATTACAAATGAAAAATACTAAATATTCATGGTAAACAACAACAACAACCAAAAACCAAACCCTGCAGATCCTTTTGTATTAATCTGAGGTTTGTTATCTCCACTAGACTTGTATTTTCTACTGGTCTTCTTCCTTTCATGAAGAAAATGAATTGACTAGCCCTAAAGTATCAACCTATGCTTTTAAATCAAAACAGATATACAGACTATATTTATAAGGATAATGTATGGCAAAAATCCCTTCCTCCATGAAATAAATATGCAGGTGAGAATAATTTCTGGGCTAGATAAGAAATAAAATGATGTATGCAGGTGAGAATATGCAGGTGAGAATAATTTCTGGGCTAGATAAGAAGTAAAATGATGTTTAGATATGATGACGTTTTTACATGGAAAGAATTCTATACCACGTGACTTCCTTGCTGTTCTGGTTTAGTAAGATTCGGTTGTGCTGAAGTGGACTAGGGCTAACAATGGAGAGATGCAGTTTGCCTTACTGGTTTCATGCGTGGACTTTGAGTCAGTTATATGTGGGTTCAAATCCCAGCTCTGCCACTAACCAGCTATGAGACCTGTTACTAAAGTCTATTCAACTTCAATAAATGGGGATATATTAAACTCTCAAGGGATTATTATTAGAATGCAGGTAATTTAAGAAAATATCTAGTGTTCATTATGGTGACGATTTTTTTTTCCTTTCCTTGAGAGAGGCTGTCTAAGATTCCCGGGTAATCTAATTGAGACCGGAAGAGTTATAAGGGCAGGGGCAAAATGTAGGTATTTTGGATCCAGATGCACAGTTCCTGCTTTGGGGAGCCTCTCTTGAGTGCGCAGCACTTAATTAGTACAAAGTCAGTATCGATATGCCTATGCACACCAAAGGTCTATCTAGAAAGCAGTCATGGACATAAGAATGTGCTGGGCACTATACTAGTTCTTTGAATGCATTATAAAATTTAATATTCCCAGCAGCTTTATGGGGTAAGTACTACTAATATCTCCAACTCACTGATGAAAATAAGGAAGCTCCAAGAAGTTAAATGGCTTGTCCAAGGACCATCTAGTTAGTATACAATCTGACTAAATTTGAATCCAATTTGTCTAACTCCTGAGACTAATATCTTAAAACATTAACTCTGTATTTAACAGTTTCTCAAAATCAGATAGTAGATAATACATCTTTTTTTCTTGTATGGATATATGGGACTCAAGACTGGGTTAGTCCTATTGCTTTGATCAAGGAATACTGTCCTCATCCCCTGGCAACAAGTTCATTCCCTTCTTCCACCAGAAATCTCCCTGTGAATCTTTGGGAAATACATAATGTTGGTTTGTGTGCATAATAATTTTTATATACAGAAATTGTGCTGTGTTGATTATCTTATTCTGTTATTTTTTTTACTTTGCACTAGGTTTTTAAGACTTATCCATGTTTTAGGAGGAAATCTGCTGCATAATAAACCTTTGAAGTCACATATCACATTTTATCTGTTTCTTTTGTGATGAATGATAAGTTTGCTTTCAATTCCTTAATACAATCAATAATGCAATGAACATCTTGGGTGTTTTCCCTTATGGACCAATGTAATTACTTTTCTAAGTTATATGCCCAAGAGGGGGTTACTGAGTTATTGACCATTTGCATGTTTATTTTCACTACAGAAATTATTCTACAGAATTAGAGCAGTTTGAACTCCCAGAAGCAGTCTATTTGGTGGGTTTTTTTTTTAATTAACATAGAATGTATTATTTGCCCTAGAGGTACAGGTCTGTGAATCATCAGGCTTACATATTTCACAGCACTCACCATAGCACATACCCTCCCCAATGTCCATCACCCAGCCACCCTATCCCTACCCCTTACCCCCCAGCAACCCTCAGTTTGTTTAATGAGATTAAGAGTCTCTTATGGTTTGTCTCCCTCCTGATCCCATCTTGTTTCATTTTTCCCCTCCCACGACCCCTGGCCCTGCCTCTCAAATTCCTCATATCAGACAGATCATATGATAATTGTCGTTCTGATTGACTTAATTTGCTTACCATAATATCCTCTAGTTCTTTCCACGTTATTGCAAATGGCAAGATTTCGTTTCTTTTGATGGCTGCATAGTATTCCATTATATATATATACATATATACACCACATCTTTATCCATTCATCTGTTGATTGACATCTAGGTTCTTTCCATAGTTTGGCTATTGTAGACATTGCTGCTATAAACATTCAGGTGCACATGCCCCTTTGGATCACTGCATTTGTATCTTTAGGGTAAATACACATTAGTGTGATTGCAGGGTTGCAGGGTAGCTCTATTTTCAACTTTTTGAGGAACCTCCATGCTGTTTTCCAGACTGGCTATACCAGCTTATATTCCCACCAACAGTGTAGGAGGGTTCCCCTTTATATCCTCACCAACGTCATTTTCTGACTTATTAATTTTAGCCATTCTAACTGGTGTGAGGTGGCATCTCACTGTGGTTTTGATTTGTATTTCCTTGATGCTGAGTGATGTTGAGCACTTTTACATGTGTCTATTGGCCATTTGGGTGTCTTCTTTGCAGAAATGTCTCTTCATATCTTCTGCCCATTTCTTGATTGGATACTTTGTTCTTTGGGTGTTGAGTTTGAAAAGTTCTTTATAGATTTTGGATACTAACCCTTTATCTGATATGTCATTTGCAAATATCTTCTCCCATTCTGTCAGTTGTCTTTTGGTTTTGTTGACTGTTTCCTTTGCTGTGCAAAAGCTTTTCATCTTGATGAAGTCCCCATAGTTCATTTTTGCCCTTGCTTCCCTTGCCTTTGGTGATGTTTCTAGAAAGAAGTTGCTGTGGCTGAGGTCAAAGATGTTGCTGCCTGTGTTCTCTTCCAGGATTTTGATGGATTCTTGTCTCACATTGAGGTTTTTCATCCATTTTGAGTCAATTTTTGTGTGTGGTGTAAGGAAATAGTCCAGTTTCATTCTTCTGCATGTGGCTGTCCAATTTTTCCAACACCATTTGTTGAAGAGACTGTCTTTTTTCCATTAAATATTCTTTCCTGCTTTGTCAAAGATTAGTTGACCATAGAGTTGGGGTCCATTTCTGGGCGCTCTATTCTGTTCCATAGGTCTATGTGTCTGATTTTGTGCCCATACCACACTATCTTGATGATTACAGCTTAGTCATAGAGCTTCAAGTCTGGAATTGTGATGCTGCCAAGTTTGGTTTTCTTTTTCAACATTCCTCTGGCTATTCACAGTCTTTTCTGGTTCTATATAAGTTTTAGGATTATTTGTTCCATTTCTTTGAAAAAAAGTTGATATTTTGATAGGGATTGCTTTGGATGTGTAGATTGCTCTAGGTAGCATGGACATTTTCACAATATTTGTTCTTCCAATCCATGAGCATGGAACGTTTTTGCATTTCTTTGTGTCTTCCTCAATTTCTTTCATGAGCACTTTATAGTTTTCTGAGTACAGAATCTTTGCCTGTTTGGTTAGGTTTATTCCTAGGTATCTTATGGTTTTGGGTGCAATTGTAAATGGAATCGACTCCTTAATTTCTCTTTCTTCTATTTTGCTGTTGGTGTATAGAAATGCAACTGATTTCTGTGCATTAATTTTATATCCTGACACTTGATTGAATTCCTATATGAGTTCTAGCAGTCTTGGAGTGGAGTCTTTTGGGTTTTCCACATAAAGTATCCTATCATTTGCAAAGAGTGAGAGTTTGACTTCTTCTTTGCCAATTTGGATGCCTTTTATTTCTTTTTGTTGCCTGATTGCTGAGGCTAGGACTTCTAGGACTATGTTGAACAGCAGTGGAGATAGTGGGCATCCCTGCCGTATTCCTGATCTCAGGGGAAAAGCTCTCAGCTTTTCCCCATTGAGAATGATATTCGCTGTGGGTTTTTCATAGATGGCTTTGATGATATTGAGGTATGTACCCTCTATCCCTTCACTGTGAAGAGTTTTGCTCAAGAAACGATGATATATTTTGTCAATTGCTTTTTCTGCATCTATTGAGAGTATCATATGGTTTTTGTTCTTTCTTTTATTAATGTATTGTATTACGTTGATTGATTTGCAGTTGTTGAACCAACCTTGAAACCTAGAAATCAATCCCACTTGGTCGTGGTGAATAATCCTTTCAATGTACTGTTGGATCTAATTGGCTAGTATTTGGCTAAGAATTTTTTGCATCTGTGTTCATCAAGGATATTGGTCTATAATTCTCTTTTTTGATGGGGTCTTTGTCTGGTTTTGGGATCGAGGTAATGCTAGCCTCATAAAATGAGTTTGGAAGTTTTGCTTCCTTTTCTATTCTTTGGAACAATTTCAGGGGAATAGGTATTAATTCTTCTTTAAATGTTTGGTAGAATTCCCCTGGGAAACTGTCTGGCCCTGGACTCTTCTTTGTTGGGAGATTTTTGATGACTGCTTCAATCTCCTTACTGGTTATGGGCCTGGTTTTCTATTTCTTTCTGGTTCAGTTTTGGTAGTTTATACATCTCTAGGAATGCATCTATTTCTTCCAGATTGTCTAATTTCCTAGTGTATAGTTGCTTATAATATGTTCTTATAATTGTTTGTATTTCTTTGGTATTGGTTGTGATCTCTCCTCTTTCATTCATGATTTTATTCATTTGGGTCCTTTCTCTTTTCTTTTTGATTTTGGATGTATTTTGGTTTGTTAGAAGAAACTACCCCTCAAAATTTTAAAGAAAGAAAAACTTATAAATATACAAAAATAAGGGTAAACACTATGAAGGGATGGAATATGAGTGTACAGATGAAATTTAAAAAAGATTCTAAAAAAGGGTTTGATAAGAAGTTGGTTGAAAAAAGAAAAAAAAAAAAGGAAAGAATATGATCAGGCTGGAGACTGGAACAAAGCTGTGTGCTAGACTTAGGGTATATTTTCATCTATTAGAAGAAATTGTATCCTAAAATTTTAAAGAAAAAAGAAACCTGTATGTATACAAAAAATAAGGTTAAATACAATGAGGGGATAAAATATGAATATACCTGAAAATTAGAAAAGATTTTTAAAAAGGTATTGATAGGAAAACTTAAAAAAACATTAAAATAAGAAAGAGGAAAAATAAAAAATATAATAAGAAAAAAATAAAATTAAAAAAATTTAACTTTGAAAGACTAAAAGGATCATGGGGAAAAAAGCCATGAATTCTATGTTTAGTTTTTTCTTAACTCTGGAGTTCTGCAGTTCTGATTGGTGAACTTGGTCTTGGCTGGATGTTCTTGCTGATCTTCCGGGGGCGGGAGTGTTGCAGTGGGTCTCAAATGTCTTTGCCCAAGGCAGAATTTCACCGCCCTTGTCTGGGGCCAGGCTATGTAATCTGCTCGGCTTCGCTCTCGAAGTTTTTGTTCCCTGAACGCTTTCCGTACCACTTTGGAGGAGGAGAATGAAAATGGCGGCCTCCCAGTCTCCAGCCCTGTAGGAGCCGAGAGCTTGGGTCCCCACTCCTCATGCACCTACGGAGAAAAGCAGTCAATCCCTCTCGTCTCCCTGGTCTCTGGTCGCCCTCCGAGCTCAGCCGGCCTGTGTTTCTGTCTCTGGCGCACGGTCCCGTTTGGAGTCTCCAAACCCAGCAGATTCCTGCAGCATGTTCCTGCGCCGCTCCTCCCAGAGGAGGAAGGAAGGCGTCTCTCCGGATCTGCCCCTTGTGGGGTCCCTGCCCAAAGAGCAGTGGCCTACCTGTGCCTCGGATCACAGACTAAGGTGAGAGCCCGCTTCTTGGCTCTGCCTCTGTAGTCGGCTTCCCAGCTCTGATTCCTGGGGACTCTGCCACCCTCAGACACTCCCAATCTTTTTGTATCCCTGTGAGTCTTAGACCACACTGTCCCCGCGAGGGCTCCACCCCCCACTTAGCCTCTGGAGCAATGTCCTTCAGTGGAGCAGACTCTAAAAGTTCCAATTCTGAGCTCCACTGCTCTGCAGCCTGCCGGCAGCCAGCCCCTCCCCCCATGGTCTATCTACCATGGCTTTGGATTCACTTCTCCACGCGTCCTACCTTCTGGAAAGTGGTCGATTTTCTGTTCTTAGAATTGCTGTTCTTCTCTTCTATCTCCTGTTGAGTTTGTAGGTGTTCAGAATGGTTTGATAACTAGCTGACCTTCTGGGACGTGATGATATCTCAGTCACCTACTCCTCCACCATCTTGCTCCCAACCTTCTGTTTGGGTTTTATTTTCCTTCAGCATACGATAGTATTTTGCTCTTAACTTTTTTACTAATTTGGTTATTTTAAAATTAATATATTGTTGTTTTGACTTAACGTCTGAACATCTTATTCTTATACTAGATCAGGCTCTCTTTTCTGAGAACTGCCTATTTATAACCTGTTTGTGAAGAGCAAACTCTTTTTTCTATTGGATTCTTATCATTTTCTTGTTCATTTGTGAGAGTTCTTTGTATATTCTAGATATTGATTTCTTTCAGTTTCAGGTTTTTCACATGTCTTCTAGTTGGTCATCCATCTAGTAACTTTGACCTTCACTCATTAGAAATTATTAATTTTGATCAAGTCTTATTCATCAGTTCATCCTCATGCTTTCAGAGTTAAAAATATGTTTTTAATTTTTTTGCAATTATTTCTGTAGTTTAAATTTCACATGTAGGTCTTTTATAACCCAATTTGGACATCTTTAGTGTGATGTATGAAACTTTATTTCTCAACTTCCTTGTTCCCTACCAATGTATGATGTCACATCTATATTATACCGAACTACCGTATATAAAAAAATCTATTTCTTGATCCTTTTTCATTCTGCTCTTTGGACAATATGCTATTGACACAATACTATATTTTATTACTGTATTTTATTATACTATTACTATATCTTATTAGTATATTTTAATACTATATTTTATTATTTTATTACTATAATTTTGTAGTTTGCCTTAATATCTGAGAGAATGCATCTTTCACTCACCCACATACACGGTCTTATTTTTCAAATTCTTAGTTTTTTGGAAAATTTTATTCATTCTCATAAATTTCAAAATGTTTTTTCAAGTTTTCAAAATGATCCCTCTATAACTTATTAGATTTTTTAATGTATAAATTGGAAAAATTAACATTTTTATAGATCAAATTCAATGAACCTATTATCTCTCTCCATTTTGTTCATATTTTATTTCTTTAGTAGAGATTTTTTAAAAGTCACCTACATAAAGCCTTATTTTTTAAGGCTTATTTTTTTAAGTCATATCCTGGTACCTTATAGATTGGTAGCTACTGCCGAATACCACTCATTTTCTGTTGTATTAGTGAGTTTGTTTTTGAATAAAGGAATGCTACTGAATTTTGCATATTGGTCTTATACTTGGGAATTTGCTGAATATCCTTATTAGTTGTAATCAGACCTGAATTTTCAGCGGAGACGATCTATAGCCTCTCTAAATTTAGAATGCAGACCGACTGGCTCATTTCTGAATCCATCTCTCTCCCATTGCATCTTATTATGGCAGTTAAGAGCAGTCCACTCAAGCTGTTGGCATTCTGACTACAAACCATCTTTCCACAACCCATAAACCTGTTAGATTCACTTTCTTTCTTCCATGTTAATAAAGGCAAAACTTTTACAAATGGATTACCAGTACATAACATAAACAGCCATTTGTCAGCCTTCAATAACATTTTTCAGCTTTCTTTAGCAGTTTCCCACTGCCTTTGTCCCCAAACCACTTCTACATATTTTAGGTTTTCATTATGGCAGCAACTCTATTTGTAGGTACTCATTTTCCTATCAGTCAGTTTTTGTTGTGTAACAACCACAAAACCTCACTGTAGACTAAGATAGGTACTTATTGCTTGGAGTTGGCTGGGGTGTCTACACAGGGCTTGACAGAGGAACTCTACTTCAACCTGTGGGTCTGGCTGGCTCAGGTTAGCCTCTCCTATCCCACTCTGGGGGCTGGGCCAAAGGGCCAGCAGCTACTTCAGAAGATGCTCTTACCATGATGGCGGCAGAGGGCACAAGCAAGCAAGTCCCAAGGGACGACCACGTTTCAAGCTCTGACTTGTCTCATGTCTACTCCCCTCCCATTGGCCCAAGCAAATCATGTAGCCAGGTCCAAAGTCAAAGAACAGAGCAATACCCTGTGCAGTTTTGTAGAAGAAACACCAAGTTTACATGGCAAGTGGTGTAGACATAGGAAGGGGTAAAGAAATAGAAACCATAATTTAATATACCATAAATGGTTGATAATTTCTTTTCAATTTTTAATTCTTTAATGACTATATCCAAAGCCTCAGATTTTCTTCTAAATACTGCTTTAGCAATATTCCACAGAATTTAACATGCAGTGTTTTTGCTGGCATTCAATTCTAAGTATCCCACAATTTTTTTTATGATTTTCTTTCTAATTAAAGGCTTTGTACTGGTATGCTATATATGTGTATCTATTTGCAGGTATATGGTTTTAAATATTTGTTTTAAATATTTGCTCTTATAGATTTCTAATTATATTTTGTTACTGTCAGAGAACATAATCTGTATGAAGTTGAAACATGGAATTTAATAAAGCTTGCTTTGTGGCTAAGTTAGGATCCAATTTCTGAGTAGTTCACTTATGCTCAAAAAGAATGTGAATACTATGAATAGTGGGTAAAACTGCATTTTAGCACATTATTGATGTTATTTAATATTTAATCACTGTTTATTTTTGTCTGCTTTATATTAGAGTTTCTTAGAAGAGTGTGTTGGAATCACCAGTTGTAATCGATTTATTTGTATCTTTGTCAGTTAAGGCTTTATATTATTGAGTCTATATCATCATTACATATGTTTATTATCTTCATGACATTTTAATCATTCACTATAATAGTAAATAATATTTCTATTAAAATATTTTATGGGTGCCTGGGTGGCTCAGTGGGTTAAGCCTTTGCCTTTGGCTCAGGTTATGATCTCATGGTTCTGGGATCAAGCCCCGCATTGGGCTCTCTGCTTAGCAGGAGCCTGCTTCCCCTTCTCCCTCTGCCTCTCTGCCTACTTGTGATCTCCTTTTCTCTGTCAAATAAATAAATAATATCTTTAAAAAATACTTTTAAACATAGGGCACAAAACATAGATATCCCTTAAAGAATCTTCATGCAGTTAATGCCCATGAAAGTACCAACTGAATCAAGAATTTAAACATTGTGAATTTCAAAAACATCACCTCTATGCCCCTTCCTTAAAACAAAGATGATCATGATCTACTTTTTCTTCTAATTGTACATTTATAAACAACATAGTAGAAGTTTGTCTTCTTGTGACATGTATATAAATTGAGTTATACACTGTATAGCATTTCATGACTGGGTTCTTTCAATTGAAATTACTCTTGAGAAATTCAACCTTGTTGTGATTAATGGTAGTTTGTTTATCTTCAGTGCTATATACTACTGTTTATTTTTCCAAATGATAGATATTTGAGTTGTATATAATCTTTGCTGGCACAAACAATGTTTCTGGAAACTTGTTTGCTACACCACCTGGCTTAGATGTACATGCCTTTGTTACTATGCTCCAAAGAGTAGCACTGCTGTCCCATGGAGCCCGCATACATTCAACCATAGTTAATCTTGAACTATTTTCTAAAGTGACTATACTAATATGCTTTTCCACGAACAGTATGGGAGAAAATTCTAAAGGTCTGAATGTTATTGCATACTTTTAAAGTTTGTCATTTTCATGACTAGGTAGTAGTATTTTATAATGGTTTTCATTTTCATTTCCCAGATGATTAATAATATCGAGCGACTTTTTATACTTTTATTACCCCTTTGAATAGCTTTTTATGAAGTTTCTGTTCCAATTGCCTAATCCACATTTCTGATGATCTGTAGTTATTGATTTGTACGTGTTCTTAATATTTTGTAGTCATGAAGCGTGTGTGGGTTATATGTATAGCAAATACCTTCTCTACCTCTGTGGCTTACATCTTAACCCTCTGAATGGTGTCTTTGGGTGAAGACATTGATAATTTTAGTATGATCCAAATTATCAATCTTTTTCTATAGTTTGTGCTTTTAGTGCCCTACTTTTCAAAATGTTTCACTTTGTTGAGATTATGAAAGTACTTCCAAACATAGTCTTTAAAATTTGTATTGTTTTACCTTTCTCTTTTAGTTCTTCCAATTATCTGAAATTGATTCATGTGTATGACATAAAGTGGCGGTCAAGTTTTCTATCTTTTTGTTTATCTATACAAACATCCAATTGTATAAACACCCTTTATTAAGAAGACTTTTGTAGACCTTTGACTATAGCTCCATAGTGTTACCTTTGATACACACCAGTCTGTTTCTGGGCCCCCTCTTCTATTCATTCATTTGTCAATCTTCACGTCAATCCTGCACATTCTTAATTACTTCCTATAATACTTGAAATAAGGCTTGATATCTGACAGAGCAATTCCACTTCATTATTGTGTGTTTCCTAAGTATCCTGCCACTTAGCCTTTCTGTATAAAATAAAACATCATCTTGCTAAGTTACATACACACCTGTTAATATTTTCATTGAAAGGGCACAGTTTCTATAGATCAAGTTGTAGAAAATTTATATCCATGTTATATTGAAACTTCAATCACAAGTATAACACTCATTTTTACTTTTCTTGAACTTTTTATGCTTTTAGTAAAACAGCAGTTTTAAAACAGTTCTTATAGCATATACATTATAAATACATGAAATATTTTGCTACTTTTATAAAAGATATATATCTATAATTAGTTTTTTAAATTTTCAGGTTGTTTTTTGCTAATACATAAAATTAAAATTGGTTTTGTATGTTTATTTTACACCTACCAACCTGGATAAAATTACCTATTAATTCTAATAATTATCTGTTAGATAAATATTAGATATATTGTTATCTGGTGATTCATAGTTTTTACATACCCAAATATATCTTTCACACATAAGTACTGTTTTATTTCTTCCTTCTCAGTCCTTACATCTTTTACTTCTTCTCTTTGTCTCATGGCACCGGTAAAGTCCTTTACTCCATGTTGAATAAAACTAGCGAGAGCAAGAACCTTTGTCTTACTGCCTATCTCAAAAAAAAAAAAAAAAAAAGGTTCTTCTTTCACCCTTAATTTTGATGTAAGTTTCTTGTAGACAGCCTTTAATAGACTAAGGATGTTTCCTTCTCTTCTACTTATTGCTAAGAATCTTTATAATACATGGACTTTGAATTTCATCTAATGCCTATCCTTGCATCTGCTGAGGTATATTGTGATTTTTCTCCTTTATTCTGGTAATGTGGCAACATATTTTGATTGCTATTTTATTGTAAAACTAATTTTGCCTTCCTAAAATAAACTTAACTGGATCACGGGATATTAATCTATTTATATATTGTTGAATTTGGTTTGCTTACATTTTGTTTAAGAATTTTTCAATCTCTGTTTATGAGCAAGAAAATTTTGTAATTTTCTTTTCTCATAATGTGATTCTCAGGTATGATAAAAAGGCTAGCATAAAATAGATTAGAAGAACGATAACTTCTTTATCTTCTCTGGGAGAATTTGTACGAGAATTGGTCTCAATTATTGTGTTATTCCCTTGGAAAACACATGGATAAATTTGCCAGGGAAATCACGAGGGCCTGATATTTTCTCTAGATAAAATTAATTACTTAGGATTATATTTTAAAACAATGATAGCACCATTCAGATTTTTAAATCTCTTCCTGTATCTTGTTTGTCAGTTTGGATTTTCATAGGAATTCATGCATTTCATCTATTCGATTTAGTGGCCTAAAGTTGACACAGTTTTCCCTTATTCATTTTTTATTGACTATGAAGTCTGTAGCAGAGTGGTTGTATTAATTTCCTGTGGCTACTGTAACAAATTACCACAAACTTGCTGGCTTAACAACAGACATGTATTCTGAGGCCAGAAGTCTGAAATAAGTTTCTCTGGTCCAAACTCAAGGTGTCAGCCGGGTTGCAATCCTTCCAGCGGCTCTAGAAGATCACCCACTCTTTGCCTCTTCCAATTATGAGGGGGTGCTCGCACTCCTTGCCTGGTAGCCATATTATCCCAATCTTCAAATCTCTTTCTGCTCCATCTTCACTTGGCCTTCTCTTTGTATGTTATCTCCCTCCACCTCTCTCTTATAAAGATATTTGTGATGGCATTTAGGACCCACCAGGATAATCTAGTATAATCTCCCATCTCAAGATCCTTAACTTAATCACATCCGTACAAACCCTTTTTCCAAATAAGGTAACATTTACAAGTTCCAGGGATTAAGACCTGCTATCTTCAGGGGGTATTACTTAGCCTGCTACAGTGGCATTTTCTTTTCCCCTAGAAATTCCTTTTACGTTGGGTAGTTGTATACTCTTATTTTTTAATCAGTCTTTCCAAAGTTTATGAATTTTAGAAGTTTTTCAAAGAACAAACTTGGACTTTTCCCCCTTCTAATAGAAGATTGCTGATATATTCATTCCTGTTCTCAAATCTTTCCTTCATTATTGTTCCTTAGATCATTTGCTTTATTTTTGTTAAGTTCTTGAAATAGATCCTTGCTAACTTAGTTTTTGTCTTTCCTTCATTTCTGATATGCTATGAAATTTCTTCTTTAACAATTTTTGCTTGACTACAAACTTTAACATTAACTGTTCTGTCAACATTGAGTTCAAAAGGATTTCTAATATTCTAATCTATTTCTTCTTGATTATAGTTTATTTAGAAGCATATTTCTAGATTTCTTTCAAGTATTAATTTCTATCTTAATTACTCTAGGGTCAGACAACATGTTCTGTACAAATTCAGTGCTTTGAAATTTGTGGAAATTTAACTTTGTAACTCATTATATGGCCAATATTTATCAGTGTTCATATTTGCCTAAAAAGAACGCGAATTCTTCAGCCTTTAGGTCCAGCATTACCTATAGTTCCATTAGGTAAATTTTACTGATCAAATCATCTATAATTTATAATTTTCTAAAATTCTACTGATATTTTACCTGCTCATTGTACCAGTTCCTAAGTGAGGTATATTTAACTATCCCAATTTGATTATGTATTTGTTTATTTCCTGTCGTAGATTTGTCCATTCCTTTTAGTTTTTTGGCTATATAAATTTATATTTCTTATATAGTTTTGGCCAATGACACCTTACTATTATGAGCTTAGGTTCCATTCTCTTCCTAAAGTCTGTTTTTTTCTCCTAGTTCCATTAGTGTTATTTGTTTTTTCATAATACATGTTTTCCCTCCCATTTTGGCCCCACTCTCTTCCCTGCTCCACAATGACAAATGGATAGGATGCAGGGAAGAAAGAAGCCCTCCCCGCTTTTGCACTCTGTCTTGCATTTTGTTTCCTCATTTTCACCCTCATGGTATGGTTTTCTTCCCACATGCTTCCCCAGGTATTTCTGACAGTTTTTTGTTTTTTGTTTGTTCGTTTGTTTTTCATAACACTTCATAAAGTGAAACACTTCACCTCATCGTCAGTGTGGAGTGAAGGGGGTGTTATAAGCAGTTCATGCTAGTTAATAATCTTGTTGCTTATAAAGGAGAAAACACCCCTAGATCTCTAAGATTTACTTATTTTTTAATAATATTATTACTTAAATAATTATAGATAC
This sequence comes from Nasua narica, assembly GCA_028533885.1. Lineage (NCBI taxonomy): Eukaryota > Metazoa > Chordata > Mammalia > Carnivora > Procyonidae > Nasua > Nasua narica. The sequence continues at coordinate 14,545,144 of CM052814.1, forward strand.
AAAATTAGGTGCACTTTTCTAAAATTTATTTTTATTTTTATTTTATGTATGTATGTATGTACGTATTTTATTAAAATATGATGTATCATTTGCCCCAGGGGTGCATGTCTGTGAATCATCAGTCTTACACAATTCATAGCACTCACCGTAACACCTACTCTCCCCAGTGTCCCCACCCCAGTGTCCATCCCCCAGCCACCCCATCCTTTCCACCCCCCTCTCCTCCAGCAACCCTCAGTTTGTTTCCTGAGATTAAGGGTCTCTTATGGTCTGTTTCCCTCCCTGGTCCCAACTTATCTCATTTTTTCCCTCTCTTCTCCCTATGACCCCCCACCTTGCCTCTCAAATTCCTCATATCAGAGAGATCATATGATTGTCTTTCTCTGACTAATTTATTTCTTTTAGCATAATACCCTCTAGTTCCATCCATGTCATTGCAAATGGCAAGATTTTGGTTTTTTTGATGGCTGCATAGTATTCCATTAGGGGCACTTCTAATGCAATTATACAACAAAACAATTTCACAGAACAAATGGATAAGTTAAGTGATCGATGATGCTGTGCACTTCAAACCAGATTATTGGGTACAATTTCAGTATGCTGCCAGCCACTAAAACCCAGGTCCTATGGTGTTTGGCATTTCCGTGCTATTGTGAATGCAGGCATGGGGAAGCCTGTGGTTGGACAGGCAGCCCCGGAGCCAAGACATGGGTGTCCGTGAGGGTCTGCCTTAGCCTGGGGAGAAGCCCTGCACTCAAGGGGTTGGGATATTAAGTAGCTGATAAAATGGCCGTAACGAGGCAGGAGAGAATCCATGAGGGAAACAGAAATGCATTTTCCCCTCTGCTTTTTTTGAACCAAGGACCCCATATTTTCATATCGCCCTACTTCCTGCAAATTACAGAGTCTGTCCTGTTTGCGAATTGGAGGCAACCACTTTTCTCTGTAGGAACTACTCTGAACCCTAATCTGCTCAAAGGCAGATTGTGTAGACTTTTGGGGTGCATTTGGTGTCCAGACCACATTAGGTAGTAAGTTTACCTCTATACTTTGGTCATGGTCCTGCAACAATTTGATGCCGAAGTAGCCATGGATACACCCACAGGCAGACCCGGGAGTCGCGGCGGTACACGGGGGATAACTGGATGTCCTGAAGCAGGCTTAGTTACAAATACGTTTGGACAAAGTTATTTTAAAATTTCTTAGGAAGACTTCTTTTACCTTACAATGTAAGAACACCAAAGTAGAATGAAATTATAAGTTTAGCATATGAATCCAAAATAACAATCTCTCAAGTAGTCAAACTGAGTTAAAGGTAGATGCCCCAAATTAAAATCTCAGTGAATGTTTGCTTTCCTTGCTTATATGGAACTTTTGCTGGAGATTTCCTCACACCATAGATAAGTTGGTCAGTTAACAGGCCATAGTCTCTCAAGTCTTGCCAAACATGAGTTAGGCTATAGTTAATGTGCCTGAGAGAAAGGAAAACAGGAACTCTTGACTCCCAGGGATGGTGGTGTTGATGTGCTACTGTTTTTCAAATGGCCGATGGCTCTTCCAGTTAATACCTGCCTTATTTTGTGGTTTCATCCATGGTAAGTGTTGGGCTTGTAGATTTCTCAATAGTGGTAGTTCTCTCTCTCTCTCTCTCTCTCTTTCCTTATCTGCTTTGGATATTATCTCCCAATGGCCATAGCATAAAATAAACTATTCCTGAAAACTCTCACTGTTTCATACATGGGAAATTTTTTTTATTTTTCAAAAGTGGTTTGAATGTGAATTTCAGAAGAATCTTGGAGACTTTCGAAGTGAAGCTGCCGGTGAATATTTCAGCATGCTGGTCTAGGTATCCCTACAATAACTAACAGTAGGACCATGGAAAGAGGCAGTATTGTAGCTCAGTTAATATAAAATACAGCTCTCTCTCTTTATACTCTCCTTTTATAGTATAAACAAAGTCATAGCATATTAGAGCTGGAACTCACTGCATGTGTTATTTGACCCACTTTATTTATGGTATGGGCAAAAAATAAAATGGCAACCTGTCGTTAGTTACTTGCCTTTTCCTCTCTCCCTATTTAGTGCCATGCCCTCATCATTCCATGCTTTGAATGTCGCTGTCATATACTAATTGACTTGCTTTTCCTTTCTCCTCCTTTTCCATCTATCTTGGGTCTCAGATTAATCATCAAAAAATCTGCTAGTTAATACAATTGTCTGTCACATAAGGCACAAAATTTCTTTTTTCTGGCATTAAACACTTTCTTTCTCTGAACCACCCTTTCAAGCCAGCTTTATCCCCAGATGTCCCAGAAATTGTATCCTCCCCTGTGTCTCCTGTTCCTTTCTCCTTTCCCATCTTTGCTCAGGCTGGTGCCCCGCTCCTTCCTGCTTTCCTCTAGGAACTTGGCCCTAGCTGGTGTTCATCCTTCCTTTCCTTGACTTCTTATGGATCTGTACCCCATGATCTAGTTTCTCTTTTCAGTTATGTAACTCAAACTGGAAATCAAGTAACTTCAAAGCTAGAGCTAGAGCTAGAGCTAGCTTTAGAACTAGAGCTCTAAAGCTAGAGCTCCTTACTCCAGTTTTTATGTGGATCACGTCTCCTAACTTGCGATAGTGTTACCAGGCATGTAGATTGGAACCAGGCCAATGATGGAGGTCCTAGAACAGCAACTGTGTACTTTTTCCCTTCCTCTCATGTACTAGTTCATTCAACCAATAAACTCCATTCTGATGGATATCCTTGCTTCCTTGCCTTCTTTAGATCATTGTTCAAAGCCTCCCTGACATTTTTCTCATCGCTTACTTAAACCTCAAACCCTTCCCCAGCCTCAGTATCCCCTTTTCCTCCGTCTCTTTTCTCCAGAGCCATCATCACCATCAAACATTTCTCTAGAGAATGCCGTGCTTATTTGCTTAGTGCCTGTCTCCCCTCATAGAAGGTAAGCTCCGTGAAGCATGGTTGGTGTCAGTTTTGCTCATCACTGTGGGACAGGTGCATAGAACAAATTCCGCTATGTAAATCGAGAGCCCATCATGCACTGCGTGCTGTGGCGCCTGGAAAGGAGTGCAGAAGTGGGCCTATTCCCTGCATTCATACCATTTGGGGTGAAAGGAAGGACAGGCTTTGAACGTATAATTGAAACTGTAGTGAGTCCTTACAAAAATGAAATACTGGCTTCTAAGGCATGTGAAGTGAGAGCCCTAATCCAGCCTCTCTGGGTTGAAGAAACTCTCCCTGAATAAGAAATATTTGAACTGAGAATAACTAGCTGTTAGCTCCCCTGGGGAGAGAGGGGAAGAGAAGGGAATAAGTTGGTTCAGAGGATCTTGAACAAAGCCAGGCACTAAATGCATGCTGAATGATAACAATTAGGGGTCTATTGTTGACCTCCCAGTTGTGCCTTAAACCACATTTCAGAGCATGCAGACCAGTTTGGGGATGTTTGCCTTTCCGGTTGGCTTTTTCAATCTCCAGCACCACTGGCACACTCCCAACCTGATCACCCAGCTTAAAACTGCTGAATATCTCACAATATATCTCAGAGGAAAGCAGAGACATAAATGAATGTTATAGTCTTATAAAGCAATCATTATTAGAGTATTGACTCAATTCTAATTCTCTTTCTCTACTCAGCCACACATATTTCCATTTGTAATTTTTAAAGACTGTATTTTATGTTTTCTCATCCACAATCTGTATGGCATTTCTTTTTCAAAAATTTTAAATATTTATTTTTATTTTTTTAGAAATTTTAGGATATTTAGTTTATTTATTTTAACTGATGAATAATTGATATACAGTATTATATTAGTTTCAGGTGTATAGCATATCATTTGAGATTCATATACATTGTGAAATGATCACCCTAATAAGTCTGGTCACCATCTGTCACCATACAAAAGTTAATACAATATTGACTATATTCCTGATGCTATACTTTCATTCCCATGAGTTATTGATTTTATTACTGGATTATTTTTTAAAGATTTTTATTTATTTCCTTGAAAGTGAGAGAGCAGAAGCATGGGGACTAGCAAAGGGAGAGGGAGAAGCAGACTTTCAATTGAGCAGAAAGTCTAATGCAGGGTTTGATCCCAGGACCCCAGGATTGTGACCTGAGCTGAAGGCAGACGCTTAGCCAACTGAGCCACCCAGGCGCACCTAAATGGCATTTCTGTCCATAGAGGCTTCCCTGGCTTGTGTCAGAGCTGGGTACCATCTGGACTTGATAATGTTTTCCTTTCCTACACATCATCCCTGTGCAAGATGCTTTTATGGATGGGAAATGCGTTCTTATCTTTTTGCCCGATCCCTTCCCTTCAGTTTAGGGTTTCTATTCATTTCACTCAGGTTTAAAAATAGAAGAATTTTTCTGGAAAGTAATTCTGTCATCATCTTAGCTTTCTGTGTGTACCCTGCAACCCCCACTCCACCCCTCAGGGAAACCGGGGTGTGGTTAAGTTACTACCTCAGACCAATTTTAATAAAGTTATATAGGAAGCGGTTTTCAAATTTTAACATCTTCGTTTTCAAAGTGATACAAGTGATGTATAAAACTTCACATACCAAACACAAACTCTTTGGCCTTCATCAAAAGGAGGTAGGGTAAAAGTTTAATCACAAGAAAAGAACTGTGGCCTAAAAAAAAAAAAAAAAAAAAAAAGTTTTATAAAGGGGAAAAAGAAGTCAATGTTATTTCAGGTTGTTTCCAGGACTCTGAGGGGGGGGGATCTACATTAGCATTGCCAGTTTTTAGGTTAGAAAACGGAGAAAGAGAAAGATCAGTCAGAAAACAAGGAGGAGAGAATGAGGCTTGAATCCAGGTCTATGTGTCTCTCAAGTCTGTGTCTTATCCATCCTGCCACGTGGCCTCCAAGAACAAATAAATGTATGCATAAAGCAAGAAGAAAGTAACAGAAATTAAAAAGAATGGGGGAAATAATTTCTTTCTTTCTTTCATATGAAGCTTTCATTCAACAATTGCAGGTAATTAGCTTGTTCTGTGCTTGCTTAATTTTGAAAACAGTACTTGATTTCAAAGTCTAACGTTGCTAGACATTGGAAATTTTTAAAAATTTACTAAAAAAAATTCAATTAGGATTCCAATGGACTCTTCTTTAAAACACATAATGTATCTGAATATTTGCACCCCTGGATGTGAAGACCCTTCTACTGAGGAAAGTTGACAGTGACAAAAAAGGAAACCAACAGGACAGTGTCATATGTTCATTTATAACCAGTTAGGGGTTAAATGGGAGAAAGAACAAAAACTCAAATTCTCCCGCCTTTTGCTTTCCTTTTCAGGAATCAGAAGCAGGCTCTCGTGTGCCGTGATCTAGCCCTAGGAGTGGCTCTGCTGTCCTGGGACTTCTCCACGGAGATCTGTTGCGGGATGGGTGAGTATGTAGCTCCGTGCAGGGAGCTAGAATTCCTGTCTGGGCTCTTACAACCTAGGAAAAAGGATCAGACACCACATACCTGGAACTAGGAAGGGTCAAAAGAGAACATACCTGTACCAGGGCTGCTCTGGAAAGGTGTCAGAGAACGTCCTTTGAATTGCAATGGCAGTACAGAAGATCAGAAATCGGGGAGCAGGAAAGAGTCCTTCAGGAAGCGTTGCCTATAATTAGATACCAGTAAGGGAATCTGTCCAGTTTGGAGTCTTCAAATTCTAAAAAAGACCAGAGAACCTGGAAAATGCTAATTGTGTGTCATAGAAGAGAGAATAAACAAAAGGAACAATTAGAAGAACTCCTATCAGCAGACAAGGAGAGGATGAGTTAGCGTCCAGTTCAATGAGTTTTACCTGGCATTCCCAGATATTTGAGGAGCCATGGTTTTGGTGTAGACATGGCCAAGTCCAATACCAAGTCTGAAAATGGCACAGAAACAGCATCAAAAAGCTCCCAGAACAAAGATATGAATCTCTTAAGTGAAATGATCCCAAGTTCCTAAGGAACATGTGCTTTGCCAGAAAGCACAATAAGAAGGACTAAAGAAGATGTAGAACAATGTCAAGGCCATGAGTGCACCTGCCAAGGCTAGCAAGGCCCAGGTGAAGCCCACGGAAGTCGTGCCCAAGGTCCCAAAGGGCAGCATTTGCAAGCTCAGTTGACTTGCCTACATTGTTCACCCCAACCTCAAGAAATATGCCTACTATCACCAAAGCTCTCAGGGTCTGCAGGCCAAAGGCCAAGGCCAAGGTTCAAACAAAGGCCCAGGTGGCATCTTTGGTTCCAGTTCCCAAAGGTTCCCAGGCCTCTGCAGAGGCTTCAGTATAGAGACCTCTGTCTGCTGATATGAGGACAGAAGGACTGGAGTGACCCCTGGGCTTCTGTCACATGGGGCTGATGTCCTCCCGGCCTGGTTGTACAAATAAACCTAAGGCAGGATCTGCTACAGGAAAGAGAGAGAGAGAGAGAGAGCTACTGAGCAAGCAATTAAAGAAACACTGACAGAGGCCCAGAATATCTGGAGTCTTGTTGATGGATAAACATGACATTGCACAACTTTTTAATGCTCAGTTCCATCATCCAGAAAACAAGGAACTCACATTAAATTATAGATGAGGTCTTGCCCGGCTGTAAAGTCATGATTCTAGATATGTGAAGAATATGTCTCTAAGACAGGTGCTGGAAAACCATTCATAGCATTCGAAGAAGACAATTAAGAAAAGCAAAAGCAATGGGTTTAAATAAAAGGAAAAGAAAATGTGCAATTAAAATATTCTCATTTCCTTAACTTACACATTAGGCCCCCTTCAATATTATAAAGTGATGACAGACAACCCTTTATTAGGGACAGATTGGTGTAATAGCTATCATTTATTTGGGGCTTCCAATGAGTCAAAGTGCTACATTTAATGCTTTATATATTCTATTTGATTTAATATCTAAGGTTTATGAGGTAGGTGCTATTTATTATTGCTCGCCTTTTGACAACGAGACTGAAGCTTGCAGAGCTGAACTATCTTTCCTCAGGTCACATATGTCCTAAGCGGCAGAGCTGGGATTGGGTCTTGGTCTCTCCTACCGCAAAGAACTTCCTTTTAACCTTGACAATCCCCTGTCTTTGACCAAGAATGGACCAGATCAATTTGTGAGATCTCTTCTTTACTTTTGTGATCATGGAACAGCTGATAAAATTTTAAGTACAACTTTTTTTTCAGATGTTACCTATCAAAGAACAAATATCTAGTGTTTACAGAAATAAAAGTTCTATTACATTTGCTCATGTCAAAGTATACGGAGGGTTTATGTGCATCTGTGGGAAGAAAAGGAAATACAGCTGTTTTGCAGGTAATAACAGTTTATTTTATGTCCTATTTTCTTTAACAGTGATTGCTCTTACTTGGAAACTCTCCTGGCATTTTGTAGGCAATAAAAACATAAAAAGAATGCTCTTTGCCGAGAGTTTCACAAGCCTGGCCCCCAGTTCATAATCTGTGGCAGAAGGCATCTGTAATCTGATTCCGGAGTGCTTTATCAATATGTCCAACCGAAACACAGGACCCGGGGCCCCTGACGGGCTTCCTGCCTCCAGTCAAGTCTTCCATCACTGCAACCTCCCAACACCATTGTGATGGGGAAAAAAAATGCCAATTTGAGAGAATGCTAAGAAAAATGTTTCCTGCAAGAAAGAAATAGAAATGAAAATGACTATTCCAGGATAAAATCTATAATTGGATGTTAGTAACACTGCTCTCTGATCAAATATCCTTGTCTAGACTCAGGGCTAGTCCCAAGCAAACTGCTAAAGAAACCATGTTTGCTTCCTCGGAAAACTGCTTCCGAGCATCCCCTTTGCTTACCCTCTGTAACCTCCTACTTCCCTGACCTCTATAAGGTCCCACTCCCATGTCAAAAAACAGGTACATTCTCTGAACCTTCTCTGTTCTTTGTTCAGCTCTCTTTGGGTCTTACTTGCTACTAATGAATTAATCTGGATGAATGGGCATCAGCACCACTGAATTATTTGCCTTTTTAATTTTAATTTTCAAAAAATAAAGCCCCTACTTAAAAAAAATCATTGTTCTGAACCTAAACATTGTGCTAAGTGCTTCATATAAATAGGCTTCGAACCTTCAGGAGCCCCATGAGATGGATATTAATGGAAGAGGAATGGGAGCCTAGAGAAGAGAAAGGATTTGCCCAAGTGCCGTGGAGATCACGAGGGAGGTGATGGTAGCAACACTTGTGTTTCCCTCCCTGTTCTGCCTTTCCCCCTGTGATGTTTTAGTCATGCCATTGGAGACGATGTTAAATCACAGGCTTCTCAGGCTTCAGGCAGACCCAAGTGTAAGAGCGAGAACATAGGAGGCGTGCTCAACTGAATCAATTCTGGAATGTTCTTTTTAAAAATTTATTTATTTTAAAGAGAGAGAGTGGGGGAAAGGCAGAGGGAGAGAATCTTTAAGTAGACTCCCCACTGAGCATGGAGGCATGGAGTTTGGGGGGCAAGACACTATCTTGCCACCCATGAGATCAGGCCTGAGTCAAAACCAAGAGTCCCATGTTTAACTGACTGAGCCACCCAGACACCCCCAGTTCTGGAATGTTCTGTCCTTCTTGTTCATTTTCTTGCTGCCTATAAATATTCTAATAGCATAATATTAATAATGCCCTATCATTCTCTCTTTCAACTGTATAATACTTTATAGTACTGTTTCAGCTAAATCAAGAATGAGGGCTTAGTTCCAGGAATGCTTATTTCCCTTAGCTGTTCCTTAGAGAAGTGGTAACACTGCATCCTGTACATTTTGGGTTTTTAGGGCTTCACTGAAAGTCACAGCGGAAATTTAGGATAATTTTGTAATTGTTATTATTTTATCCCATTGCTAGCTAGGGACTTTGAGGAAACATTTATGAGTGCAAATGGTTGGCCATTGTTTGTTTTAATGGCGATGGCTGATCAGGAAGAGAGGGATTAAGAAAATCTCATGACCTAGTACAATGCATTGATATCGAGGTTCGCATGCCCACGTGGAAACAGTCGAACAAAGTATTTTGCGATTTATGAGACTCTAGGTTAAACTGATGACCTTAAGGAGAGCGGTGGCTCCTGGTTCTGATGATGGGACCTCTTGAGAGATCCCTGGAAACATACATATTTCAGCAGTTCTTCAAGATGAGTTGGCAGGTCATATTACCAAGAGCAACACGCAGCCAGTCGGCAAACATCAGCAACGGGTACGTAGTGTAGCCGTCTGCTCAATGGTCAGGGCAGGGACTGCCACCAGTGCCCCTAGGGAAAGAGGGCGTGAGTCCTAACCAGCCCTAAGGGTGAGCAAGCTGAGGAATGGCTTTGGAAACATTGGCCCAGACACAAGCTGTAGGGAGAGAAATACAGCAGTATTTAAGCATTTACAGGTTACACCACTGCTGGAGGTGAGCTGACCATTTGCTTTTCCACAAATGGAAAAAACATGGATTGTGATGGGATCTAAAAATATGGACAACAACATTTGGTAGAAAGCAGGCATCTCCCATAAGGATTTCAGAATGGGCTTCATTACCACAAACTATAGGGATTTCTCACTCTTGGAATATGGGCAATGTTAATAGTTTTTATGCCCAGACAAGGAGGATTCTCTCCCTTGCTCAGAGATTTTGTTCTAAAGAACTTTTCCATTTTCCTCTCCTAGAAGGCTTACTTAAGTTAAATAACCAATTCCTGATAAAGGGTCTTTGAAATATCAGGAACGTCAGTAGAAGTTCAGTGGTTTGTTGCTGTTTTTTTGCTTTTGAATTTTCTGAGATTATTCTGCAAATGTGGCTCTTGTTACATTATTTTGTTGGTCCTAGTAAATAGGGGGTTCTCTCATGCTGACAAGCTGGCTTTTCCTCACCTTTATGGCCACGGCCATGGAGTCAGTATTTCTTGCATAATAATTGACATACCTTTACAATAATAAATGAGTTAAATGTGGCTATGAAAAGATCTTAAGAAAAAGTGTATCTAATATGAATGCACCTATCAGATAACTATATAATGTTTTTGTGTTTAAATTTGCCATTTCATAGTTAAAACTACTCACGCAATCCCTGGGACATTGGCTTAATTGTTGTATATGTAAACTGATGAACATAAAATTGGTAATACTGACATAATTAAAGAAAAACCATATCCTACATATTAGTTTTAGCCAGTAGGCTCATTGTCCTACTGGTGGCCCCAACACAAGATTAAAGGTGTAAAATAAATAAATAAAATGCTCCCAATAAACAACTATAAAGTGTACTTAATAGTGTGATCGATATGCGTGTTTACTACACTGAGAGCTGAAAACAATGGATAAAAAGGCATGGTCCTATTTTCAAAGGGTTTGACAGGTATTCAGTTACAAGAGTAGAATTTATATATCATATATATTTATATTGCATATAGACTACATGTAATTTTACATATCTGTGTGTGCTTGCATGTGAGATCGATCTGTGACCCAGAAACATCAGAGGATGGGATGGGAGAGGCAACTGCCATGTACTAAGCATCTGCTATGGAAAAGATCATAATATATATATAGGACATTTGTTCACCATAATTCTGATGATCTACACACTAATCCTCTCATACACAGATCCTGAGGTTGAGAAGAACAATTTGTCTAAGGTCATGCATCTAAAACGCAGATGAGTCAAATATTGAACAAAGCAGTTGTGGCTCCAAAGCTATTATTCCCAAATTCCACCTCATCCCCCATCTCCTCCATTCTCCACTGTGCCATCTTGCATCAAACACTGCACAAAGTTTCAATTTGTTTTGTTTTACCTTGATAATGCAGTGCGAATATTCTTTCTTGTCCATTATGCTCGCTTTTGCTGAGTGTGTAGGCACAAAAGAAGATGAGAGTTAGCCCAGAACTTTAAAGTCTGATTGCTCAAGGTTGACCAACTACTAAAAAATGGATAATTTATAAATAAATCCATTATTATCTATTCAAAATGTAATGTAGAAACTGGAAAGGACCTTAGAGGCCTCCACTTTCTTTTTTTTTTTTAAGGCTTTTATTTATTTATTTGAGAGAGACAGAGAGAGAGGGAGGAAGAGAGCACAAATAAGGGGAGTGGCCGGTAGAGGGAGAAGCAGGTTCCCAGCTGAGCAAGGAGCCCAGTGCAGGACTGGATCCCAGAACCCCAAGATCATGACCTGAGCCAAACACAAACGCTTAACTAGCTGAGCCACCTAAGTGCCCTAAAGCCTCCTTTTTCATTTTACAAATGAAGAAACTGAACCTCATTGTGGCACAGTTAGTTATAATCCATTAGTCCATTACTTATTAAATAAGGCAGCAGAGAATTTTATTTGAGCATTATTCAAGCAATGATTGGTAGGCAAGGACCTATTATTTGTCACTTGGATTTTGGCACTATTTTTAAACCGTGTTTGCTAGAATAAATATACATCTTCAGAACAAATAAATTATTGGTATGATCTTTTTGTCTGGGATTATGAGTTTCCTAAGGATTGGATAGAATCAAGCTATAAGGAAGAAAGAGGGGGAACTAATCTTTGCAGATTAATTTTGTTCTCCCACCCTAGTTTATGAGGCAGCAATCTTGCCATGCTTATTGATTATCAGACAAGACTACTAATCCCCTTAAGGTCATTAGTGTACTTAATTAAAGAGCAGTTAGCAAGCTTCTCTTTACCAAAGTAATGTGGCTGTTAAAAGTGATTTGTACTTTACCAATATGGTAGCTATTAATCTGAAGGTCAATTTGTCATTTATATTTTCCCAAACAAATATATTTGGTAGGTCAAGCAAGCCCTGATATTTATCACATGCCCACTTGATGCATTCCATCTGTAATTGTCAATTAAGAAAGAAAGCTTCAAATTGCCCTGTCTGTAAATGAGAACTGTCATTCCTATCTTTTTGAAAGTCATGCCCAACTATTATTTGTTTAATGATCTGATACTTGCCTCCTTTTGCTAAGTGTGCGGTAAGGAATGATATTGGTTAGAAAAATAATTTTTTCTTTGTAATCTGCTGGGTTCCAAAAAGAATTTGGATAAAAATAGAAGAAACAGATATATTCCCATTAGGAATTAGTTCCAGAGGCAGATTATAAAAATAAAAACTGAGGGGCACCTGGATGATTCAGTGGGTTAAGACCTCTGCCTTTGGCTCAGATCATGATCTCAGGGTCCTGGGATAGAGCCCGCATTGGGCTGTCTGCTCAGCAGGGAGCCTACTTCCCCCTTCCTCTCTGCCTGCCTCTCTGCCTGCTTGTGATCTCTCTTTCTATGTCAAATAAATAAATCTTAAAAAAATAAGCTCACAGCTGGAAATCATTTATTGTATATAATTTCATGGGATAGTTATGGAAATATGCAGAGGGTAGAATTTATTAGCTGGCTTCCCACAGCATTCTTCATTCGGTTCCCTACACTTTGTTTCAAGACTGCATCTGTAAGATAGTAAGTGTTCAATAACTTGTATCTGGGAATGGACAGTCATGTGGATGATAAAGTATTAAGGAATTCCTAAGGAAAAGGAAAAGAAATCAGATAAACCATTGCTGGCTCTTCTGGGTACAGCTGAGAGTAGGACCAGAGTTCTTAAAGAAAAAGCTGGAAAAGTTTCCCGAACTCAGAGAAGTGATGGCAAACCTAGCTGTTAGCAGCCAAATTACATTGTAGATGATCTCACTGCCTCTCTATTTCTTCTAGATTTTGTGTCTATTTCCAATTGGAAAATGAATTCATAAAGACAGCTATCTCATGTGGGAACATGTAAGAAAATCTTCAGCTCCCTGGAGAACACAAAAGAAAACAAGTCAACAAGGTTTTATTAACAGAGGTTATTTTTGGTCTGTTCCTCCAAATTACAGTTCGAAAGGTTAGACCATGATAAATGAGGAGAGAAAAGACTGTTGAGTTTTTGTTAGGTTAGTGGCAAGGGGAAGATATATATAAGTATCATGTCATAGAATGATAGAAAGTTTTGCCCTTCCTGATTCTAGATCCCTTTCCAACCCTAGTCATTTCCAGTGGTATCCACCTTTGGAGCTGAACCAAATGTATGAACCTGACAATGCAGTGGCCAGTACAGGTGGGACAGGCTCAAACTAACAAACTAACATCAATCAGACTACCTTTCTGGCTCCAGGGTATCTGTGGCATGGCACTGAGATTACCTGGTGAATCTAATTTTGCTCTTGGGATGGAAATAATGTCTTGGGTAATTACTCAGTTTTTTGGGAGTAGCTGTGACATATTTCTCTTGCATTTCTAACTATACTTAATCTAACATACATATTTCAAATGTACTGTTATAGTACCAGGAGAGCAATTTAAAGAACTGTGGTCCTCACCAGAAGATTCCCAGATGGTCACCAGTAGGAGGTTGAACCATGGGTTTGGAGTCAGTTAGCAATGTTCAAGAACTAATAGTGTGAGGTGTAGAAGATCAAACAATGTTTATTGACATAGTGGGTTCTACCAGGCACACAATTACGTCTTTTATGCAACCACCCATGAGGCATTATTATTAGGTCTAGTTTACAAGTTAGGGCATGGAGGCTTAGCAAGACTCTGCACCCTTGTCATCTGCTTCCAGGGTGAAGTGCTTCTCCATTATACTAACACCTTAAGAAGGGAGAAGGACAGATGAATGAGCACATCAGAAGGGGAGCCAGGATTGTCCAAAACCACACCCACCAATGATCGAATACTGCAGGACAAACAATGCTCATTCAATAGGCATCTGGACACTCACTCACAAGTGAAGTGGTAGCAAAGAGGCGTGATAGCTTCAGGTATGGTGTGTTACAAAAGTTTTCTTAAGTTCCCTCCTGTCCATTGGAAGAGCTGACTCCTAATGTAAAGTAAACCTAATTCCAGAGAAAAGTATTTGACCATGTTTTTAGTATGAGAATGTTGCAATTACACCTTAAAAGCATACTGTACTATTCAACATTTTTATTGGGTGGAAGATTGAAGTATCTGAGGCAGCAGAAACCAAGACTTAACTAAATTAACCAAATTCTTAACTTTCACTCTGTGATTTGTTTTCCTGGCTAGTATTCTGTGCTTTTCTTCAACTTTCTTTATACGTGTTCATGTTTGCCAATGTCATAGCCATATCCAGGAAATCTCTTTAATATTCCTTCAGTGACTATTAAATTTGATTTAAAAATACATTCATTTGGATATTTTCAAGCTGCTTACCAGTTAGCAGTATTTTTAATGTCCTATTTATCTAATATAGTTGCTTGTGCTGTTTTCATAATCAGATAAGGGTCATTAAACCATTTTTGAGATTAAATAGCACAAAACCATTTTTTTTTCTGTTTATGTGCCCCATTAATATTAGAGCTTATGCTTACTATGGCTTAATGTTTCAATTTTTAAATATCATTTATGTTAATATGGAAAGACTCTATTATCTAATTGTGAGGATTATTTCCATTACCTTCCAACCTAATCTTTGCAAATATTGGCCTCCGTATTTCTTTGAACTGACAGATTTTTAACCTTGGACAGGTCTCAGGACAGCATTCAAAGCACTGTTATTTACTCTTACTCATATAGTTTTTTTAAAAAAAGATTTGATTTTTTCAAGCAGTTTTAGGTTTCCATCAAAATTGAGAGGAAAACATAGGGATTTCCTATAGGGTCTCTAGCCCTACACATGCATACCTCTCCATTATCTACATCATTTAGCAGAATGATACCTTTTGTTTGGTTTTGTTTTGTTTTATCAATGATAAACCAATATTGACACATTAGAATGACAAAGTTCGTATGTTTATATGAGGTTTATATGATAAAGTTCATATGTTTATATGATGGTTCACTTTTGGTGTCATATATTCTGTGGATGTAGACAAATGTATAATGGCATCCATCACTATAATAGTAAACAATATTTTCACTGCCCTGAAAATCCTCTCTGTTATGCTTATGTGTGTTTCCTTTCCTAATCCCCACCAACACTGACAACCACTGATCTTTTGGTTGTCTCTATAGTTTTGTCTTTTCCAAAACGTTATGTTGTTGCAGTATGCAGCCTTTCAGATTGACTGCTTTCACTTCATAATATGCATTTAAGATTCCTCCATGTCTCTTCATGGCTTAGTAGCTCATTCCTTTGTAGCACTGAATAATATCCCATTGTTTGGGTGGACCACAATGTATTTATCCATTCACCTACTGGAGAACATCTTGGTTACTTCCAAGTTTGGCAACTATGAATAAAGCTGCAATTACATCTGTGTGCAGGTTTTTGTATGGACATAAGTTTTGAATTCATTTGGGTAAATACCTTGGAGCACAATTGCTGAGTCATATGGTAAGCATGTTTTAGTTTTTTTGGAAACCACTCATCTTCCAAGGTGGCTGAACCATATTGCATTCTCACCAACAACGTATTCTCAACAATAATTCCTGTTGTTTCACATCCTCGCTAGCATTTGGTGTTGTCAATGTTTTGGACTTTGGCCATTCTAATAGTTGTGTAATGGTATCTCATTGTTGTAAGGTACATTTCCCTGATGATGTGGGACACCTTTTTATATGCTTATTTACCACCTATATATCATCTTTGGTGAGGTGTCTATTGAGGTCCTATTAATTGCCGACACATAAGGTCACTGTAAATTTTATCCAACTTCACTTACAATGATTAGAGAGAAGATCGTCTAAGCCAAGACTACCACGGTATCTCTTTGTTCAGCCTCTCAATCCACGGAAGTGGAGTTGCTTTGTATACAATGTACCTCCCACAGTGAGGTTTCCTTAGGTGGCTGTGCTGGTTAGAGGGATTTCAGTCCTCCAGGCTGGTCTCTTTCATCATGACCCAGGACCACTTCTTCCTGTGCAACCTATTCTTTCCCAATTCTGATGCCAGTGTCATCATTGATTCACACTGTCTACATATAGGATGTCTCTGGATAAAGTAGTATTAGTTCCACTTCCCTTATCTATGTTTCCCTAAAAGGAGAATGATTCATGGCAAATGTGGTTGAGAATGCAAATATTGTGGTGACAGCTCTGAAATTGAAGTCGGGAGCCTCCACCTCCAATCCCATTCTCTTTCATTCACTAGAGATGTCGCTTAATCTCTCCAAACCTCAGTACTCTTCCTTAACAGTGGAGGTCAATGTCACCTACTTCCCAACAGGTCTTATGAAGACTGAAATAGACAAGTGTGTATAGGTATAGTTTTTATAAAATACCCTATTGTTTAGATGCCATCAAACTTACTACAAGGAGTAATATATGTAAATATAAACACTTTAGTAGCATCTACTATGTGTCAGATTCTGTTCTAAGTGCTTTATTATGTCATCTCTTTCAGTTGTCTTAACATTGCTGAGAGGTGGGTACAGTGAATATCTCCATTTCACAGATGGATAAACTGAGAGATTAAGCAACTTGCTGCAAAGTTTCATGGCTGGTAAGTGAATGAGTGAAATTGGACTCCAGAGTCCATGGTCATAAGCATAAGCATATACTATGCTGCTTCTTGAATAACAATAAAATAATGAAAATGATTATAAAAATAATTATGTCAAAATTATGTATAGGTATATATTTTATGGATCAGAAAGTTACACTTTTTTCTGATCATCCTGTACTCCTTAATCATTGATCTAGCTCCTGAACAAATATTTCTGGTAAAGTAAGAGAATGACTCAGTGTGCAGAAATTTAAAATACATGTCCTAATACAGTAGGTCAACATCTCATTTTCCCTCCTAGTGACAGTGTTGTTAGGAACAGTGAAATTTAAATAGTAATATAATATTTTCATTTGCTATAAAATATTAATAATGATTTTAAACTATATTTTCAAGGAAATTATTGGTCACATCTGTGTCTACAGTGTATTTTGCTGCCTCCTTTATTTTAGCTGCCTTCAATTTAGATAAAATGCATTAAACTTGTATTTATCTCTTCTCAGGTATTCATGACACTTTAAAGATTGTTTAGTTACACTTATGCTTGTCATCCTCAGCATGTAGCTTGCCAAATGGAGTTACAATATATGCTAATAGATGTGAATGCTTCCTAGCTGTACTGTGGAACTTTGCCCATCTCGCCGTATATCTCTTTATCGAGTCCTCATTCCACCTGATGGATGAACATGTTTTAGTCACTTCTGAGTTTTCTCGGGCATTTTAACTCAACTAATTTAAACTCTCCCCTTCTTTACCCTACTCGCCTGAGTACCATTTAATTCCTGGGACTCCCATAGCATCATGGCATCAGGGAGAAGTCTCTGGCCATGATGCCATTAGCTAAAATGGCCACTGTTCCGTGCCATCTAAAGTTTTCAGTAAGGAACTTAGTAGCTTTTTTGTCCTGAATGCAAGGCCTTCTTTCTTTACATTGAGCACATCTCAACACCTACATAATTCTTTGGGGAATTCTTCTTCTGAAGATTTATGGGGGTGGAACTAGGGAGATTGAAATTGAAAATCGTGTCCTGTCTTCTCTACTGAACCTGCCCCCACTTACTGCTCCTGACTTATACCGCTCCTTTGGCATCCTGGCAAAGGATCTTATTTACTTCATTGGACTCCACCTAAGTGACTGCAAGGCCTTACCACACTTACATAATCAAACTTACTGAGGCATTCTTTTGCCCTCTTCAACTTTGCTCCCTCTTTTGCCAGCTTGGAGTGAGGGAGGGGCGTTGAAGATGGAGGGAGAACCGTACAAAATTTGTTCTGTAAACTTGCATGTTCTCACACATCTTTCCTTGTAAGAAAGGTATTGACACCTGGACTAAGCACTTTGAAGTGAAAATCAAGATGACAATGGTTTTGTCCAGTGGCCCCAGTATACATATTTCCTTAGGTTTGGGAGCTCCTGAAATGGGAAAAGGTTGAGGGAGACCAAGTATAGGACTAGGTGGGAGGTGTATATCCTGTTAGTATCATCTTATGCGTTTATTTAATTGCACTTCCGAAATCTAAGTCTGTGCAGTAGATAGAGGAGCACTTGTCCACTTTCTCTCCATTTTCTCCCTTTTTCTTTTAAAGATGAATGTGAGGGAAATATGGTAGAGCTTTGTTGCTGAAGAAGGAATGCCACAGCTCTGATTTCCTGCCCACAGAAGTCCTTCCTTTACATTGTTTGACTGTATGTTGCAAGACACTACATCTCTCTCTCTCTCTCTCTCTCTCTCTGTCTCTCTGTGAACTCTAGATGGTATTCTACTCTTCTATTTAAATTTTTGTTCAATTATGTACATTTATTTTGTTATCAATTTGATGTTTAATCCCAAAATTTAATTAACTATTCACATTTTAACAAATAAGAGTAGATAAATGAAGATGCAGATATCTAGGTGATTTATTATTGTTTCTTTCGAGCTTATTATTCAAACATTGATGTATCCATGTAATTCTTTGTACCATCCCTGTTCTGGACAATGGAGATGTAGCAATGAACAAAGCAGATGACAATCTTCACTTTTATGCAGTTTGTAGCCTCTCTTGGAAGGTGGTTATTAGGTACTAACAATAAAAGATGGTCAGTGCGGTGAAGGGAGAAGCAGAGATTGGCCATGGTTTTCCAAAATTTCCATGTGTTACAAAAATAGAAGAAAAGAGAGTCATCTTATCTACCTGGGATCAAATGGCAGTTGAATCATTCCATGACTCTTCCCTGTGGCTCAGAAGTAGGTACGTGGGTGGGAATGTTAAGACAGATTCACCATTGCTGTAGAGTATTACAATTAAGTATAAATTTGATGCTCCCCAGGATGTGAAAGAGATAATCACTGACTAAATAAAAGCCTAAGGTGAAAATAGTCACTTTTATTATATAAGAAATATAAAATGTATGTAAATAAATATACTTAGTATTGTGTTTCAACATTAAACATAGGTATATAGCATGATATGACGAGTTTGACAAAAAGAGTCTGGAATGACATTCAGCATATTCGGCCACAAAAATAGCCCTGAGTGCACTGGAATTCGTTGTTAAAAATAAGCCAGCATGGAAATATGACTCACTCATAATCAACTAAAAGGCTTTTGTTAGGAAAACTGCACCAGTGCAGCAAACAGAAACACTTGGGAATCAAATAGTTATATCTTAAGATGGAGTTTGTACTAATGTTTTTAAAACAATCATGGGAAATTTGACTGGCTTTGTACTAGGCCACCAGAAATAAGAACCACATCTCAGGAGTCCTGGTCCCAAATTGTGTTTGCTTTTATAACACTTGTTTCTTTTCACCTCCATTACTTTATTTAAACAAAGATTTCTTTTCACTAGAATTGTGCCTATAATGCATAGCCCTATCTCTATGAACAGTGCCTGCCCTATGTCTAGCCAGATGAATATGCAATTTGCATGTTGCTGATTAAAATGAAAGTCTGTATGCACCTATGAATGTCTGGTCACATTTTAAAAAGAAATCTCAAAAGCTGACAAAATACCTTCCCCCTTTCTATACAATCCAACAGCTTGAGTTCTTGTATACCCGCTTTGCCTTATGCCATATCTTTTGAACAAAGAATGAACCCATGTATGAAAAGCAGCCAGGAAGACTTTGGCTTTATGGGTCTGCAAGAAACAAATGCCCCATGAGAGCCTCTATCTGCTCCTCTACTCCTCCGTTTCAGAATCCCTGGCTGCTGGTCTTTGAATGATGTAGCAATGTGTGCTCATGGGATTTCCACCCGGCAGCAAGAAGCAGCCCAGTTTTAGATCATAATAGACCAGAGACTGGTGAAGAACATAGAATGTTATCAGTTAGTTTTTACATTGGCGCCTTGGAAAGGGTTTGGGGTGGGGGTGGGGAGCAAAGGAGAGGTTGGGTAGGAGAACATGCTCTACCCTGTCAGTTTCTGAGTTAGACTGAGGGACCATGAAGACATTTATTCTAAACTATGTGGATAGTAGCTGTTGGTAAAAACCAATGTTCTTTCAAGAAGTGGCAGGTTGGGAATAAGACAGCTACTGCTGATATGGTCAAAGGAGGTCATATTGCATACTTACATCTTAGAGTGTAATTAGAGAGGTGCTCATAAAATCCTTAACTTTTGGGAGTAAATGATGTGGAAGCACACAATTTTCCTAGAACTTCTCAAAGCTGCATGTGTGAGAAAAGCACCTTTTCTTCAAGTTGTGAAACCCATCAATACCTTCATCTATATCAGATTTTTCATTTAGGTCATTTGTTTACCTTCTAACTAGGTCATAAAAATAATCACAATAGTTAAAATTGTCAGAAAACCTATTTTTTCCTTTTGCTCAGAGAAGTTGGGAGTAGGGTTCATTTTAAATTCATTGGTTTTGCTTCCACCACTAGAATTAGATAATTCAGTTTACCAAACTAGTTTGCTTTTTACATTTATGAAGTGGGACAAGAATTTTTTTTTTTTTTACCCACCATACATGAAATGTTTGAAGGGCATTATTTGAGGTGCTGCAAATTAAAAACAAAGGAATAAATAAATATATAACAACAGTCAATAACACAGTACTTAGCCATTGGCTACACTTTAGATGTGTTTAATTGAAGGATGTCTATCATAGGAATAAAACCCTACTGATAGCTCTAAATGAGTGGTCCACCCTCTCTGGGACAGCCTGGGAATATTTCTCAGAGGAGGTGACACTAGACTTTGATCTTTAAGTGTGATTAGGAATTCATAATTCAGAGAAAAAAAAAGCAGAAATGCATTTTAAAAGAGAGCCTGGGATGTGTGAAAGGCAGGGAGGTAGACTGTATAGAGCGTACTTAGGCAACTCTGAGAAATTTGGTGTGAATGGAGTGGAGGGTAGAGTACGGAGAGAGGATGGGGATGAGGCTGGATGAGACTGGATTAAGGGTCAGGGTTCAGGAAAGGTATGGTCTTGCAGTTTACTCCTTGTTGCACATTTGGTACAAACATTTCTTGGTTTTTAGGAAGGGTTGAGTGAATATTTGTTGAGTAAACAACTAGAGAGATGAATGAATAGATAGGTGGAATGACTATTGTGATGAGGCCCTTTGTCTTCTCTTCTAGACAGGGAGAGGTCCTTGAAAACTTCTCAGCAGAAGGCTGACATCAGATGGAAAATTTTGTGGGCTGGAGGACAGAGGGGCTCAGGGAGGAAGATCACCAGACTGCCAATAAGTTTTGAAGAGGAATTTTGTCTAAATTCTGAGAGGAAGGGCACCTGGGTGGCTCAGTTGGTTGAGCAACTGCCTTCAGCTCAGGTCATGATCCTTGAGTTCCAGGATTGAGTCCCACATCGGGCTCCCAGCTCCACGGGAAGTCTGCTTCTTCCTCTAACCTGCTCTCCTCTCATGCCCTCTCTCACTTTCTCTGTCTCTCATATAAATAAATAAAATCTTTAAAAAAAATAAATTCTGAGAGGAAGAGCTCAATATAAAGCAGAATTCATAGGTACTGTTGACCCTCAACCCATGGGTGAAGAGTGGAGGGTGACTGGCTGAGCACTTCATACAGACCAGTGGCCCTTGAGAGAGCTGCTCAGGTTTAGATCGAAATATCTATACAAATTTTTAGACTCACAGGTATGGAGATAGAGATGTCCTGTAGGTTGTTAGAGACACAAAGATGAAACTCACCTGTGAAAGGAAAGGTTGAACAGAGGGAGTCATTAGACTAGAGGATATCTGAGAACACAAAAAAATGTGAGGGTGGAATTTTAAGGATCATTAAGGATACAGAAAGTTCCAAAGAGGAGCTAAAAATCACACTGAGAGTCACGAGACACAAAACAGCAGTCTGGTAAGAGAGGACAGGGAGGAAGTGGGACTGGCTAGTTCTTAGTGTTCACTGAAACACTTGGAGCAATGTCATGTGTTAGAGTTACTGAACATAAATTATTTTTTCAGTCAGTTTGGAATTTTCATTTATTCTGATACCCAAACACTCAATTATCAGTAGCTAATTTAATGTGATTGTGCCATTTAAGTCAGCTAAATGAATATTTAAGATATAATAAGGCTTTGTGATGTTTTCCAGAAAGCTGCTTCATTAGTATCCAATGTGAAGATTATCTTTATTTTTTACTTATTCATGCCAAGGGAATACTTATGTTTTAACTTTCAAAGTAATACTGGCATGCGTATTCTGTTAAAATCAGGCACAAACCTGGAAAAAACGTGAACAAACTTAGGTTATAACATTAAGATTATTTTCTCAAAAGCAGAGGAAGGAGGAGTAGAGGTTACAAAAGCATCCGCACAAATCCAGAGAGATTAGAAAATTTCAAGCTTCCTTTTCTTTATTTGAAAACTGTTTTCCTCTGTTGGGATTTATCGGTTACTCAGAGAAACCAGGTGAGTTAAACTTAGTCCTGAATGAGCATTTGTCTGGATCCCCAAATTCGATGCAATTTAGCACAAATTGTCAGTCTGTGCTGAGAATAGCAGAGCCTGCTTCTCAGCCGTTCTCCGGTTCATTTGACAGAGCTTTGAGGGGAAATCACAGCACTTACGGGCACTAAGCCATTAGTCAGCATCTCAGTCACCACTGGTTCCCTGTGCCTTTCAGAGCTGCGAAAGCAGCTGTTGCCCCTTCTAGAAAATCGGAGAAAAGTGTGGAGCAAAAGGGAAATCAATTAATTTTCAAATAGTAAATAACAAATAGTAATAAGGTAAATGAGATCATGGGAGCAAATTGAGAAATGCATTGCACTCCTTTTTCCCTACCACACAAATTGGTTTTCATAAATTAGGAGATTAATGTATATATAAATCTGGTTGCTGCTTACACCATTAATTTATTATCTCTTTCTGAGACAAATGATAGCTATGTAGAGTCTATTAAAAGCATTAGTTGAATTTTGAGCTTGTTTATGAAATGAAGACTGAACGTCCAAGTTCGTCCTGTGTATCTGTTCCCTATCTTTATTCATAATTTACTTTCTAAAACTTATTAAAAGCTGACTTTACTGCTATCTTGAAAATCAGAATATCTATTACCCTATTCATAAGTATAGAGTTGATGTATTGAAATATGGAAGGAAAAATCAGTGGATGCCCAGGGTACGGGGATGTAATCCTGGCTCGGCTCCCCATGGGACCCTGAGACCATCTGGTTTACTTAACTCTGAATTACCCTTAATGTAAAGGCAACCTGCATTCATAGTTTTTACTTCTTTTTTTTTTTTAAGATTTTATTTATTTATTTGACAGAGAGAGAGAGAGAGATCACAAGTAGGCAGAGAGGCAGGCAGAGAGAGAGGGGGAAGCAGGCTCCCCGCTGAGCAGAGAGCCCGATGCAGGGCTTGATCCCTGCATTGATCATGATACTGAGATCATGACCCGAGCCGAAGGCAGAGGCTTTAACCCACTGAGCTACCCAGGTGCCCCCATCCATAGTTTTTAATTAGAACTCGTAAGATATTTTTTTTCCTTTGGTTCTAAAAAATTGAGCAGATTCCTTACTGGTCAAAGCAAAGGAATCCACGGGGTGCTTGGGTGGCTCAGTCCGTCGAGTGGCTGACTCTTAGTTTCAGCTCAGGTCATGATCTCAGGGTCGTGAGATCGAGTCCTGCTTTGGGCTCTGTGTTAAGCACTAAGTATGCCTGAGATTATCCCTCTTCCTCTCCCCCTCCCCCTACCCATGTGCATTCTCTTTCTAAATGAAATAAGTAAAATCTTTTTTAAAAGAGCAAAAGAATCCACAATACGGTAATACAGTAAGAAATAGACTCTTATTTAACAATCATTGAATAGAATAGTGAAAAAGACACATTGCTTTAAGAGTTTGTAGTTTACGGTCCACTGTGGAGACAACACAACATAACTATGATATAATTAGGTAACCACAATTATTTATTTATACCAGATAGAATTAAAAAATATGTACTTATTTACTCCCATTCTTGTACTCTTCCATTTCACAGAATATTTGCTATAATGCACACGCACACTCACACACACTTTTACAAAAGTAGACCCCCCTGGCAACCTGACCTACTGTGCTCTTCCCTGGCCTGACACACATATGACCTGCTGTACTGGCTTCTCCTCTAAGGCTTATTGTCCCACAGGACCCATGGGGGAAACTGGGCTCCAAGTTGCGATAAGGTCCTATCTTAGAGGCATTTTCAAAATGCCATGGAAACATAGAGGAGGAAAGATTTCTGCCTGTATACATGAGCGGAGGCAGCAAATTTATAGAAACATTGGCCGATATGTACTTGTAAATAATTTGTCTGTTTTTAGGAACCTCTTTTTATAATCACTCGATTCCTTCTTGGTCGTTTTCTTCTAGATATAGAACCTCCATACGTTATCATTTTTTTTCCTTCCTTAATCTTCTAATGATTCTAGAAGATAATCATGTTGATTACTGAGATTGGTTCGCAGCTCTCATGTTAAAAAATAATCGACAACGCTTAGGAAATATTTAGAAACGGGCCAAAATTTGGCTGCAACATGTCATATTTCCTTAATCAATAGGCTAAAGATAAATGTGCTATTTCAGAGCTGTGTTTGAAGGCTGGTAATCAGTAAAACAGTATTTTTTATGAGTTGCATCAGTGCTTTGTAGTGTTACTGAAATATCTTAATTGCTTTTATGAATGTATTTAATGAGTTCCATTTAAAATGCGATGTTATTTACCTTATGGGATTAAATGACTCACTCCATCCAGATACTGTGCAAACCCAAAGGAACATTGCTTTTTGCCTGCGGTGTAGGGTGAACCAGAAAGCTCTAAATCCAACTGTTAGTGGCTCTGCTCTGCCTGTGTGAGCTCGGTGTTGTACCCACAGGAGATCTGGGCTGGGGACTCTCCATCCAGGAGCCTCTGGTCTGGTATCCAGGCTTAATTGAATAACAGCAGGGGCTTCAGCTAGAAGAGATGAGATGGCCAGTCAAGATGGCTACAAGGTCAAGAAACAGCCTCAGAGGAAGCAATGTTTATGTCACAGAGTCAGTGGAAGATCAGTTTCCAACAGTTAGTGTGTCACTGAGAAGAGTTTTGCTTTCTCGTGGACAGAGAAAGAGGAGGGCAGGAGGAACACCTACTATGCTAGACCCCTGATGATCCATGTAGCTCAGAGTAGAAGCTCTTATTTTTCTTCTTAGCCTTTTTTAGCTCCTTCTCTTTTCTTCTCTCTTCTCTGATTTTAAATTTTGTTTATTATACTTTGGTCTAAGTAATAATAATAGCTAATTCTAATGAGCACCTACTATGTGCCATACACGGTACTAAACAGTTTTATGTGCTTATCTCACCTCATCCTCCCAGCAGTAGATGCTACTATTATTATTATTTTTCCACTTTTGTGCATGGACAAACAAAGGCTTGGTGACTTTGCTTAAGGTTATGCAAGTATTGACTGCAAGAAGTAGGATTTATTTAACTATCTGTTTATTTTTGTGGAGAAAAGGGAATTTTACTTTAGGATCATTGAATAAAAACAGTAAAAATTGACATTATGAGTTAAAGAGGGATTTGTGTTCAATAGGATGGTTGTGTTTTAAAGCTGGCAAAGAAAATGACCGCTCTTTGGTGTTAAGGAAATCCATTCAGACTTTAATATTAGGCTTTAATCTAACGAGAAAACAGTCAATGTTGGGAGTAGCCAAAGCATCCCCTTCCCCCAGATTGGGATTTTCTAGTCTATTTTCATGAGTTAGCAGCAGATATTGCTCATTCTCATTCCCATGGTAAAATGGAAAAATTAATTGTACCCCCCAAACTTCCTGCAATAGTGGGATAAAATGATTATTAATGAAAAAAATGAATAAGATAATTATTTTATGAATCAAATAAGCAAATGCATTATCATGAGATTAAGCTGGAGTTGAGGGAATCCAGTGAATCTCACAAGTAGGTGTTAATCACTTATATTTGTTAAGAAATGAAGAAATGTTACTTTATCAGACTTAGAATTCCTGTTGATAAGCAAATTGGTGGAAAGAAAAAATGGATGAGAATACTGAGAATAGAAGGCAGGAGGAGGGTTGGCAAGAGGGGGTAAGGCAGGGCATTCTTAGGGGAAGTGGTCGGTAAAATTTCCACCATGGTGAACATTTTAAGACTTTAAAGAATTTCTCTCTGGGGTGAGGGGAAGAGATGAGTATGCAGAGTACAGAGAATTTTCAGGGTGGTGAAAATACCCTGGAAGATATTATAAAGAGAGATATATGATACATTTGTCCAAACCCCTAGAATGTGCAATACCAAGAGTGAACTTTGTGTGAACTATGGACTCTGGTTGATTATGACATGTCAGGGTGGGCTTAGGTGCCATTCAGGTAAGTGACAGTGATGAGGGCGAGGCTGTGCCTGTGTGGGCAAGGAAAGCATAGAGGAAATGTCTGTATCTCCTTCCCAGTGTTGATGTAAACCTACAACTTTTTTTTTCTAAAACTTCTTCTAAAAAATAAAGTTTTTTTTAAAAAGTAGAGGGAAAATAGACAGTTAAAAAATCAGATTGTCTTATTGATTGAAAGAATTTGTTTTAAGATTTTATTTATTTATTTGACGGAGAGAGAGCGAGAGATCACAAGTAGGCAGAGAGGCAGGCAGAGAGGGAGGGGGGAAGCAGGCTCCCCGCTGAGCAGAGAGCCTGAAACAGGGCTCCATCCCAGGACCCTGAGATCATGACCTGAGCCGAAGGCAGAGGCTTAACCAACTAAGCCACTCAGGCGCCCCTCTTTTTTTTTTTAATTTTACTTATTTATTTGACGCAGAGAGAGCAAGCAAGAGACAGAGTAAGCACAAGCAAGGGGAATAGCAGACAGGGGAGAAGCAGGCTCCCCGCTGAGCAAGGAGTCAGACATGGAGCTTGATCCCAGGACCCTGGGATCATGACCTGAGCAGAAGGCAGCTGCCTAACCGACTGAGCCACCCAGATGCCCCGAAAGAATTCTTTATAGATTCTACATATAAGTCCTTTGGTTCATCTGTCATGGGTTCATTCTGCCTACCTCCTACCAACTAAGCTATTAGCATTTATTGATTATACCTTATTAGACACTTTAGTAGATCTAATAGTGTCCTCCCAAATTCTTGCGCCTCCCATGCCTCAGAATGTGACATTATTTGGAAATAACGTCTTTGCAGATGTAATTCATTAAGGATCTCGAGAGGAAATGATCTTCAGTATGATGTGGAACATAAATTCAATGACTAGTGTCCTGATAAAAGAGGCGAGTACACAGAAAGAAACACAAAGAACGCGTGAAGACAAAGGCAGTTACATTGCCAGATGCCAAAACCACCAGGAACTACCAGAAGGGGGAAGAAGCCAAGAAAGATTCTTCCCAGAGCCTTCAGCAGGTGCACGGTCCTGCTGACATCTTAATTTTGAACGTTTGGCTTTCCAAACGAAGAAAAGAAATTTCTGTTCTTTTAGCCATCAAGTTTGTGTTAATTGTGTATTCGCTCCAGGAAACTGATACAGACACTCTCCCTGGAGACTGGCTACTAAAATGAAGAATATATAGTAGTTGTCTTTAAGAGGTTGAAAGAGTGATGTTGCAAGATAAACAGGCAGCTATTTGTTGAACGTACCTGCAATCTCTTTATAAAATTAGTAACGACTGAGCGTATTTTTAAAAGGATGGCTAGGCATTGCCTGGTCAGCTACGGGAGGTGGGGAGGAAGAATCAGAGAGGCAAGATACAGCACATGTAGCAAAGTTGTGGAACCATAAGAGAACCTGGTAGAGAGGGAGAGTGTGAATCTCACCGAGGCCAGAGCCAATAAGAGGTCAGGTAGGAAATAAGGTTGCTACGAGACACTTAACGCTAGTCATTATAATCTGCTGCACATTTCATTAATAGAAAGTTCATTCTGGCAGCAATGTGCAAATACTGAAGCAGAGAAAACAAAAGGTAGTAGCATTCACTTAAGCAAAAGTCTGAATAATGTGAGAAGGAAGAAGGGTGTTTTGGAGATGTTTCTTGAATAGAATCAAAGGGCTGTATCGATCAATGTGATGTGAAGAATTAGGAAAGAAGAAAAGATGTTGGCTCAGAGATTTCTTCCTTGACGCAGAGTAAACACCGAAGCCGTTAGCAGTGAGTGGGAATACAATGCAAGCGATGGGGTTCTGGAGAAGTAGGGCAGGGGACCGGTAAGTACATTTGATTGTAGACATGGTAAGTTTAAGGTGACTGTGACATCCAGGTAAGGAAGCTTAGAAGGCAGTTCAGAAGGCATTCTAAAAGAAAGGGAATGAATGAAAATTCTTAATGTTTCTTAAAGGGGTCCCCTCTGGACAATACTTGATGAGAATCATCCGTGCTCTTATTGAAAATGCAAAGTCTTAGATCCCACTCAAATCCTACTGAATCAAAATACCTGGCAAACAGTCCGTGAAGGGTTGCATTTTAGGACTC
The DNA here is from genome assembly GCA_028533885.1 of Nasua narica. Classification (NCBI taxonomy): domain Eukaryota; kingdom Metazoa; phylum Chordata; class Mammalia; order Carnivora; family Procyonidae; genus Nasua; species Nasua narica. Next base: position 14,573,445 of record CM052814.1, read on the forward strand.
TTCCTAGGTGATGCTTATGCATGTAAGAATGATTAGTTTCTGGGAAACCTATAAGCCTCCATGATTAGAATCATCTTAGGAACTTTTAAAAATATTGAAATACTGATGCCTGGACTCCACCTCAAGAGATTCTGATTTAATAGGTCTGGGATGGGGCCACAGCTTCAACTTGCTTTAAGAACCCCCCAAGTGATTCTAATCTGTAGACAGGAACTACAAAGAGAAAGAAAGAATACTCCAGAAGGCAGAAGATCTGAAGACTAGAAAAAGGATCCATAAAAGACAGAAATCTGGACATTATCTGGACCTTAACTGTGCAAAGGGTTTTTTTTTTTTTTTTTTAAGTAGGAATAGGTAACATTACTACATTCGATAGAAATGTTGGCAGAAGAGAAACAGAACTGAAAATGGACAGGTGGATTTGACCCATAGGAGATCATTGATGATTTAGGGAGGGTATTTTCAATGGAGTGGGATAGAGCTGGGAAGGAGAGAAAGGGGGCACCTGGGTAGTTTAGTTGGTTAAGTGTCTGCCTTTGGCTCAGGTCTGTCCTGGGATCGAGCTCATTGTCAGGCTCCCTGCTCAGCAGGAAAGTCTGTCCCTCCCCCTCCCCATGCTTATGCTCTCTCTCACTCTCAAAGAAAGAAAGAAGAGAAAGAAAAGAAAGAGAAGAAATGAGAGAAAGGCTTGAGAACATGGAGACAAAGAGCACAGACCACTTCCACAAAGTTTGAAGAGAGCTGGAACACAGTTTACAGCAAGGTTAATGTGCTCTTTCCCTTTTTTTTTCTCTCTATATGAATGAATTAAAATATTTAGAATATTTGTAGCTGAAAAAGAAAGTACCAGAGGAAAGATAATCTTTTTAAAAAATATTATTTATTTATTTATTTATTTATTTATTTATTTATTTATTTGAGAAAGAGCGCACAAGCAGGGGCAGTGACAGAGGAAGAGGGAGAAGCAGGCTCCCTGCACAGGACGGAGCTCAATGGGGAACTGAATCCCAAGACTTTGGAATCGTGGCCTGAGCCAGAGGCAGATGCTTAGCCGACTGAGCCACCCAGATGCCCCTAAAAAGAAAATCTTAAAAAGTGTATTACAAGAAGCAGTTGTAAGAGGAGAAATTTGGAGTTTGGATATAAAGAGGAAAGACATAATTCTTTCCCCAAGAACAAGAGGTGAGGATGAAGGAAGGGGTAATCGGTAGAGATGGGAGCATATTTACCGTTGTCTGCTGTGAAAGATGGGGTTGGAGGATGTTGCAGGGCTAGAGGGAATGCTAATAGTTTGCATGGGAAATTCTGGAGGAAATGGACTATTGACCAGTATAAACACTGCTGGGTGGTGTTAACACATCCCACTAGGATATGATGTTCGATCTATAGTGGCAGCAAACCAGATACCCTGGTGAGTCTCTCTGCAACCCTTGGCAGTTCATACATGGGAAATATAAGGCTGCATCTGGGTTGGAACTGGCAGAGGTAAAAATGCAAGAACAGAAGTGATGAGAGTGTTAGAAGACCAGGATTCATATAGCGACTTTGTAGTGTGGGTAGGAGTGTGGAGTGAAGAAGGTAGTCTAGGATAATAAAGAATGATGATACAAAACTTCATGGTTTTTCATGAGGTCTTGCTGGGGCTTTAGTAAAAGTGAGGGAGTGAGAAAGAGGGGGGAAGAATAAAGGTTGTAAGCGGTAAGTGGAATTTCTTGGTTTAAGATTTTGGAGTGGGGAAGGTGTGGGTGACCAACAATATCCTTGGTTTAGTAAAGACAGTGAGTTGCTAATTGTAGCACAATAATGATGAACTGGGATGAGAGAGGGAGGGAGACCAGATGCCTGGGTTCTTCATGAACTGGCATAGTGATTTGGGTTGTGAGATGGGAGTGATGAATTTGATAAACTCTGGGATATAGCTTAGGTCTATAGCCTCTGAAGAGAGACCATCCTGGGTTGGAATCCTAACTCTTATCCTTTACCACCAGGGTAATGTTGGGCAGGTTATTTCTGTGAGTCTCAACTTTTTCATTTATAAAAACAGAGACAACAGCTATCTTCTAGTGAATTTTTAATTTTATTTCTATTTCTGCCCTCTTTTATCCCTTCTTTGAGACAATGAGCAAACAGCTTGGCTACATTGGAAGGAGGGGATGTGAAGGGAAAGTAAATTTTGTGGAAAAGTAATCAACATTGTGGAAGCCTCCCCAAGTGTATATACATATATATGACTTATTATTTGTCTTTCTGAAAATAGTGCACTCTCAAATCTCTTATATAAGCTAGTCCTAAAAAATAGTGATGAAAATTCTAGACCAAGTGGATCGGTGTACCGTTTTTTTTGTTTGTTTTTTTGGTTTTTTTTTTTGTAGCTCTGGCAATTGAGGGGCTGGGACTCCAAAGAGAAAATGAGAGAGAAATTGCTGGAATCAGCCTATGGAGCAGCTGATTTTGCTTTGTTCCTACATAGATTGCAAAACTTCTACAGCTTGTTGGTTACTGAATACGCTTTCGGAGAGATTGTATAATACAACAATATGCTTTTTGAAGAGAATGTATAATACAAAATGAAGGGATACCTGTATTATATGGATACGTGATTCATAGATAGGCCCATCGCCCATTTAAAAAAAAACCTTCATTACTGAAAGTAGATGTTTCTTCCTTTTTCAAAAGCTTCATGGAATACAATTGTCATAAATGGTTTTGAAATTCAAGTCTAGAGTGCTTAAAATCAAACCTGTTAAAATTCTTTCAATGTTCAGGGGCACCTGGGTGGCTCAGTGGGTTAAAGCCTCTGCCTTCAGCTCAGGTCATGATCTCAGGGTCCTGGGATTGAGCCCCGCATCGGGCTCTCTGCTCAGCGGGGAGCCTGCTTCCCCCTCTCTCTGCCTACTTGTGATCTCTCTCTCTCTCTCTGTGTCAAATAAATAAATAAATAAAATCTTAAAAAAAATTCTTTCAATGTTCAAAACATGTTTTAGAGTAATAAATGATATGAAAAAATGTAACCGAACTGCATATTTGACTGCAGACTTCTTTTCTACATCAACAAATCTCAGAAGTGAAAAATAGAATTCTTGGTGTTCTTTATGCAAGATACACTTGCCAGGGATGAAGCATTGTATCAAACCATGGGGGCATGATCCTTATTATATTCTTTCGAAAGGGGACTCTTCAGGCACAGTCCTAGACTCCAGCTATGTGAGAGAAGAAGCAACACCAAGAAATTAAGGATAAGGAAATTGTGGTATAAAAAAATCAGAACAAGAATATTGAAATCTAAATAATGATTGAAATTACATTGTTCCAAATTTGGGTAGGAAACAGTAAAACCCATCTGAAAGAAGATTTGCAATGTAGACAACAGAAATAACAGTGATCCTAAATATTTTCAAAAGGAGCTTGTTAAGATCAGGAAGAGACAAAAGTAGAGGTGAATGAAGATGTAATTAATTCACCAGCTACTGATGGTGGATCCAAAAGACCTTTAGTTTTGCTCCTAACTTTGACAATTTAGAAAGCAATGTTAAAGAATGTTTTGAGACTTAAATCATTCAAAATGAGTGACTGAGCTCATGGAGTACCCCTTAATATTAAAAATGTTGGGGGGTTGGTGCCTGGCTGGCTCAGACATAGGACATTGAGCATGTGACTCTTGATCTCAGGGTTGTGAGTTTGAGCCCCTCTTTGGGTGTAGAGATTACTTAAAAAAAATGTTGGTAAGATGAACAAAAATCAACACCGTGCTGAAACACAAAGGAGGAATCTTCATGCCAAAAGCAAAGAGAGAAAATTATAGATGGTAAGGAGATTGTTCCAGATTGAAGGAATAAATCAGAGCGGAAAGCTCATTGGAACCTTAATGCCAACAAAGGGAGAAGTAGTGCCTGGAGCATGGTGGGACAGAGAGGTGATCCATAGGCCAGTGAGTTCTAGCTGCACTACTTGATCGATCCTGGCAGCATCCCCCTTTCCTTTTCCTTAGGCCAGGGAAAAATGACAGAGACAGAGGTTTAGCTGAAAGTCTGGTCAGACTGGGAAGAACATGAAGAACATGAAGAACATGAAACATTGGCGTTGGCACATCTCCTTGACTTTTTCACTCCAAATATGCAGAAATATGAACAAGCCTTCAGTGTCCTGTCTTTTCAATCCAGTTGCCCACAAAGAAATTGCAGACTAATTGACAATTTCTATAAAAGCCTGCATTCAGGACTCATCAAACATTAGAGGAAAGCTCACCACTTGAGAGAGGAGAGATCCAAAATAGAAAATGTTTCTAACAGAGTTTGTACTATATACATGACTTTAGAAGAACCATAAGTATCAATGGAAGAATTAATATCCACAGAGCAAAACACAGGACAGTTGAACTATCAAGAGAGATGGAAGCAAAATTAAATTTTACCATTGAAACAAAGAGCTAGCTGGATTAGCCCAATGCATATAGCCAAAGGTGCCATTCGTAAACTAAAAGATGAGCAAAAATATTATCCCAAATGTAGTATGAATATATGAAGAGAAATAATTCTGAAATATGTAGGATAAATACATTATTTTTAATAATCTGTCTAATGTCCAGAGGAAAAAGGTAGAGACTATGGAATTGAGAAACCATCTAAACTATAGGCAGATGGTAATGTCTCAGGATGTTAGTAAAGTAAGAATCTTCAAATTGAAAGGGTTAACTATGTCTAGCAGCAAAAATTCTAACAATGACTCCATTTTCCAGGCTCCACATTGGGAAACTGCAGAAAGAAAAAAATTCTAAAACTCCAAAGATGGGAGTCGTGGAAATCTGATTAACTACAAAGACACAATAACCAATTCGATATTTGGTTTCTTATCAGCAAAACTGAACACAGAAGGCCATGGAACATCGAAGATGTTGGGACAAAGAACTTTAACCCAGAATCTATACCAAATAAAAATATCACTCAAATATTGGAATGATTTAGACGTTTTCAACTATGTAGGAACTCAGAAATTTGACCATTCATGGAGATCCTGTGAAAAACAAACTACTGCTTCAGCAAGAAGATAGATGTGTTGGGGGAGGGTGGGGGAGTTGGTAAATGGAATGAAAGAAGGAGCAGTGAGTTGCTTTAGTAAAACTCAGGGATGCACCCATGTCAATGTTGACCATTAGTTTAAAATACAATTTGAAACTCATTCAAAATGGCATGCACATTAGAGGGGAGACGATAAAGGTGGGAACAAGTATAACTATGCTAAAATTCTTTTAGGTAAAAGAGAGATTCTGATGAACTCTTTATATTTTAAAGAAAATCATACGGAGGTCAAAACTTGAAACGTGATCATTATATGACTACAAAGTATGATTTTTTAAGAGTTAATTAAATGTATGATATTTTTCATCAGTGAGTAAGGAAAATGGATCAGGAAAACTGTTCAACCCATTTAAAGGGAGAAACAGGGATAAATAGTAGCATAGATAAGCCCTAAAATATCAGAAATAATAACATTTAATCCATGAACTAAGCTCACCTATTAAAATAGATACTGATTAGTATTTTTCCTTAAATTTTTGTTGAATTCTAACATATACACAAATATACTAATCATTAAGTGCATTTTATGCAAATTGAACATGTTTTCACAAGTTAAACATATCAAGAAGGCAGCATCAAAATCAAGAAATAGAGCATTTATAGTTCTTCTAAAACATCCCCTTTTCTCCACCTTCCCCTACCCCCCACATCTACTTCTTTAACTCTCCCTCCATTCAGGCATTACCTCTTTTTAGGGAAACTGCTATATTGACTTCTGTCATTATTCTTCCCTGTTTTTGTATTTTATGTAAATACAATCTATGTTATGTATTCTTTCATGGATGACTCTCACTCAACATTATATTTGTGAGATTCAAACATGCCATTGCATATAGTTATCAGCTGTTCATTCTCAAGTCTGCATGGAATTTCATTGTATGAATATTCAACAACTATTTATCCATCCCATTGTTGATGGGCATTTGGATTTGAATTTTCAGTTTCAGCCATTATGAATAGCAATGCAATGAACATTCTAATACATATAAATGTATGCCATTTAGTAAGCAGATGCACACTTTGGTTGAGTTTAAACTTAGGAGTGGAATTGCAGTGTATAAGATCTCCAATTATACTGCAACTTTGCCCCTATATATATCTCTTATCTTTTTAATTTTATCTATTTTGATTAAAGTTCATTTTAGCTATTGCTATTATTTTGAATTCTCTGTGGAGGAAGTTGGCATATATTTATATGTTTATTGACCTCTTCTGAAAAGTTTATTCAAGTATTTTGCCCATTTTTCTTTATTGTTTCTCTCCTTGACTTGCAGGTATTCTTTATATACTCTGGATAATGGTTATTTATCAGATATTCCAAATATTTTATCCCACTCTTTGACTTGCCTTTTTACTGTCTTACTGATGTTTTATATAAGCAGAAATTTCCAATTTTAAGTTATTTGAGTTTTTTCTTTCATATTATGGCAAAAAATAAAAAAGCAAAACAAAAACAAAAAACCTGTGCCACTTCTCTGAAGTGCAATGTTTTCATAAGTGAAGTGTCTACATACGCAGGAGTGTGTTTCTGGGCTCTCTGTTCTTCTGCTTTGGTATCTATTTTCACCCCTACTACACTGTTTTATTGTACCTTTATTAGTCCTTAGTGTCTACTAGTGTCCCTTTCCAGCTTCTTTTTCTCTCTCTAACATTGTTTTTCCTCTTTATGATTGTCATGACTACTATTTGTCTTTAGTTTCATATAAGTTTTAAATTTAATTTCCTTATAATCAACCCAGCTAAATGTGATTTTGACTGACATTACATTGAATTTGTTGCTTAGTTATGGAGAATTGATATCTTTATAATATTGAGTCTTTCAATCCATAGACCTGATCTAGCTAGCTCTCAATGTGACTTAGTTATCAAAATAAAATTTTGTGCATTTGTCTTTTAGTTATTTCTTTGATTATGCTACTCTAATGATAACTTTTAATTTTTAATTGTGCTATTAAGTAAAAACATAATTGATGTTTATGTTTTGATCTTCTATCCACCTACTTTGCTAAATTTATTCCTTCATTTTAGTAGTGTGTAGATTCTTTTACATTTTCTGCATACTCATTATTGTTGTGTGTGAATGCTTTCTTTCTTTCCCCTATTTATACCATTTATTTCACTTCATTGCTTTGTCCCAGAGTTTAATGATGAATAGAAACAGTGACAATGGACAGCTGTTCAGCATTAAGTATATCTGCTGTAGTCCTTTTTTGTTGTTGATGGTATTCTTAAGTTTTTTGAGTATAGTTGATGCAAAATGTTGCATTAATTTCAGGCATACACCTAGTCATTTGACATCTCTATATGTCATGCTATGCTCACCACAACTGTAGCTACCATCTGCTATTACAATACCATTGACTCTATTCTCTGTGAATACCTTTTATTCCATAACTGTGAGCCTATATCTCCCATTCCCATTCACCTATTTTTTTCCCATTCTCCCATTCCCCCTTTCCTCTGCAACCATGAGTTCTGTGTATTTTTAGATCTGATTCTGTTTTTGTTTATTCAATTGTTTTGTTTTTTATGTTCCACATATAAGTGAATCATGTGGTATTTGTCTTAGTCTGACTTATTTCACTTAGCATAATCCCTTCCAGGCCCATCCATGTTGTCATAAATGGCAAGATTTTATCTTTTTTTGTGGCTGTATACTATTCCACTGCATGTGTATTTGTCACCTCTATTCATTTATCTATTGAATAATGGACACTTGAGTTGCTTCCATAGCTTGGCTATTGTAAATACTTCTTCAATAAACATAGGAGTACATACATCATTTCAAATTAGTATTGTCATTTTTTTTTGATAAACACACAATAGTGGAATTATTCGATCATATGCTATTTCCATTTTTAATTTTTTGAGGAACCTCCGTATTGTTTTTCTGCAGTGAATATACTAATTTATGTTCTCACCAAGTTTTTGGTTGGTATTCTTAATGGATGGAAGAAAATCCCTTCTATTCCTAGCTAAGAGTTTTCTTTTCTATGAAGAACAGATAGCAACATTTTATTAGATGGTTTTTCCTAGTCTTTTGTGGTTTTATATGAATTTTAAGATTGTTTTTCCTATTTCTGCAAAAAAATGTCATGGGGATTTTGATAGGGATGACATTGGATCTATAGATAGTTTTGGGGAGTTTGGACATTTTAACAATATCCAGTCTTCCAATTCATGTACACAGGATGACTTTCATTCCATTTGTCTTGTTTAATTTCTTTCTTTCTTTTTTTTTTTTTGGTCTTAATTTTTTTTGTCAATGCTTTGTAGTTTTCAGCATACACGTTTTTTACTGCCTTAGTTTATCCCTAATTATTTTCTTCTTTTGATGTTATTGTAAATGGGATTTCTTTCCTAATTTCTTTTTCAGATAGTTTGTTGTTAGCATACAAAAATCAGTAATGTTTCTGTTACTAATTTTGTATCCTGTTGCTTTTCCAAATTTATATTATATTAGAGTTTGTTTTGCTTGTTCTTTCTGTGGCATCAGTTGTAATGTCTCCTCCCTCAGTATGGTTTGTTTTATTTCAATCTTCTCTCTCTTTCCTAGTCTAGCTAAAGGTTTATCAACTATTTACCTTTTCAGAAAACATAGTTTCCCCAACATTTTTAATTTTTTATTTTCTATTTTATTTTTGCTCTATATTTCCTTTTTTCTGCAAACATTGGGCTAGTTTGCTCCTCTTTTCTAGATCCTTGAGATATAAAGTTAGGTTATTTTCAGCCTTTCTTCTTTTTTAACATAAGCCTATATCACAACAAACTTTCTTCTTAGTCCTGCTCTTGCTACATCCCATAAGTTTTGGTAGATTGTGTTAATTTTCATTTGTCTCAAAGTATTTTCTAATTTCCTTTTTGATTTCTTCTTTGATCCAATGGCTATTGAAAGTATGTTGTTTAATTTTAACATATTTGTGAAATTTCTACTTTTCTTTCTATTGATTTCTAGTTTTATTCCATTGCATCCAGAAAAGATACTTGGTATGATTTCAGTCTTAACTTTGTTAAGAATTGTTTTGAGGCCCAACTTATGATCTATTCTGGAGAAAGTTTTGTGGGTCAGTGAGGAGAATATATATGCTACTGCTATTGGGTGGAATTTCTGTGTATGTATGCTAGGTCCATTTGGTTTATAATAGTCAAGTCCTGTGTTTCTTGATCTTCTGCTTGAATGTTGTATACATTATTGCAAGTAGGATATTGAAGTCTCCTACTGTTATTGTATTGCTGTGTATTCTTTCCTTTGGTTCTGTTGATATTTAGTTTATGTACTTTGGAGCTCTGATATTGGGTGAATATCTATTTATGATTCTTATGTCTTTCTGGTCAACTGACCCTTTTATCATTATATAATGTCTCTTGTGACAGGTTTTTACTTAGTCTATTTTGCCTGATGTAAGTATAGTCAGCTCTGCTCTTTTTGGTTACCATTTACATGGAATATCTCTTTCCATTCCTTCACTTTCATTATATGTATATTTTTAAAGCTGAAGTGGGTCTCTTGTAGGTAGCATATAGTTGGGTCTTATTTTTTTAATCCATTATATTACTCTCTTTTGATTAGAGAATTTAATGCATTTACATTTAAGTTATTGATAAAGATTTAATACTGCCATTTCGTTAGATGTTTTCTGTTAGTCTTTTATTCCTTTTGTCTCTCTTTTCCTCTGTTTTTGTTTTGTTTTGTTTTGATATGCTTTGATTGCTTTCCCTTTTTTTTTTAAAGATTTTATTTATTTATTTGATACAGAGAGCGAGATCACAAGTAGGCAGAGAGGCAGGCAGAGAGAGAGGAGGAAGCAGGCTCCCCGCTGAGCAGAGAGCCCGATGTGGGGCCCGATCCCAGGACCCTGAGATCATGACCTGAGCTGAAGGCAGCAGCTCAACCAACTGAGCCACCCAGGCGCCCTCTGATTGCTTTCCCTTTTGTGCAACTTCTAGTGTGTGTGTGTGTGTGTGTGTGTGTGTGTGTGTGTGTGTGTTTCTTTGGGGCTTATATAAAATATCTGACAGTTATACCTATTTTAAATTCTGGTCTCTCTCTCTATATATAGTCTATTTTAATGTACAGTCTATGTTACGCTGATAACATGTTGGGGTGCCTGGGTGGCCCAGTGGGTTAAGTCTCTGCATTTGGCTCAGGTCATGATCTCAAGGTCCTGAGATCAAGCCCCACATCAGTCTCTCAGCTCAACAGGGAACCTGCTTCCCCCTTTCCCTCTGCCTGCCTTTCTGCCTACTTGTGATCTCTCTCTCTGTCAAATAAATAAATAAAATCTTAAAAAAAAAAAGAAAAGAAAAATCTGCTGATAATCTTACAGGAATTCCCTTGTATGTGACAAGTCCCCTTTCTCTTGTTACTTTCAAAATCTCTTTCTAACTTTTGACATTTGATTGTAATATGTGTCAGTATGGAATTCTTTGTATTTTTTTCCCTTTGTCTTTTGGGCTTTTGAATCTTGATATCCATTTCTTTTGCCAGTTTTGGGAAGTTTTCAGCCATTAGTTCTTGGAATAAGCTTTCTGTTCCTTTGTCTTCTCCTTTTGAGACCCCCCCTTAATGTGGGTATTGCTCTGCTTTGTAGTGTCCTATTAGTTTCTTAAGCTTTCTTCATTCCTTTTCAATCTTATTTTCTTTTTGTTCTTCTGATTGAATTATTTCACTGACTTGTCCTTGAGTTCACTAATTTTTTTTGTTCTGGTTGACCTAGTGTACTGTTGAATCCCTCTAGTGATTTTTTTTTTCAGTTCAATTATTATGTTCTTCAGCACTATGATTTCTTTTTAATATTTTCTCATTGCAGAAATTCTCATTTTGTATATACATTGCTTAGTAAGCATCTTTATAACCATTATTTTGAATTCCATATCAGATAAATTATGTTATTCCTTTTCATTAGGTTCAGTTTCTAGAGATTTATCTTGTTCCTTTATTTGGAAAATCTTGGCCTAATTTTTCATTTTCTTTGACTCTGTTCTGGTGTTTTCACATTAGAGAAAGTGGCTGCCTCTCTTATTCTTTTTTTTTTTAATTTTGCCAAAGGAGACTCATTCTTCTTTCATTTGTGTAATATTTTTTTTAAATTTTTTTATTAACATATAACGTATTATTTACCCCAGGGTACAGGTCTGTGAATCATCAGGCTTACACATTTCACAGCATTTGCCATAGCACATACCCTCCCCAATGTCCATATCCCTAGCCCCCCTCCCCCCTCAGCAACCCTTAGTTTGTTTCGTGAGTTTAGGAGTCTCTTATGGTTTGTCTCCTTCCCCATCCCATCTTGTTTCATTTCTCTTCCCCACCCCCCCAT
>CM052814.1:14585339-14688254 GCA_028533885.1 Nasua narica
GGCTGGATATTCTCACTGATCTTCTGGGGAGGGGCCTTTACAATTTGATTCTCAGATGTCTTTCCCTGAGGCGGAATTGCCCCACCCTTGCCCAGGGAGGGGCCAAGCAATTCACTCAGGTTCGCTCTTGGGAGTCTTTGTTCCCTTAGCACTTTCCATACCGCCCTAGAGGCCAGGAATGCAAATGGCGGCTCCCAGTCTCCACTGGAGGAGCTGAGCGCTGGAGTCCCTGCTCCTAAGCGTGCCCTCAGAGGAAAGCAGTCAATCACTCCCATCTCCTGGGTCCGCACAAGCTCCGAGCTCAGCCACCGGTGGCGGCGCGCCTCTATCTCTGGCGCACGGCCCCGTCTGCAGTCTCCAAACCCAGCAGATTCCTGCTGCACGCTGCCACGCCGATCCTCCCCAAGGAGGAAGGAGGGCGTCTCTCCGGAATGCCTTATGTGATCCCCGCTCGAAGGACCGCGGCCACGGTCTAGGGTAAGCCCCAGCTGAAAACGCACTGCGTGGCTCTTTCTCTGCCACCGGCTTCTCCGCCCTGATATCTGGGAGCTCTGCCGCACTCAGACACCCCCGGTCTCTTTATGATCTCGCGGGTCCTGAAACCACTCTGTTCCCTCGAGGGCCAGACCTCCGGCCTATAGCCTCTGGAGCAATGTCCCTTAGCGGAGCAGACTCTAAAAGGTCCGATTTTGTGCTCCGCTGCTCTGCGGCTGCAGGGAGCCGGCCCCTCCCCCCGCGGTCTCTCTTCCCGTGGCTTTGGAATCACTTTTCCAAACGTCCTACCTTTCCGAAGGTGGTTGATTTTTTGCTCCTAGAATTGCTCTTCTTCCTCTCTTCTCTCTCCTGTTGAGTATGCTGGCTTTTAGAATGATTTATTAACTATCTAAATGAACTTCTGGGATCCGACTCTATCTCAACCTCCTACTTCTCCGCCATCTTGCTCCTCCCCTCTGCCTCTCTTATTCTTAACAGATTGATCCTGTACAGGAGAAGACACCTACCAACTAGCCCAGCAAGAGATTCTGGTGGTCTCAAATTTCATTGGTAGTCTAACTTCTTTTCTTTTCTTTTTTTCTTTTCTTTCTTTCTTTTCTTTTCTTTTCTTTTCTTTTCTTTTGTTTTCTTTTCCTTTCCTTTCCTTCATCTGTCTTTCTCTTTCTTCTCCTTCTCTCTTCTCCTCTCCTCTCCTCTTTTTCTTTTTCTTTTTTGCAGTCCCCAGACATCTAGTGTCCTGCAAATGCACTGGGGAAAGTGAAACTGAATCTCATTCCTTTTGCCACTCCCAGAATAGTTGGATCATTGGATACTGTGTCCAACTCCTTCCTTCTCCAGGGAGAAGCTTTGAGCTTCACTCTGTGCTCAACAGGGAGATGGGACTATGGCAACTTCCAGCCAGAATCTTTGTCTCTGTTCTTAATTGCCCCGAGATAGCTAGACTCTTTCTGACTCATCAAAAGCCTAAGACTGAAAAGAGAGTTGCCCATCCTCAGGATATCACTGGAGAGGTTGGGGCATTGGGCTCATGGATCAACTCTTTCTCACCCTAGAGGCAAGCTAAGAGCTGGGATTTTTTTCTCTGTGCTGAGCTAGGTGGTGGGGGAGGGAGAGCCTTGATATCTACTAGTCAAATCATTGTCTCCATCATCTCCCATGCAGGTAGACTATTCCAAACCCCTCAGAGCTCTAAGACTTGCAAGACTGAAGCCAGTCATTTGGGGGTTCCCCTTTGAAAAGTTGAGTTGCTAATTGCCTGAATGAACTCCCTCCCCTGAGGAAATCCAAGAGCAGGTGTGTCTCTTTATGTTTGCCTAGCACTGTGCCGGGGTAGAGATTCTGGTGATAAGGTGTCTTGAATTTCTGGCTTTGGTGATTTTGGTATTTTGTTTACCTGGGGTGCAGGAGCCTTTCAATTAGTTTTTATTTCTCAAAGAAGGAATTTAGCCATGAGTTGTTGATGAATTGGTGCTTTCGTTGGGATTGGAAGTATTCTGGACTTCTTACTGTGTCATCTTACTGACTTCATTCTTTAGGGGATTTTTTGGGGGGAGGAATTTTAAAATTACTCAAAAATTGTATGCCTTTCCAAAACAAAAGCACCAGGGTGAATCAGTTTTTTTTCTGAATTCTTCTAAAATTTCCAAAGAACATTTAATTCCCATTTTATAAACATTTTTCCAGAACACAGTCAGTGAACAAAAACTTGCCAGATTATTTCCATAACATTTGGGTGCATGTGACTCTTCGGATCACTGAATTTGTATCTTTAGGGTAAATATCCATTAGTGTGATTGCTGGGTTGTAAAGTAACTCTATTTTTAACTTTTTTAGGAACTTTCACACTATTTTCCAGACTGGCTATACCAGCTTGCATTCCCATCAACAGTGTAGGAGGGTTCCCTTTTATCTGCATTCTTGCCAATACCTGTTGTTTCCTGACTTGTTAATTTTAGCCATTCTGACTAGTGTGAGATGGTATCTCATTGCGGTTTTGATTTGTACTTCCCTGATGCTGTGTGATATTGAGCCCTTTTTCATGTGTCTGTTGGCCATCTGGATGTCTTCTTTGCAGAAATGTCTGTTCATGTCTTCTGCCCATTACTTGATTGGATTATTTGTTCTTTGGGTGTTGAGTTTGAGAAGTTCTTTATAGATTTTGGATACTAGACCTTTATCTGATATGTCATTTGCGAATATCTTCTCCCATTCTGTCAATTGTCCTTTGGTTTTGTTGACTGGTTTCCTTTGCTGTGCAAAAGCTTTTAATCTTGATGAAGTCCCAATAGTTCATTTCTTATTAATTCTTTCAAAGAACCAGTTCCTAGTTTTGTGGATCCGTTCCATTATTCTTTTGGTTTCTGTTTCATTGATTTCTGCTCTGATCTTTATTATCTCTCGTCTCCTGCTGGGTTTAGACTTTCTTTGATGTTCTTTCTCCAGCCCCTTTAAATATATAGGGTTAGGTTGTGTATTTGAGACCTTTCTTGTTTCTTGAGAAAGGCTTGTAGTGCTATATACTTTCCTCTCAAGACTGCCTTTGCTGTATTCCAAAGATTTTGAACAGTTATGTTTTCATTTTCATTTGTTTTCATGAATTTTTAAAAATTCTTCTCTAATTTCCTGGTTGACCCATTCATTCTTTAGTAGGATGCTCTTTGGCCTCCATGTGACTGAGTTCCTCCCAACTTTCCTCTTGTGGTTGAATTTTAGTTTCAAAGCATTGTGGTCTGAAAATATACAGGGAATGATTCCAATCTTTTCGTACAGGTTGAGACCTGATTTGTGACCCAGGATGTGATCTATTCTGGAGAATATTCCATGTACATTAGAGAAGAATGTGCATTCTGTTGCTCTGGGATGGAATGTTCTGAATATATCTGCGATGTCCATCTAGTCCAGTATGTCATTTAAAATTTTATTTCCTTTTTGACTTTTTCCTTAGATGATATATCTATTTCAGTGAGGGGGGGTATTATAGTCCCCTCCTATTATTATATTATTGTCAATGTACTTCTTTGATTTTGTTATTGGTTTATATCATTGACTGTTCCCATGTTAGGGACATAGATATTTAAAATTGTTAGATCTTCTTGTTGGACAGTTCTTTAAGTATGATATAGTATCCTTCCTCATCCCTTATTATAATCTTTGGCTCAAAATCTAATTTGTCTGATATATGGATTGCCACCCCAGCTTTCTTTTGATGTCCATTAGCATGGTAAATTGTTTTCCACCTCCTCACTTTGAATCTGGAGGTGTCTTTGGGTCTAAAATGAGTTTCTTGGAGATAGCATATTGATGGGTCTTGTTTGTTTAATCCATTGTGATACCTCTGTGTCCTTTGATTGGGACATTTAGCCCATTTATGTTCAGGGTAACTATTGAAAGATATGAATTTAGTGCCATTGTATTGCCTGTAAGGTGACTGTTATTGTATATTGTCTTTGTTCCTTTCAGGTCTATGTTACTTTTAGGCTCTCTCTTTGCTTAGAGGACCCCTTTGAATATTTCTTGTAGGGCTAGTTTGGTGTTTGCAAATTCTTTTAGTTTTTGTTTGTCCTGGAAACTTTTTATTTCTCCTTCATTTTCAGTGACAGCCTAGCTGGATATAGTGTTCTTCGCTGTATATTTTTCTCATTTAGTCCTCTGAATATATCATGCAAGTCCTTTCTGGCCTGCCAGTTCTCTGTGGCTAGGTCTGCAGCCAATTTAATATTGCTACCATTGTAGGTTATAGACCTCTTGTCCTGAGCTGCTTTTAGAATTTTCTCTTTGTCTCTGAGGCTTGTATTTTTTAATATTAGATGACTAGGTGTTGACTTATTTTTATTGGTTTTGAGAGGGGTTCTCTGTGCCTTCTGGATGTTGATGCCTGTTTCCTTTCTCAAATTAGGGAAGTTCTCTGCTATATAATTTCCTCCAATATACCTTGTGCCCCTCTCTCTCTTCTTCTTCTGGGATTCCAGTATTCTAATATTGTTTTGTCTTATGGGATCACTTGTCTCTCAGATTCTACCCTCATATCTAGTAGTTGTTTATCTCTTTTTTTTCTCAGCTTCTTTATTCTTCACCATTTGGTCTATATCACTAATTCTCTCTATTGACTCATTTATCCTAGCAGTAAGAGCCTCCATTCTTGATTTTACCTCATTAATAGCTTTTTTGATTTCAACTTTGTTAAATTTGAGTTCTTTTATTTCTCCAGAAAGGGATTCTCTAGTATATTCTATGTTGTTTTCAAGCTCAGCTGGTATCTTTATAATCGTCATTCTGATCTCTAGTTCCGACATCTTACTAATATCCATATTGATCAGGTCCCCAACCATTGGAACTGCCTCTTGTTCTTTTTTTTGGGAGTTAGTTTTTCCACCTTGTCATTTTGTCCAGAGAAGAATAGATGAATGAGATAATAAAATGGTAAAAGGGTAACAACAACCCCAGAAAAGTAGACACTAACCAAATCAGAAGAGACTCAAAGCCAGGGGGAGAAGAATGGGAAAAGAAAAAAAAAAAAAAAAAGGATTAGGCTGATGAATAGAACAGAGATTCACACTTGATTTTGGCTGTATTTTGGTGTGTTATAAGAAACTGCCTTCCAAAATTTTAAAGAAAGAAAAACATAAATAAGGGTAAACATGATGAAAGGATGTAATATGACTGTAAAGATGAAAATTAAAAAAGATTCTAAAAAAGGAATTGATAAGATAAGAAGTTGGTTGAGAAAAAAAGGAGAGAATGTGATCAGGCTGGAGTCTGTAACAAAACCATATGCTAGATTTAGGGTATATTTTAGTCTGTTAGAAAAAAATACCTCAAAATTTTAAAGAAAGAAAAAGTTATATGTAAATAAAAAGTAAGGTTAAATACAATGAAGGGATGGAATATGACTATAACAGTGAAAATTTTAAAAAGATTTTTATCTTATAGTGATAAGATAAAATAATTAAAATAGTTTAAAATAGGAAAGAGGAAAATTTCAAAAAAAATAGAAAAAGAAAAAAATAACAAAAACTAAAAAACTTTAACTTTGAAAGACTAAAGAATCATGGGAAAAAAGCCATGAATTCTATTTGTTGTTTTCCCCTTGCACTGGTGTTTTTCAGTTCTCATTGATCAGTAAACTTGGTCTTGGCTGGATGTTCTTGCTGATCTTCTGGGGAGGGGCCTTTTGCAGTGATTCTCATATGTCTTTGCCCAAGGCAGAATTGTACCACCCTTGCCAGCAATCTGCTCAGGTTCAAGCTTGGTAGATTTTGTTCCCTGAATGCTTTCTGTACAGCTTTGGAGAATGAGAATGAAAATGGCGGCCTCCCAATCTCCAGCCCTGGAAGAGCTAAGAGTTTGGGCCCACCCCTTCAGTGCACCCCCAGAGAAGAGCAGTCAGTCACTCCTGTCTTCCCGGTCTCCAGCTGCACTCCAAGTTCCCCTGGCCTGTGACTGCGTGTTTCTATTTCTGGTTCACGGCCCTGTTTGGAGTCTCCAACCCAGCCAATTCCTGCTGCACACTCCTGTGCCACTCCTCCCAGTGGAGGAAGCAGGGATTTCCCCGGAACTGCCACTTGTGGTGTCCCTGCTTGAAGAGCAATGGCCTGAATGCCTCTGATCACAGTTTCAGGTTACCCTGAGTTGAGAACTCCCTCCTTGGCTCCATTTCTACAGCTGGCTTTCCTGCTCCAATACCTGGGAGTTCTGCAGCACTCAGACACCCCTGGTCTTTCTGTGACCCCGAGGATCCTGAGACCACACTGTCGCAGTGAGGGCTCCACACCCCTCCCCCCCCCCCCCATTATCCTCTGGAGTGACATCTCTCAGTGGAGCAGACTTCTAAAAGTTCTGATTTTGTGCTCTGCTGCTCTGCCACTTTCAGGGAGACAGCTCCTCTACCTGCAGCCTATCTTCCATATATTGACTTGGATTCACTTCTCCGCAGGTCCTACCTTCCATAAAGTGGTCACTTTTCCATCATAGAATTGCTGCTATTCTTGTCTTCCATCTTCTGTTGAGTTTGTAGATCTTTAGAATGGTTTGATAACTATCTAGCTGAACCCCGGGGACCAGACAAAATTTAGATCTCCTACTCCTCCCCCATCTTCCTCTAAAATTCTTTTTCTCTTATTTTTACCCTCTGACTCTTAGTTTCTCTTTTTCCCTCTGTCAGTCTTCCACATCTTTATTTACCTTATGTTGGTATTTTTAGGAGCTCTCAAAACTAGTGTGTCTTGCTATAATTCTGGGTTTTATATGTCCCCTGAAGCTAAAACTGGAACATAGAGCATGGTAGTCCAGCATATGGATTGGCATTCCAACCATGAGTTGATTCTAGATTCAGATCATTTGTTCACTCCTTCATTCATTCAACAAATCATTAATTACTAGCTATGTGTTGGTCTTCAGCGGGACGTGATACAGTCATGCACAGTGACCCTTTCTCATAGTTTCTGAGGATATAGTATGTCCCATGATCTATCTTCAAGTAATTCTTTCCTGTAGCCCACTTTCTCCCCTGTCATATGTCTCATCAGAACCTTGCCCATACTAATTTCTTTTGAACTCTACTCTGCTTTAAATGAGTTATTTGAAGACTGTGTTCTAATTCTATTTCAATTCTGGTAGTCAGTGTTGCAACTGCCTAACAAAGAGTTCCTTTTTTTATGGTCATAGTATCTTGTTAAATTAGGTTACTCTTTTTTGCATTCTCAATGCAAGCTGCGATTGAAATAGAGAGTATTTATCCAAGTAGAAAGAATTTTACAACCCCTATAGTGGTACTTTAGGTTAAAATTATAGTCGATTCATTTGCCCCTACATAAAGTGATTCCCTTATTGCCAATAACTTCAATCTTATCAAGTACTCATTCAAAACTATACTTTACTCCACATTTTTTTCCATCTTCATGGCTTTTTCTCAGTTAATCCTTCTAAACCTGCTCTACTAATGTTATTTTAGAACAACAGAACTGGTGACATCGGAACACACTACAGCCAAAAGGGGCTCCTTCTGGGGATCACAATTGAACTAAGAACTTTCTATTCTCTCTTGAAATAAAATCTTTTTTTTTCTTAAAGCAAAGAAATCCTCAATTGCAAGAGCTTTCTTAGGATTTGTATCCATTCATCAATTAGTAGAGCCCAGTGCCTGGTAGACTGTAGATGCTTACTATCACCTTAATTATTTTAAGGGATATGTTTAGAATAAAAGAAAATGTATACTACTGGAATGTTCTCTGAGATTAACACTTTTAAAAACAACTTGGCATTGTGGTGAAGATTTAGATGGAACTAGATTTTAATCTTGTTTTTCCTCCTAAATATTGTCAGACTTTAATAAATTATTTAATATCCAGGGCTCAACATCCTGATATCTAAAATAGGGGCGTTATTAACTATTGCTTGAGGTTAGATGAGGTTATTATTTCCCACATGGTGTCTGATACATATTTTGCACACAGCATTATTAGTAGTATTGTTACTATTTCAAAAAATTGCTCATGGGCTCATGTTCCATAACTGTTCTCTTCATACATATTTTAATTTTACATAGTAATCAAATATATTCATGGATGTATAGTGAAGTAGGAATCATGTTGGTTTGGGCATCAGGAAACCTGGGTTCATTTAAATATAAACAATATTTAGTCCCATTGGGACTGAGCATCATGTCACTTCTCTTATAAGCGATTTCTAAGTAAAACCTCTTATTTCTCAAACTGTCCACTTTAGTTATACCAATAATGTGCTAGTGTTTGTGTATGTCTTAGAAACTGTTCTGGAGATCTATTTTGTTCCAATTTTACTGTCCTAATCATTTCTCTATTTCTTGCTCTCCTTTTCTTGAAGCCTTTGTCTTCTGAACCTAAAAATAATATGAATAAGCCACATAAATAGGTTACAATGGAGAGTTACAAAGACCCCTTTAAGAGAGTTTGCTAGTATAGCACATTTGATATTATTTCCCCACAACTGAAACTAAAAAACCTCTCAAACACAATTGGTTTTTTTCTCCTAAGCAAAGCAATTTTTGTTCCCATCACCACAACTTTTATGTCCTCCATTTCCTCTAAATATAGCACATATTAACTTTCCCTCCCTTTGTTTTAGGTGTTATTCAATTGGATTGAGTGTTGATTACCAAATATACCACACTCCCTGTTTAGCTCGCTGCGCCGCGTGTCCTGCTCTGTCTTTATGACCCTCGCTTCAAGATAATGGCACTTTTTCACGAACATTACGAAACCACACACTCAGGGGTTTCAGGTGATCCAGAGCTTTCCCACCTTGTGAAAGGGGCACCATGTCATTCTGAGGGGCATGGTTCTCTGCAGAAACTTGATCCTTAATTATTGCCGATGGTCTGTTTGGCTTGAGCTCAGTTCTGTGCTCTGCCTGCCTGCTGTCCTTCTCCACGTTGTGTCATTTTCATTTTCAGACCCACACCCACCTATTTGTCCTGCTCACCAGCCATTAACTTGCCTGCCGCTACCTGTCCCATACTGCTTCCCAGCTGTTACTTCTCTGCCGGGCGCAGAGCTAGAGAGCCACTCTTGCATTCACCTGCCAGGCTCAGTATGAGCCCTTACCCAGGCTGAGAAGAAAGAATGGACAGGAATTAGATGGCCTGCCACATGCTATCAATGGTATCAAGTTCTCCCCCTGTCCCAGTGTAACCTGAAATATCGATGGGAAGCTTTTATGCCTCAAACAAATACGATTCTTGGATCATTGGAGAGTTTGCATAATTTAAGAAGTATACGAACATGTGTTCAACAGTTTTGATCAAGGCAAGAGAATAAGAACTGATAGGACCTAGATATTGAATATAAAACTGAGGGTCTTTAAAGTTGCTTTATGATACCCTTCTGAATGTTGCTTTATTACACCTAGGTATAATGCAATACCTATAGTACCTTTGTAATACCCTTGTCGAAGCTTTGAACATTTTTAGAAAAATCTGGAAATATGATAAATTCAACTTTAGAGGGTTGAATTGTATTTCTCTACATATTTCTATAGGAAAGATGTGTCCCATATATGTGGGACAATGTCTTCACTTAGGTTCTTTTTTGTCAATCTAATGCTCATTGTTCTCTATAAAAACCATCAGCTTTGCAGGCATAATTCAATATCCCACCCACTTGCATGAAACCTTCTTAGCTCAACTTTGGTATAAAATGACAAGCATGAGGCTCAATCCAGATAATCTGGGCTTTGTCCAACCTTTGTCACTTAACAGTCAAGTGACTTTGAGCAAGTCACTTTTAAGCCCTGATTCTCATTTTCTTCATGTATATTTTTGGAGTGATGTTATCTCTCTCCAGTTTGTAGAGTTTTCATAAAGATCAAATGAAGTTATCTATGAAAGTGTTTGGTAAACTTTCTAATGACAGAGAAATATTATGGTAGCATTTCCTCCAAATGTACTTATTCTATTTGCCTTTGGATGTACAAACTCTCTCATTAACTACAAATAGTAAAAAAATATGAGGAATGCTGGTAGTGAAAACCCAGTCATTGCTTTTGTTCTCTCCATTTAATCCCACAACAACTTTAGGAGATAGGTCACATTTTCATTTTATAGATGAGGAAGCAAAGCCAGAAAAGTAAGTCATTAACAAAGCACAGGCAATAGGCAGGGGAGCCAGGCTTCTAACCCAGACTGTCTGGGGAGCTTGCATTCTTTTTTTTTTTTAAAAGATTTTATTTATTTATTTATTAGGAAAGAGAGAGAGTGAGAGAGAGCATGAGAGGGGAGAAGGTCAGAGTGAGAAGCGGACTCCCCATGGAGCTGGGAGCCCGATGTGGGACTCGATCCCGGGACTCCGGGATCATGACCTGAGCTGAAGGCAGTCGCTTAACCAACTGAGCCACTCAGGCGCCCGGGAGCTTGCATTCTTAACCACTAAGTGGTTAAGCACCTTTCCCGATGCTCTGGCTGATGGAGGGAATATGGTTCATTCATTTAACCTTTTATTATTTTGGTGGGGGGAGGAGAAGGAGAAGGGATTTCCTAAAACATAATACTTCCCTCACCAGCTTCTCCACAGCTTATGGGAGATGGGGCTAAGCCACAGCAGCCAGGCCTGAGGTTTTGCTTGTCTTTTCAGTGACTATCTCTTCAGATTAGGAAACATTCCTTCACTGTGGCCAACTGAGCCTTCAGGGGTCACATTTCTGTGGGCACATCTCTGGCTCCATCAGGGAGCGCTATTCCAAGACTTATTTTTTGGCTTGTTTATCCTCAGCTGTGAGATATTGTGAAGTTTCTGATATTTTCAAGGAGGCAAATGCTCCATTATCGAGGTTCTAGACTTAGCGTGGAGAATCAAACAATGGGGAGAAGTCAACTTCCATGGAGCCCCTGGATAAGTTGCTAACCCATTCCAAGAAAGGACGCTTTGCTTCTGTGGCACAGTGGCGTTTTCCTGAGAATTAAGGTGGAGCTCCTGCCTGACACTTCAGGATCAGGAACGAATGCAGTATAAAGGGGAACTTCCTAGTTGCCACGCCATCTGGGGTGGGTGACTGGCAGTGAGACAGTTCCACACACAGTGTCCCCATCAGTGGTTCTGGTTATTTTCTCTGACTTAACTTGCTTGCACCTTACATACCATCTCATTGCACTTGCCAACCATCCCTTCATCTGTCCTCTTCTTCCCACAGACCCCTGTTGGGGAGATTTTTCCCTAAGAGAGTTTTTCTTGCCAGAATAAATGATCTCCTTTTCCAAGACCCACTTGAGAAGACCATGGTCAGCTTTTTGTTTTCTGTTTTGATCTTCATTGGCTCCATGGGCTGACTAGCTGCTGCTTTCTCAGATTTACCTGGAAAATTAAAGATGCTATAACTGCCTTCTAGGCACTGCAAGCAGAAGCTTCCCTGCTGCAGGGTCAGGCCTGCCCACTGACGGGAGGAAATGTATTGCTGTGGATGCAGATTAGGTCATTAGCTGTCCATGCAGCATACCAGCCTTGTTCTAGAACATTTGATAGGAGTGCCAGCAATTACCCCAGTGCCTATGTGGGAGTATAGTGAAATGCAGCAGGCGCTGTGTACCGCATGGAGTAGTCCCTACACTCATAACAAATGATCCTAACAACTCAAGGCTTCAAGCCATATGGGTTTATTTCTTGCTTTTGCTACATGTCCATCATGTTACTTGTACCTTGCAGGTAGTCAGGGTGTTCTAGGTGCTGTAGTCATTTGGAAACCTGCAAAATGCTGGATGCTCTATCTTGATTAAAATCAGCACATCAGGGGAGGGGGCCACTTGGCCTTGGCTTCTTTTAAACTTTCTCCTGCAGGTGACACGTGTCACTTTTACTCATACATGATTTTTCTTAGATTTATTCCCAGGTACCTTGTCTTAGCAGCCTTAGTAAGAATTTGGAAACCAAGTGATAGGTGAATTATTGCTATTCACCAGGAAGAAAGTGATTTTATTTACTCTCTGAAGGTTAAGCATTGCAAGGGGTTGTATTTGTTCAGAAAATTGCAAAAGGAAATGGAAGAGAATTTTCAAAAATAGGAAACATTTTCTTAAACTTTTTCAGAATGTTGACTCTGTTTTGGGTAGAAAATAATGCTTCATGTTTCTAGAAAAAGGTAAAGATTCTAATGGTAGAGGCATAATGAGTAGATGATTGTGGGATGTGGCTAAAGTCTTTCATTTTGTCTCCCTACATTGCCTTAAAAATCTTTCCTACAGGGGCGCCTGGGTGGCTCAGTTGGTTAAGCAACTGCCTTTGGCTCAGGTCATGATCCCAGGGTGCTGTGATCGAACCCTGCATCAGGCTCCTTGCTGAGCAGGGAGCCTGCTTCTCCCTCTCCCTCTGCCTGCTATTCTGCCTGCTTGTGCTCTCTGTCAAAAAAAACCCCCAAAAAACAAAAACAACTTTTCTACAGCGCTCATATGGTACATATGTAATTTTAAAAGAAAAAGGAAATGTATGGGTGGAGGAGGGATGAAGTTGTTTTTCTTCCTCTTTTTAAATGTGCTTTAAGTGTGCTTACCCATTTTAACCTGTGGCAGAAGAAACGTGCTATAATCGATTGGAGAACTGTTTCAACAGCCAACTTCTATCACAGACAGCCATAAAAGACAGGAGAAAAGAAGAATGAATAAGAAAAAAATATATAGAATTAGATAAGCAGCAGAATTCATTGTAATAGGATAACAACTTACTGATATTTGTCACAGACATTGAGTGTTTTCTAACTTCCTGGCATTACCGAAACCAGCTGCTGTGCACATGTGGACTATCAACCTCCTGATTTTCTAATGCAGCTATGTAAGTGGAAACTTGTGTTTCTTAGGATATATGTAACTTCAACTTTTCTAAATATGCCAAATTGTTCTTTGAAGCATTTATAGCAATTTACTCTTCCGCCAAAAATATTTAGGGTTCCTGTTACTATCTACTGTTCATTACAATTGGCATTTTCCTGATTTAAAATTTGTACTATCTAAATAAAATCTCATTGTGATTTTAATTTGCTTTTCTCTGATTACTAATAAGGTTAAACACTTCCTGTAAGTTTATTGGACCCTTGTGTTTACTCTTCTATGAAATGCTTGTTCATATCACATCTTTTAAAAAATTCCGGTATTTATCTTTTGATTTGTAGGAATTGGGTAAATATTCTGTATAGTAATCTTTTTTTTCTGTTATATGTGACATGTCCCCTACATGGCCTATGTTATTGCTTTATGAGGACATTTGGGCAGAAATTCTTAGTTTTAATGTAGTAACCTTTATTAATCTTTTATGTTTTATGCTCTGTTAAGAAATACATTCTGCTCTCCAAGGCATTAAAATGTCTTCTTTTTTTTTTTAAAGATTTTTATTTATTTATTTGTCAGAGAGAGAGAGCGAGAGAGAGAGCACAAGCAGGCAGAGTGGCAGGCAGAGGCAGAGGGAGAAGCAGGCTTCCTGCCAATCAAGGAGCCGATGTGGGACTCGATCCCAGGACCCTGGGATCATGACCTGAGCTGAAGGCAGCCGCTTAATCAACTGAGCCACCCAGGCATCCCAAAATGTCTTCTTTAATTTCAAAAGATTTTAAAGTTTTGCTGCTTTCACTTAAGTTTCAATCTACCTATATATGGTAATTTTTATATTTGGTAAGAGATTGGGATCCAATTTCCATTTATTTTCTAGTAAGGGTAATTAATTTTCCTTGAAACTCTTATTGACTTAGTCTTTTTCCTAATGATATGCAGAAACAAATATAAGTCCCTAGAAGGATGTGAATATTTTCTTGTGACTCTTTATGTTTCTATTGTTTTTTTTTCCCTTGTCTCTGCACTAATGTTACACTCTCCTAATTCCTATGGCTTTAATATACATCTTGAATTCTGTTAGCAAAGACAGATTCTTGTTGCCTTGTTCTACTTCGGCAATGCCTTGGATACAGGTAGCTCTTTGTTCTTTTATGCCCTAGAGTAAGTTTGTCAAGTTTTGTAACTAACTCTGTCATGATTTTTATAGGAATTGTATTGGATTAATAGATTACCATGTAAAAACATAATCTTTATGGTAGTCATTTAATCCAAGGACATAATCTATCTCTTCCTTTGTTTTGGGTCTCTTAAATGTTAATCAATAAAGCTTAGCTGGTTTATTTTTTTTTTAATAGTAATAATGCACTTTTTAGATTTCTTCCTAAGTACCTTATAATATAAACAGCATCATTTGGTTACTTACATTTTCTAGTTTGCTTAGTTCATTTTTTAACCGGCATAGAGAAGTGCCATTGATTTTTGTCCACTGATCTGTATATCAGATTGGGTTACATTATTCTGCAGTAATAAAGAAGACCAAAATTTTTAAAAAGTTCCTTAAAACACTAAAAGTTTATTTCTCACACATGCTACATGTCCAACACGGTCGGCAGGGGGGACTCTGATCTATGTCTTCCCAGTCAGGGAAAGAGGCCCACAGAGCAGCACCATCTGGACGTGGCAGAGTGAAAGAGAGAGTGAGCAAACGTAGTAAATCGCACGTGGTTACTTGTAGCTTCACCCCGGTAATGACACATGTCACTGCTCATATTTCGTTAGCTAAAGCATGTCACATGACTACCTCTAACTTGACAAGGGGTCAAGCAGTATGTACCTAGAAAAAAAAAAGGGCCCCGGAAACTGTGGAACAGCAAGAATCATATGTACATCTTCACTCCAGAACTTAGGTCAAATATTTGTCTTCAGATTGTCTTATCTAGAGAGAGAGAGATCACATTTGATAATCACTTCAGTACTTAATTCAGTATTCATTTTCCTTATTTCAATGCACTGACTAGTGAAATACTTAGGCAGTGATGCTGCATGTCCTTGTTCTACTTCTGATTTTATAAAAGCGCCAATCCTATGTCAAGTTATGTTTTTAGTTTGTTGAGGGCTTTGGTTCTAAATAAATAGTTTTTGGTTCTAAATTAATAACCTTTTCTTAAGGATTTTGGTCCCAAACAAATCACATGAATTTTTTTTTCTTAAATATATTTTTATGGTGAATTATATTAATATGTTTTTAAGTTCAAGTAAATTTTATGATTCTGAAATGAACCCAACTTTTTGTACATTTATGGATTCAATTTGCTTATCTTTTATTCAGAATTTTTTTTGAGTTTATGTACCTTAGTGAGAATGGCCTATAATATTTCTTTTTTATATTCTTCTGTGTTTTCTTTAATATGTATATCAAAGTTACACTAGCCTCATAAAGTAAATTGGGAAATATTTTCTTTTTTTTCCCATTTGTAAGAGTGTTTGTAAAAATTAGAATTAGTTTAACTAATTTGGGTTGTTTCTAGTTGTCTTCTCGAATTAGCTTAGGTCGGAAATGTTTTTAGGAATTTGTCTAATTTGACTAAGAATTCAAGTACAATTCTCATAAAATTATCTATAGTATTTTCTTATATTTATAATCAGGTTATGCCTAGTTATGCCTTATTTTCATATCCAATATTATTATACACCTATTATTTTTCCTAGATCAGTTATACCAGAAGTTCAACAATTTTAATAGTAATTCCATGGGTGCTAAAACTAAGCTAAACTAAAACCTAAGATCTGTAGGAATATGGGTCTTTGATTTTGCCCATTAAAACTTACTCTCAAGCACTTGAAAAACTAAGCTTATTACAATAAGTTTTTCCAGAATGAGTATGAACTTGCAAGAAAACCCCATTTTCTTGACTTTTTCAGAACAAGAAACTAATGATTCAATGTGACATGATGTCTTTACAATTAGAAAAAGAAATTGCTATCAACTCTCTGTGGTAGATTGCAAAATGGTCAAAAATTATTTCCATTCTGTATGTGTACCCCTTTGCAGTGGGACTTTGCCATTCCTTCTTTGAAGTGTGGAGTCTATTCTATATCCCTTAAGGCTGGGCTTGGTCACATCACTTGCTCTGGCCAAGGGAACATCAGCAAATGTGATGCCAGCAGAGGCACGAAAAGTCCTTGCACATGGCCGTCTCCCATCTTATGTTGCTGGGAGTTTTTCTGCTACTATCAGAATGAGCCTGGGGTTAGACTACCAAGACTGTCAAGACAACTGCTAGCTGAAATAGTGAGGCCAAATCAGACTATCTGACCTCAGCCAAGCCAACCCAAACTACCCAGTGAAGTCACAGAAATAGATGAAAAAAAATAAAAGAAGAAAAAAAAAAAAAGCTTATAGCTACATGTTTAGCTGAAACTCCCTCCTGTACACTTTTCCTCTACTTATTTCTCAGGCAGTTCTAGGGGTGGTGGAACAGTTGGTGCCCAATTCATTTACCTGACGTGTCCTCAGGATTGATAGGACCGAACTGCCAAAGTTGAGAGATGTGTCAATCCGTTGTCTGCCTTTGCAAATTACAGGCAGAGTTTCTGAACACGGAGCAGAATCGCTAATCTTAGATAGTCTATTTTGAGTCATGACTTCCTACTACAAAGAAGCAGTTATGTGGTAGAAGAATTCTTACCCCCAGAAGGGTGACCCAAAAGATACACTGTAGTTACACAATTTAAAAAGTTAGGCCTTGGATTCAAAAGGTATAAGGGGAAGCCAGTGAATGAATAACTTGTTTAAAGACAAAGGTGCGTGTTTTGTAACAGGTCTCAACTATGCATCTAATTCACCACCTTCTATGTATCTATTTCCAATATCCCCAAATTTTCAAGGCCCTACATATTAGCTGGTCTTGTTTTTGATGAAATTTGCCCTTGCAAGATTGTAATAATCAACAAATAAAAAATAGGATATTCTGACAAAAAAATGAAAGTTTCCTCTAGAAGCAACCAGTTCTGATCAGGTTGATATATAAAATGTTGAAGAGAAAGTAAAGGAAGTTGAAGAGATGACACTTGGGGCTTGTCTCTGGCTGTCTTACTAATAAGAAACACCATAAAACATTTCTCTCATTTCTAAACATTTCTCTAAATAAGATAACTTATAGAAAACAGAACCACAAAGGACTAGTTGTTTCCCAAATAAGTTTTCCGTCTATAAGAAAGAATGGAGCAATAGAAGTATCAGTTGCTTTAGGATATTTCTCATCTAGGATGAGATATCCCAGATAGTGGAGAAGATAGAGTCCTGGATAGAATTGGCATCAAACATGCACTCACAAATACATACATATTCATATCCAGTTAGGCAGCTAAAAAGTCAATCCTATTGCTTCTGTAGTTGAATTAAAATCTCCCATTTCCAAATGCAACATTTAGAAATAACATCAGATGCTCCTCATGATGTAGAGAAATGTGTATTTAGAACGGGGTCTCCAGGGGCAAAGAAGTCAGCCACAAGAGAAACTTACATTCATGAACCAAGCTTCTAGGGTGTC
Organism: Nasua narica; assembly: GCA_028533885.1. Taxonomy (NCBI): domain Eukaryota; kingdom Metazoa; phylum Chordata; class Mammalia; order Carnivora; family Procyonidae; genus Nasua; species Nasua narica. Next base: position 14,602,668 of record CM052814.1, read on the forward strand.
AGTTAATTAAGGTTGAGTATTCCATTTTGCTCCCCAGAAAAGAGAGAGAACACTAGAAATCACTCCTTGTGTTACTGTCTAATAGTGGCAGATCATTTTGATTCCATGATTAAATGGATTGAAGTGCCTGAAGGCAGGGAAAGGGGAGGGGCACAAAGGGGATTATAGGATAAGGTGTACTGCTACTTTAAAATTATGCATGCCTGGCCCCATCCAGGTCCCTCCCACTGCTTGAAGCACCTGCTGAAAGCTTGGGGCATTCAGTTCCAGGAGGGCCACCAAGCCGACTGCGCTCTTGAGTTTCAGGTAACCAAGCATTTGCTGTGCAGAATACTCTCCTTGGGCACCCACCTCTTCCTTGCAGCATTCTTGCTGCTGTGGCCTATTTGCTGAGAGTAACCCGGGGGTTACCGCAGCGTTGCCAGGCAACGAGGGACAGCGGTCCTGCAAAGAGCCATTTGTCACACTGAGGGGACTGGTTGAAATGCAATAAAGAAATGGTAATTCAGCTTATTTTTCAATACAATTACTTACACAGTATTAGGGGTCCATATTTAACCTACAAATACATAGTCATATGAGGAAACACGAACACAAACGTTTGCTAAATACTAAGGCATAGGACAGACAGATGGTGTTGGGTTTCTAATCAGCTTTACTGTGAGCTTAAAGTTGCTGCACATGCTGGGATGGGGGGAAAGGCCCAAAGTGCTCTGCCAGCTTTATTTCGGACAGCTGTAAGTTAGCTGTGCACTACAACATAATGTGTGTGTGTGTGAAGAAAATCTATGCAATTCTTTCCCTTGTAAAGTAGATAGTGCTAATTCCCTGGGTAGAGTGGTAATCTGAAATTATTGCTGGTGAAATATAGGCACAAAAATATATATTTATCAGTGTATAGCTGTATTTATAAAACTAGTTGTCCTGTGGACTCTTCAAGTGTCTGATTTGCCCCCCAAAATGAAGATCGTTACCCAAAGAAGGAGTATTTTCCTCTAGACAATGTACTTCAAAGTATTTTTTCTTTGAGAAGTTCAACAATGTTTCTTGTCAGGGGCTGGAAGTCCTCAAGCCTGGGATGAACTTAAATTTTAAAGATGTAGCAGCTTTTCCTTGACACTTTGTTTTTGCTTCCCAGACACCAGCTGCTACTCATGTCTTCTCCATGGCCCAGAGCATCTCTGGTCTTACCTGGGTGTGAGAACGTGTCTGCGGTTTCCAGAAAATGGAGTATCTCAACGTTACTTAAAGCACCCCACTTCAAAGTGTGACCGGCGAGCAGCACTGGCCTTATTCTTTATTTGGGAATGCTTGGCCAGGAGTAGCATGCTTTTTGGTGAACATGAATTGCCTGGCTCTTTCCCTGGGCTTCTGCTTCTTGACCCACGTCACCGAAACATCCATCTTTGTGTATATCGCCGTCATCTCCTTGGCTAACTCGCAGGGTGTTTTCCCAAGGCTGGAGAATGTGGGAGCTTTCAAGAACGTGTCACTTGTGCCAACCCAAGCGACGTGTGGACTCCTGGACCGAAGCACTTTTTGTCACAGCTCTGCTGCTTCGAGTCTCGGGTTCTGTACCCAGCGGCTTTGCATTCAGGATTGTCCCTATAGATCTTCACCTCCCGTATACATGGACCTGTTCTCCGAAGGCCTCGGGAGCTGCATGACAGCAGACAGGCGCGATCTGTGTCCCAACTGCCAGAGCAATTCCACGAGTTTTATTTTCAGAAATCACAAGAATTGCTTTTCTTCTCCTCCTTCTCCGAGGTTGCTGGCATCATTTACTTTAGCTGTGTGGTTGAAACCTGAGCGAGAGGGTGTAATGTAAGTAGTAGAGTGAGTGTAAGTTTTCATAGGGTCCTGGACAATCCGTAGCAGTGACGATTGTTGCCACATGAATTCTGAACTAGAAATGAAAGCTAATCCTGGAATTCGTGTGATTGAAGGTCAACTTCTGTAGTAGTCTTCCTCTTCAGGTTTACTTTGCAAACCTTCCCCCCTCAATTTAGAATTTTTTTCTCTTTTCATGGGTGAAGTGGGCCCTCGAAAAAAGAATATGATAAAACAGTTTGATTGCAGGCAGATGTTTCCTGTCTCATTTATCTCTCAGCCAAATACTTTGGTCTTGGCCTTCAGAGGCTCAGCCAGGCTCAGTGTGAGTTTTAAGGTGTAGGGGCCGGTGGTACAAGTAATTGCTGTTTTCTGAGTTCTGTTCTAAGTTGTTGTTTTTTTTTAATATTTTATTTATTTACTTGACAGAGAGAGAGGTGACAAGTAGGCAGAAAGGCAGGCAGAAAGAGAGGGGGAAGCAGGCTCCCCACTGAGCAGAGAGCCCAATGCTGGGCCCAATCCCGGGACCCTGAGATCATGACCCAAGCCGAAGGCAGAGGCTTTAACCCAGCGTGCCACCCAGGTGCCCCCTGTTCTAGGTTTTTATAAACAATCTGCTCCTGCCAGAGTATAAAACTTTCATCAGGCAGATCACTCTCCAAGGGCTTTATTCATCCTTAGTTTCCCAGGAAGAGATGTTTGTTTGACTCATGGAAGATGCCCAATCACATGAGCTGAATAAATGAATAATCCTCTAACTCCGAAAACATAACAGCTTTTGACCCTTTACCTGTGGTGTTTTCTGTTAGGAAATATATAGGTAAGCATAAGAGATTCCCAAAAGCTTTTTGTCATTGATCATAATAGAAATGCCTTTGGAGAGTTTGGGCTGGGGGCTTCCTTCACATTATTTTTTGTTAGTCTATGCAATCACCTGTGTTTTATTCTGTACTAGCTTCTAAAACTGACCTCTCATGTGTTTTCCCTAAGTGTTTAGAGACAATCTGGAGATTTGAATAAGTAAGGAAGTTTTGGGGCATTTTTGGCTTATCTTTTGTCTTCCTGTAGGCCTTCTGGCTCTTCCCTTTCTGACAGTTTCTTTGTTTGAAAGTGTTGACCAAATAACTAAAAACTTGTGAAACAAACCAGAAAAGTCTTATAATCTCATAAGCAAATATGACTTAAATGTCTTGGGTGTTTAGTTTTAATTTGCCAAGTGAAAGTTGACATTTTTCTTCATTTGGAATGGAAATGATCACAAACCATTATCTCTATTTCTGCATCTCCCCTAAAAGCAAACCTTGTGTTTTTGTTTGTTTGTTTGTTTGTTTTGTTTTTACTGTCTGAAATGGCAGTAAATCCAACCTACTCAGTTTATGTAGAGTGTCCAAAGAGTCTTAAAAATTATTTGTTGACAAATATGGCTAGGAAAAATTATTTTTTTCCCCAAGTTTTTTCCCATGGGATAAGTCTCTACCAAATTCTTCTTCTATTGGTATCATTTTGTATAAATAAGACAGGGGTATTGATAGAGGCAGTGGCACATAGTTTACGGTCTAGAGAGTTCCATGCATCAAGGTCGTTTCCATTCTCAAAACTAAAATAACTATGGGAATTGGGGGAATTTTGGGGTGTTTGCACTAGATAAGTAAAACAAACAAAGCATGGATTATCCAATTATTGTTTATCCAGGAGCGGAATAAATCCAGTTCCTAAATATTTTGCTACCTGCCTTCCTCTCACATTCATTATCTACCAAAGCTAGTATGTTTACAAGCAAACAAAATAGCAAGGAAGATAATCAATAACATATTAAGAAATGCATTTTCAGTAAGCTTGGGAAAATAAGCCTGCATTTGGCAAATACATTCTTGAGTAATGGTCAAATTTTAACTTGATTTAAACTCAAGAAGAATGAGTAGAGGCAAACTCTTCTTAGGTTGTTTGAGACCCAGACACCTGGAGGCAGAGAGTCAAGAGACAGCTCTTTCATCCCAGTAATTTACAAATATCAACCCACCAGAGGGTTAAAAAAAAAATCACAGTAGAATTTCTATAAAGTTGAACCTATTTGCCTGTGTTAAAAAAATCCTTGTTCTTATAACTTTATCACCAAAAAATGTATAAAATATAGGAAAACAGTGAAATAGTAACTATTAATTGTTCTCCAATCTTATTTTCACTTCCCAACTCTGGGAAAAAATACACACAAGTGAGAAGGAATAATATGTGGAAAACGTGACCTTTAAGGAAAGTTTTAAAACCTCTTTAGCAATTGTTCTTGGTTGGCCCTACCATACTGTTGTCTCTTTGGTGCTTCTTCTTCTTGATTTGGTTTTTGACTCCTTGGTTTTGGGGTCTGCTATCTATCTGGTTTAGCTGTTCTCAGAAAACTCATGAGCTAATGGGGGAAGATAGATCGATTGGTACCATTACTAAGGCAGCTCAGTGTGTTAACTGAACACTAAGGAAGGCTGCTTAAGCTACTCTGAGCCAGAAAAAGAGTTCCAGGATCAGGTATGGTCCTGGAGATGCCTGAGCTGAGTAGGAGGCAGCTGGATGAAGAAAGGGACCGGACCCCTCCAGTACCTGGTAAAGTTCTCCTCCCTGTTGAGTTCTTGTCTGTGACATGCAGGTTGATGAGCATCTTTAAAAGCTGGTTTTTTGGGGAGATGTTAATAGCTAATGTCAGTGATGTTTGTCTTTAAATAGCAGATCTTTGGGAATAATCCACGCAGGAGGCTACTAGCAAGCATTCATCATGTTCTTTCTTCTGCTAAGAAATTGAATCTCTAAATTTAAATGTGATAGGAATGAGGCTTCGATTCATAACTGTTTCTGCTCAGCGGGTACAGAGTAGCCCAAAACATGCAATCATAAAGTCAACATAAGATAATTTATATGAAACATAAATTAACATAGAAAAAAACATTTATAAAAACTCCATTTGTCTATTTACAGGGATGGGGAAAGTGTGCCACTATGATGAGGATAGAAGTGATTTAAAAAAAATAACTTGGTAATTGGCCTGACGTAAGACCTAGAAAATTTCTGAACATTTTTCCATTTTATCAAAATATTATTTCACTGTGGTCTTTAGAAGATTGTATGACCTTTCATCCAAGATCATTAACTCCTGTCAGTGCCTCAGTTTAGCTGTGTGGCCATGGAGAGCCCTTATAGACACTGACTTTGGCGTCTGGCCAGTTGATGAGAAAGTAAGTAGAGATTGTAGTTGTCCATTCTCCATTTCATCATGGGAATTCAGTAGAGCAATTCTGACTTCAGGGCTAGCACTTTTGAATCTTCTATGGACACTAAATTCTCTTTACATTAAAAAAAAAAGAAAGAAAGATTTGCACGGATGACCCAATCCTCAAGCAGGACATAGCGTCTTGTGCTGCTTCCTATAAAAGAAATAGTCGAAGACTAATGAGCCAGCAGGCTAAATGTTGGTTTTGCTGGATGATTCAACCACTTTCGTTTCCATCATGAATCTCTCATAAAAGGTGTTGAGATACTGGGGAGTATATTGTAAGTAAGAATTCCTATTTTTTTATTGAAATAAAAGGGCTTCTTAATTGGAGTATAACTTACTCTGAATCTAATGGCATTTAGGCACTCATTCACGGGGTGCCCCTCTGAGTGGAGTTTGGGGTTATTTTCACACCAATGTAACTGCACAATGCCTTAGCATGTCTTTTGGTTGGATGCTGACCTTTTCTCTCTCTTGGTTGCTTCCTAAGGTGTGTTATAGAAAAGACAGCGGATGGGCAGATTGTGTTCAAACTTACAATATCCGAGAAAGAGACCATGTTTTATTATCGCACAGTAAATGGTTTGCAGCCTCCAATAAAAATAATGACACTGGGGAGAATTCTTGTGAAGAAATGGATTCATCTTAGTGTGCAGGTGAGTAAAATAAAAAATATTTAACATTTGGTTAAGCACAAGGATCTGTCTTCCTTTCTTTCCTTTAAATGGCGTCTTCCCACAAGGTCTGGAACTGTTCTTTTAAATTTCATTTATGTGTAAATGACAACTAAAGAAAAATAACATTTACATGACCTGGTGATGTAGCTCTTGATATTCCAGCATTTTCCCCTCAAAATTGCTGTGAAAACTCCCACCAAAGCTTGGCACAATGCTCTTGGGATAATAACATCCTTGAGAAATTTTTGTTTATTTGGTTAATATATTACATTAAAAAATATGGCAGGCTCTTTCAGTGACTGGTACTGATTTTGCTAGTTATGGCAGCATTAACCCCCCTGCCTGGTTTTTACAGCTGTCTCTTGCAGATTGCATCTGATGATGTGAATAAAATTTGGCTGTTGCATTAAAATGCTGACCTTAGAACTAATGAACTTTACACTTTAGATGCTTTAGATGCTCAAAAAGTGTTATATGATTGCTTTAGTTGTCAGCCACGGTTTGTTTTAGCCTTAGAAGCTGTTAAAGGCTGAGATAACTGTGAGAAATCTGGTATTTTACAGTTCCTGGGAATGGAGATGGAGTTTACCCTTTCTTCTCTTCAGGGTCCTAGAATGGCCCAATGCAGCCAAAAGTCTCCATACTTGGCTTTCATACCAAAGGTCCAATGTACAGCAGTCCCCATCCCATGAGTTCATAGGAGTGGCTGAAGAGTGGTTCATGCAAACCCCACTCACACTAAAGGACAATTGTGCCCTCATTCTTATTATGGCAATAATCTTTGATGTCTCACATTGTTTTTGCAACCTGATGCAGTTTGGAAGTAGACTTCCTTCAAGGGCCTTGAGAATTGTTATCTGGGTTTTAAAGTTTATTTTAGCACAGATATCATTCCTGAGGATTTCAGTACACTTTGTACATATCCTTGTTTTGCCTGATTGTAACTGAAATTCCACCACATCTTGGCATAGTAGTACATTAAAAGCCTTAGGGAGAAAATTTAAAATATGAATGCAGAGAAGTAAAAATGATTGATTTCTATAGGAAGGTATTGATGAGGAATATCTGATCAGGGTGTTTTGCCTTATCTACTCAGCTTTTACTTAGGATTTGAGTTTATCAAATGCAGTTGGCAGTGAGCGGCATTTCCATAGCACAGGGTTTGAAGGGAGCTGCAGAAGGGTAAGCCATGCCTCGTTTTAAGGCCGTGTGTAGCACACAATGGGTCCAGTCTGGTTGTGCTTACCTCTCATTTTCCAGTAGTTACAGATAGGGGACTAATTAGTTCTGTATCTTGACATTGCTCATCCCACCCACTAACCGGTGTGGCAGAATTAGGTTATAATGTTAGAAAATAAGGAAATAGAAACTGTTGAGGAAAGGCAATCAGCTGAAGATGTCACATAGATAATGTCTGTTGCATATTTTTGTATCAACAATGATAAAAAGTGTTTTTTACTTTTCTTTATTCTGCCTTATCTGTGAAACTGTGCCATGTTTTGGCAGGCAGTAGTATATTAAAAGCTTTACAAAAGAAAGTTTAAAATCCAAATGTGAAAAGGTAACCATGACTGAATTACTCTCCTGGGAGTAAAATGCTCTTAGAGTGCCTATTGAAATCAGCATTATCATTTCAATACATGTCAAATATGAGTCATTTCCTAGTTTAGGCAAAAATTTCTTTATAAATCTTTAAATCCTTCCCTTCTTTCAAGAAAAGGTTAAAGTACTTATGATTTAATGAGGCTGCTTTATTTCATATCTGTTGGACTATCAAGAGAAAACTTGTCCTTTCCTATCTGTGTACTACTTTTTAAAATTTATTTTTACATAAGTTTTCCCCCATTCTACATTGTAAGTTAAAATGACAGAACATTCCTAAAATATTAGAACTACCATATGGATCAGTGATTTGTTCACCTGGCATTTCTTGGTGCATTTGGGGACAACCCAGCATTACGAGAATCTGGCTTCGTTGAAAGGAAAATTAGTGATTATTTATTCTAAATTGGAGATCTACCTCGGGTTCCTTTAAACTGGACACCAGTCTGAACACATTGAAGATACTATGAAATTTATAATAATTCATTTTATAGATGTTTTAAAAGGAAGGTGCTCATTCTTTAAAGGTTGCTGTAAAGTAGTAGGGAAGACAAGAGATCACATGTAGGGGTAATTTATTCAGGTAATTCTACTCTGTAGTCTTAACAAAACTATTTGACTTAGTTTCCTTACTTATGTAAAAAGAGATTTGGACTACGTGATAAAAGGAGGCTTCCTTGAATTTCTTCTGAATTCACATAAAAAAGTAAGTGGAGGGGCACCTGGGTGGCTCAGTGGGTTAAAGCCTCTGCCTTTAGCTTAGGTCATGATCTCAGGGTCCAGGGATCGAGCCCCACATGGAGCTCTCTGCTCAGTAGGGAGCCTGCTTCCCCCCCTCCCTCTGCCTGCCTCTCTGCCTACTTGTGATCCCTATCTTTCTGTCAAATAAATAAAATACTTTAAAAAAAGTAAGAGAAGTGTGGTGGGAGGCACAGTTGAAATTAAGAAATCGCTCGAGTTTTGTAGGGTTGCCTAGATAGAAGGAGATGGAGCCAGCTCTGGGAGCTGACCATTAGGCTTGTGCAATTTTCTGCTTCCCCATGCTGTCTGGTATTCATAGAGAAACAATTTTTTGGTAGATTTTTCTGGCCAAGATAGGGAGAAGTGCAACTTGTAACTCTTTCACTGTATAACTGCAAAGAATATATTTTTACATTAAATGCAACTTACTGTTGCATTATTATATCATACATCCAAATTCTGTTTGATTTGGGGATCAGAGACTTCCATCATGTTGGGCATGGGATACAACACAAAACTGATAATCTGGCTTAGTCTCATTTCAAATTGCAAGCCTAATTAATGTGTATGCATATTTTTACTCATCTCCCAATATGACCACAAATCAGCGAATTTACGTGGAGCGTGCATGCATGTGTGTGTATGTGTAAAAATAAAACATGCACCTTTGCTCATAAAATTGGTTCAGAAACCAGAATTTAACTTACAAAGGGCCAGTGAGGTAAAATTAATTAACAGATCTGACCTTACACCTTACCTCAGACAGTTCACGCAGTACCAGATTTCCATCAGTAAAATCAGAATTTTAATTTCCCAAATTCTGAAAAAAGAAATGAGTTTTAAATAATTAAATCCCTGAGCAAAAAATATGCCAAGAAGAGTCAGACACATGGAACGCTGAAGGTCTAGTTTCTTAAACAAAAGATGCCCGATGTTATAGTAATGGATCTAACAGCTTTTATTCAAGAACTAGCATTTTGAAGCTTCAACCTGTTGGAAAATGATTAGTTTTTAAATTAATATTCATTCAGGGACTTGAATCTGACACGATTGCCAATTTAAATTTCACTTTGGGGTTTAATATATTGGCTATTTCAAATTATATCAAGCTGAAATTCGTTATGTCATATTTTTTGTACTAAAACTGGAAAAAATCAATTCAGACTTTTTATTATCAAATGGGGAACACTGGTAACATTAGCAGATTTTTTAAAGCTTGGTTTTCATATTGAATCAGCACGTGCTTTTGGTTATTGTAAGAGATCTCTTTTGATTTTCTTAAAAAAAAGTTTGGAAATACATACAAGAGTTTTACTTCAGCATTTTGTTGCGGGTTGGGAGGTACACCGACTGGGAAGCCTTTTCACATTTAGCTGCCTTCATTTAAAAGTCAAAGCTCAGACATTCCTATGGAACAACTGTTTTCCCTTAAGCAGTTCTACACATTTTATAGGACAAAAAGCATGAAAGAATCATTAGTATGGTAACCCTTGTAGTAATTATGCTGAAATATGGTAAAACAGTTTATAATTTGCAACTGATGAGGTAGTACAACCATGGAAGCAAGATATGGTTCAGCAGTGGGCTTGCATGCATTTTCTATGCTCTTTCGAAGGCTCCTTGATACACTGACAGTTCAAGAGCCAAAGATGGTTCTAGCCACGGTGAGGTAAAAAAGAGCAGTTCTAATCTAATACAATGAAGGAAAGAATGCATGGTAAATCAAGTTTTAGAATCAATAGGTGAAGAATAGGGGTTTCATAGTCACAGTTTGTTCATGAAATATGTTCTTTTGATTTATGTATTCAATCTGAAAAAGGAAAACTATTGATAGTTCTGGAGCAAAAGAAAATGCAATTTAGCAACCACTTGCTGGAATAGATAAACCAAGTCTCTCAATGAATCTCTGGGGTATATGCCCATGTGGGTACTTTATAAAAGTATTCCAATCTCTGTAGATTGAGGGAACATAGAATGTCCATGCAAGCTGATGGAAGCTTCCTCGTTCCGTCCAGTAAGCTCTGCGCGCTGGGATTCTCATGGGAACACCACCTCAACCCTCACTCCAAGAGAATCCCAATCCATATTGTTTAATACTTCCCATTGCTTTAAACTGTAACTATTAATATGTGTGGGTGCAAGTGTCAAACATTGTTATTTGTGCAAAGCCTTCTACTTGTATCCAGCTGCTGAATGTCTCCTGAGTTAATTAGGTTTAGTTATCAAGAACTAGTTGAGTATCAATAGAATTTACCAAATTATATTTCAGAATTAGTTAAAAATGCTGATAATAATAGCTGCCATTATTGAGTACTGATTATGTATACTGTATTAAACATGGTATATGTTTAAATTTCAAATGCTTATAATAGTTGTTTCATTGGCTTATCTCCATTTCAGAGATAAGAAAAATGAGCCTTAGGTAGGGTAAGTCAGATTTAAAGCCTAGATTTATAGTCTCCAGTTTTTCTGACCTTTAGCTAAAAAAATAATAATAATAAATTTCCATGGACCTAGGTCACTCTGATGATCTAAGGAGTGCGTTATTTGAGTCCCTTCACCCAAAAAAACAAGAACTGAAGACATAGCCATAAAGGAAATATAAATTATTTTTCTGTTTGTACATATTTGTCATGTAAATATTTATAATGCTTCCCATATTGGCATGAATTGTACAAATAATTAAAATCAATGTATTTTACAACTATATCCTCATTGAGACAAGTGGTTTAAATGCATAACAGAGTGGGATTTTATATAAAGTTCTGCTCAGTATGTCTCTGGTTCATGGCAATCAGGAATGGAACAACTACAGTGGGTTAAAAAGGAATATCCTACTTACCCTGACCTGATTGCCAGATCCATGACGTATAGAACCGAGACATGTTATGATACAGTAGAAATAAGAGGAGGATTCTTCCCAGTTGATGATGGAGAGAGGTAAAACCACCCAAGTAAAAATTATTCTCTGTGTTTTTGCACATGACTTTCAATATTTGGTCGGAAGGTGTGGCTTTAAATTTTGACATTTTACTTAAATTGTGCAACCTTCAGGAAAATCATGTAACTCCTTGAAGTGTTGGATACCCATTATAAATATGGAACAGAGATAAACCCGGTCTATTTGGTTTATACCATAAATGTCACATGTAAAGACAATAATGTCTGATTAAACCACTTTATAGTCTGTTATGATGGAGCTTTCAGTCAATTAGAAAAAGACAAAAAAATCACACCAATGAAAGCAAAATTATAACTGTGATATATGCTGTGGGATCATATGAAGGACAATTTGATCAAATCACTGAAGTCAAGGAAGGCTTACTTGAAGGAATTGCATTAGACATGTGTATTAGTTTTCTAGGCCTGTCTTAAAAAAAAAGTCACCGACTGGGTAGCTTAAAACAACAGAAGTGTATTCTTATACAGTTCTTGAAGCTAGAAATTTGAAATCATGGTGTCCACAAGACCCTGCCCTCTCTCTCTCTCTCTCTCTCTTTCTCTCTCTGGAAACTATAGAGGAATAGCCTTCCTTGCTTCCTCTGCCTCCACATCAGGTGGCTACCTTCTCCCCTGTGTGTCACTGTCTTCTCTCCCCATAAAGAAACCATTATATTGGATTAGGACCTACCCTAATTCAGTATGAATTCATTTTAACTGATTGCATCTGGAAAGACCCTATTTCCATTTGAGGTCCTATTTGTAAGTTCTGGGGATTAAGACTTCATCTTTGTGGGCGACACAATTTGGTGAATAACAAAATGTATACAGTAGAATGCAGAGGACCCAACTGGGCAAAGAGGGGGGAGAAGGACATTCTATACATACGTAGTGAATAGCGCAAACCCCCTTTTATAAAAGACTATGTTGCATGGGAGAAACTAAAAGGCCAGTGTGAGTAGAAGGCAGCAAACTGGAATGGCATGTACAATAAGCCAGAGGGGTTGGAAGAGGCTATATTTTATTTTATTTTTAAAAAAGATTTTATTTATTTATTTATTTGACAGAGAAAGAGGTCACAAGTAGGTAGAGAGGCAGGCAGAGGGGGAAGCAGGCTCCCCGCTGAGCAGAGAGCCTGATGTGGGGCTCAATCCCAGGACCCCGAGATCATGACTTGAGCTGAAAGGCAGAGACTTAACCCACTGAGCCCCCCAAGTGCCCCTAGAGGCTATATTTTAAAGAACATTGTTGACCATGTTAAAATGTTTTCAGTGGGACTCTACTGAAATGTTTTAGGTAGGGTACAGATAATAGAGGAGGAAAGAAAAGGAGAGAAAAATGACCTAAGCAGATGATCTTTTCCTAAAAACCCCTTTGGTTCCAGTGAAGGAGAACAGTTTGCATGAGGACAAGATTACAGGGTTGTTAGGTTGTGCTCATGCTCCGCAGTGAGATATAAGTATACTTTGGGCTATAGAGATGATAGCAGATATATAGGGAAGTGGTCAGGTTTGAGAGCTGTTTGGGAATTTAAAACAAAGGACTTGCCAATGGAAGAAATTGGAGGTTAAGGGAAGGGAGTTGTGATAAATCCCAGATTCCTGGCTTGGACAATTGCATGGATAAGTTTCATTTACTTAAAAATAAACACCAGAAGAGAATCAGATTTTTTTTTAAAGATTTTATTTATTCATTTGACAGAGAGAACACACACACACACACTCACACACACATACACAGACCACACAAGCAGGGGGAGAGGCAGAGGGAGAGGGAGACGTAGACTCCCCCCTGAGCCAGCTAGAAGCCCAATGTGGGGCTCGCTCCTGATCCCAGGACCTGGAGATCATGACCTGAGCTGAAAGCAGATGCCTAACCATCTGAGCCATCCAGGTTCCTAAGAATCAGATTTTTGATACTTGGCACATATGAACTAGAATTCGGCTCAGGGCAATAATTCTCAACTGTAGAAATCATTAACGTCATAGAGACCTAAAAAAATATTCTGATGCCTACACTCTATTATGTCTTCATTGGTATGGGTGAGGGACAAGCACTATCTCTTCTCTCCTTCTTTCCTCGATGGGTTAAAGTAACAAAAGTAACAAAATAAGATAATCTGAATTCCAGACAGGAAATGCTCATCTCCTATTCAGGTATGTCAGAAAACATGAATAAAGAAGGTAAGATGTGAGTTAACTCTTGAAGCTAGATAGGATTTAAGTAGGTAGAAAAGAAGAGGAAGGAAAAATTCAATAGATCAAAAATGGGAATAATGCCTGGGAGGTGAAAATAGCAAAAGGTTTCAGTAAGAGTGGGGTTCTGAGTTTCTTAGAAAGAAATACTTCATGTCTTAAATGAAAAAGGTTGAAAAAAACAATACGTTAGAGGTTTACATAGAGATATGGAGTTTGGTTTTTTCCCTCCTGACAAGCAACCCATTTTCCCCACTTGTTCCTAATTTGATCTATTTGGTACTGGCTATAAGCTATTAGTATATAAACAATGCATATAAACACACACATACACAAAAAGTTTAGCTAATATGAGCAGAAAATCATCACATATCACATTATAATGTTTACCTTGTACAAACCTAAATGTTATCAATCTAATATTGATAGATTGACAGTAAAAATTTAAGTTGGGCAAGACCTTTCCTATGGAAAGACCTACAATCAAGTTCTAAAGCAAGCCATGAGGAAATAAATGTTTAAACTTAGAAAACGGTATTTGGAAAAGTTAGCAATTTTTCTTGCTTGAAAATGGTTGAGTCTCAGCCAGTAGAGCCAATAGCTATAAATATATAGCCAATAGCTATAAAATACAAAAGGAATATATATACAAATATTAGAGTACACATTTATTATATATACTACTAAAACTGAAAAGTGCTGTAAAAAGAAGAGTATTTTCCAGTGTCTACTTACTTGTTTTCAACAATTTCTAGCCTTGAAAATGCCACTATGGTAATTCTGTAAAATTTGTAATGGCCAAAATTTGATGGTAGTGCTTTTTAAAACCTATATTATTTAACAGAATTGTCATTTATATTATATCACTTTCATCTAAAAGCCAAATATAATAAGATGGATAATTTGGCTTTTTTTTTTTTTTTTTGAGGACAGGCAGTCTTGTGCCCACAGGGCTAACTGATGCCTTCAGTTATACATGAGCAATTACAACTAAAGTCACAAAGAACAGTGTGCATATAACCTAGGGCAAAATTTGGCCTATGGTATGTATCACTTGGTAATGGAATGGAGAATATGACTTTATTTAAACATGGACTTTAATAGTTTTATTTCCCCATACTGTTTCCCTTGGTATTTCTCTCTCTCAAATATAACATTCAAGTGTTTCAAGCAGCTGCATTGCTCTGGATGCATAATAAAGGCATATGTTCAAGATACCAGTTTAGATATCTATAAGCCAAAAAAAGAATAGTTAAAATTAAAACAAATTAAGAGAACTTTTCCAAGAATGGAAAGGCTTTGATAGGTTTTTTAATCTTCTAATTAACTACAGCAGTGAAAAAAATACTATATTTATAAATTATTTATATAATTGCCTACATTACATTATGTAATTGTATATTATGAGTGCGTAAGTCAGAAAAAGCAATCTCATTCTGCTTTCCAAAAATTACGTGAAATAATCCCTAAATAAATTGAGTTGCGTATTTTCGAGATAGAAAAATAATTGCATCAATTTTGTTTATGCTTAGTGTTCATGCTTCTCAATCTGGGGAGGGCAGAAAGAATGAAAAAAAAAATAAGGGTAAGTGCCAGGAGGCATTTGTGTTGCAGTGGGAAGGATGAGGATGGGGGAGAACCCAGGGGCCTGGGGAGGAGACTCAGCCTATGTCAATTTCACCACGGTTGAGGTTGACCAAGAAAGTTTAGATTATGGACATATAGTACGTAAATTTAAGTTGTTTGTTTTCTGGGATGCTAATCCCTTGTATTATCCTAATTGGACCATATCTGTCACATGTAGCCATTTTGGGGGTATTGGCACGGAATTTATAGAAAGGAGTTCACTTCCTTTCTAAGGGCCAGGTGGATGTACATGCTTCCCAATTGTCCTTGCCATCACCACCCTAAACATATGGAGCTTTGTCTCACATTGCCTGGTTGCTGATGGGTGGGGTTGAAGTTTAGCTTCCCCTTCAATACCTTCCCAGTGAATGTGAGCCTCCTACGGCACCACACTGTGGCTTCTGAGTGGTGATGTGTTCTGAAATGCCCACTGAGCCCCACTGCCCCCAGGAATGGGGAAGCATATCACTGACTCACTCCACTTTGTGGCTTTGGGGTGGGAGCGGACCCTGAGCTTTCTGCGGGCCCCCATTGACACCAAGGGAAGGAGGCATAGATGTTCAGCGATGCCCTCTCACAGCACCTCCTCGATGCCAGATGTAAATGGAGGCTCAGCTTCCCACAGAGTCTGATTCACAAGGAAGTGAAATAACCCTACCTCATAACACATACTTCAATCTCACTAATACCAGTGGGGACAGAGGCTCAGCTCCGTACCAGTTCCTGCTTACTTGATGGAGGTGGGGTGGGAACCACAGTATGGACCAGCCCTGATACATAACTGCATTCATTCTCTTTGCTGTGAAGTGGTTCAGAGGTTCAGCTCTCAACCGGACTCCCCTGACACCAATGATTGGGGAAAATAAGTACTGAACAGCCCTGACGCCTACTTCCTTGTTCAGTCTTATTAATGCTGGGCAAGCATCAAGATCTAGCTCCTGATGGACCCTGACAAAGGTGGGAGGACGTGGAGTGCTGATTGGCCCTGTCCTGTGCCACCTCCTGTGTCTTGTTGCCATCAGATTGGGGGTGCGAGAA
This sequence comes from Nasua narica, assembly GCA_028533885.1. NCBI lineage: Eukaryota > Metazoa > Chordata > Mammalia > Carnivora > Procyonidae > Nasua > Nasua narica. The sequence continues at coordinate 14,618,573 of CM052814.1, forward strand.
AAGTTGGGGTACACCCTCTTTAGCCAGATGGAGGCAGATCAGCTCTGCTCACCCTGACAGTACTACTGTGGAGGGAGAGCAGAGTGCTACCTCCTCCCCTTGAGCAGGGGATAGAAAGTAAGGTCTTTACTCAGTTCCATTAAAACTACCCTAACAGTTACATTGAAGAGTTCCCTGCTTCCACCAAGTGGAGACTGAAAGATCAGCTCCTTGATTGGTCTGTCAGCACCACCATGCAGGGGAGTTGGAAGATTGCCTGCTTTTGCCAGGAGGACTGGAAGATTCCCACTGTGCGGGGGAATCAGAGTATAGCGGCTTACTTCTGCTGTGTGGGAGGGTGGGATGAAAGGTTAGCTCCCTGATGGGCTCTGCTGGAACCAAGAGGGAAGGAGGTGGGGAGGGGGGAGGGAGTAGTGGAGAGAAAGGGGAGGGGAGAGGAGGGGCTTGTCCTTGGTGTTTGGCTACAATAGGGCAGATATTGCCAGAAAGGGCTGACTTTTTCATTCCAACATTTTCCTGGCCCTTTATCTTGGAGTAGTGGACTTTTCTTGGAACTTGTTTTATCTGTGCTTGTTGAGGGTTCTAGGACAGATGCTTCTCAAATGTTCTGCTTAGGATATATGGTAGTAATAAGAAAACCTTGAGGATTTACTGTCATGTTGTTGAATTCAGAGGTCCCTAAGTTTTTTCCACCTTCTTCCCACCTTGAAGAGTTGTCTTATACTTGTTTTTGTGTTATGCTCACAGTTTTTTTAATTAGAGAGAGAGCACCTGGGAGGAATAGGGCAACTCCATCTCTGTCAGAATCAGAAATCACAGTGTTTTCAGTAGGACCTTGCTCACCATTTTTTAAAGCCTCTGGTTATAAAATTCATTATATTTAAAACACATTGGCTAAAGATAAGTAAGGAAGAATCTTTTGTAAAATGACTTGGATATAGGAAGGAAAAAGAGGGAGAAGATATGCTGGTCAGATATTAAAGAGTCAATTCTGACAAAGCTGGTCGTGTTTACAAGCAAAAATCTGGCATAAATTACAGCAGTGTTCAGATGTGCGGGCTAATTATTAAGTGCTGATGAGAAACCTGTGCATGAACATTGCAGATTCTTGTAAAATTTTTTAGCAACTGTTTGGTCAAAATTTCAGTTAAAAGATAAGGTTGAAATTGTTTCTGAACCAAATATCGATTGGATATATGTAAAATAACCACTTAGGCCAACAAGGTGTGTCCTTTATTGCCTGTGATTACTGCAACTCCAGCTGCTGGCAGAGAGCCATCCCTTTCATGTGGGCAAGTAGAAGATTAATTCTCAATTAGAAATATAGACTTGATGCAAGGGCAACGTTTAACTTGGCGTCAACACACCAACATTTCAGCTAATTTACCTGACCGTGAACACTTCAGGGGAAAGAGAAATTGCTATTGCTTCATATGAAACAGGAGATGGAGCTAGGGGGAAGTAATACAATTTATACTTCTTTTCTACTTTATTTCAATTAATTTTGGCCCAGGTATGTCTTTTTGAAGCAACTTTAGATGTGGAAAAGCTGCTTACAAGCCCTCAAGACTTCTCTTTCTGTGTTAAATTGCCATCACCTTGGTGTCTATTTGATTTGTGAATGGGGGAAAGTAGTCATTAGGATGCAAAATGATTATCATTATTTGCAGATCTCGTGACCAGGAGTTTCTTGTGTTATTATAAGTAGTTTGATGTTCATTTGTACCATGTGTAACTGGTTCATGTAGTGATTAAAATAATAAGCAATGCTTGCTCATGGTTAAAATAAATACCAAGGATAAACTCTTCTATTAGTTAGTGAGAGCTTATCCAAATTAGCATCTATAATTATGAGCTGTTGTTAATTTTTGTTGCAACCTATTAGATATACTGTCCTAAATCATTGACACTTGTGTAAATGAGCATTAATGATAGGTGACTTATTTTATGAATGTACAGTGGATGCTTCCATGGAAAATATATAAAATGAAATATGCATTTTAGGGATTATTTCACATAGAATCATAGAATGTTCATTTGGAATTTTGGATTTAGCATAAACAAAAAGAATTAGGTTTGCATGTTGAGCCTAATACTAAAAACCAGAACTGTGTCTCTATGCAGGAAGGTTTTGATTCAACATTTGCTTGCACTCTGACTCATTTCTGTATAGCTTTCTGTTTCCCTGAGTCACATCACATGTCTTTGTAGTACACACTTTTGATATATTTCTTAAACTGATTTAATCTTATGTGTTTGTATAACAAGTGAAAGTTAAGTTACTGCCTCTTGTTATTGAAATATTCACTAGCATATATGTATACAGCTGTGAAAGGGTTGGAAACAGAATAAGTGAAATGCCTAGAAATTACCCCAAGTTTGGATCTTGTTTGTATTCACATTTTTATTAGTATATGTCACATTCTTCTTCTTCTTCTTCTTCTTCTTCTTCTTCTTCTTCTTCTTCTTCTTCTTCTTCTTCTTTTTAAGAATAAGTAAAATCTTTTTAAGATTTTACTTATTAGAGAGAGCACAAGCAGGGGTAGCAGCAGGCAGAGGAAGAAGCAGGCTCCCTTCCTACATAGGTCTCAGTCCTGGGCTCATGACCTGAGCGGAAGGTAGATGGTTAATGGACTGAGTCAACCAGATGCCCCTATATGTCACATTCTCGACGAGGTTAATTGCTTTGGGGAAGGATTTCTCAATCAGCACTACTGACATTTTGGACAATTCTCTTTTGTAGGGAGTGTTCTGTGCATTGTAGGATGTTTAGCAGCATCCCTGACATCTACATACTAGGTACATATAGTCAGTGGATAACAGATTTCTGCAACATCTAAATATTCCTTTGTGTTACTTTTTCATAGTCAGTGCCCCTCTCCCATCTTCCTGCACTGTCAAATACTGATCTGTTTTCTGAATAAGTATCTAGGGGCAAAATCACTGGCTTGTATGGTGTGTGTATGTTTAGGCTTATCAGAAATTGCCAAATATACCTCTGAAATTTTTCTATCACTTTGCTTTCCCACCAGCAAAATGTAAGATTATAGTTGCTTTGTAGCCTAACCAGCACTTGCTTGATATGAGGAAGGAAGGAAGGAAGAAAAGAAGGAAGGAAGGAAGGAAGGAAAGAAAGAATTAGTAAGAATTCCAATCATTCATGATCTGCAAGAGCTCTCTTTCTTTTCCTTTCCCTTCTTTATCTTATCTATCCATCCATTTATCTTAGCCATTTTTCTGATAGATATTTATTGTTATCTTACTGTTGTTTTAATTTGCATTTTACTGATTATTGATAACACGGACGTTCTCCTGCATTTATTTGTCCTCCATGCATCTTTATGGTAAAGTATTTGTTCAAATCTTCCCATTTGAAAATATCGTGTTCTTTGTTTTCTTATTATGGAGCTTCAGTGGCCTTTTATGTATTCTGTGTACAAACCCTTTTTTAGTTACTTGTTTTGCAAATATTCCTCCAATCTGTAGCTTGTCTTATTCTTTCAACAGTATCTTTTACAGATCAGAAATTTTTAATTATCCAGGTTTTGACTTTCTTAAACAATCTGTCTGCTTTGGTTCATTTTTCAGAACACTCGGGTAGTCGTTTTTTGTATTTTATTCAGAGTTTGCAGCTGTCATTGGCAGGGAGAGATAGGCTGAAGTTGGCTTTCTCCATCTTGGTCAGAATCAGAAGACCCGTATTAGGTCTTTTTAATTTTCAATGTTTTATAAATATGTCTTATAAAGACTTATCCTTAACAGTGCAATTTCTTTTAGACTATAAACTCTTTGAGGGACAGAAGAATAATTATATAACACTTAAAAAATTAAAATGTACCAATCCACCCATCTATGTCCATGGTTATTGCTGAGTCAAAGGTTTTAAATGTATCATTGTATGAACTACCCAGTGAAGAAGGTACAGATAAGGCAACTGAGGCATGGAATGATTGGGGCTATTTAATAGAGGTGATAGGAGTGTCACAAGCAGTTTGAAGCTCAACACATTTTTCTTGGTAGACAATATGCACAGACAGAAAAAGAATAGATAGAAAGTTTGTTCAATATAGGATGAAGACCTGGAACCAAAGCAGATGGGCACCACAGAATCTGCTTGAGAGGTCACAGTGCCCAGGGGGAAACAACTCTAAGCAAGCCAGTTAACCTCCCTCACCTTAGTTCTCTTGTTGGTATAATGCAGTGCTTATGCAAACTCAATACATGTCAAAAAAGATCTGCAAGGCATTGTCTAAAATTGACCCTCTGGATTTCTTCATGCATGCCTGGTTATTATTTATTAAGATGTACTGGGGGCAAGTCTCAAATGGTAGAACAGATAGAAGGCAGATCTGCGAAGTGAAGAGGTGGGGGTAAGCACAATGCAACAGAAACTCTTATACTAATCCAGGAGGACTTCACCTGTCAATCAAATCTATGTTCATTATTTTTTTTAAAAGATTGATAATGGTTTGTTAACTGAGCAAACTGGCCCCTGTTAGAGCAATGAGATGAGATCTTGGGGGCATCTATGACCAGTTGATGACTGACTGACCAATTTCAAAAGATGCTATGAAGGATCATAAAGTTTAGTTCCATGTGTATTTTGATGATAGTTGCATCTATATTTAAAGCTTTCTGTCACTGGAAGCACTCTTGGTGTTGTCAGACTGTCTATTGGACTGGATGAGCTGCAACTTCTTGCAATTGAATGTCAATAAGACCAAAGCAATTTTGGTTGATTCATAGCACCAGCTTAAGCATATTCACTTGCACAGATTACATTTGACAGATAGTTACCTTCAGCTGAACTCTGTGGTTAGAAGCCTGGGCGTACTCTTGACAGTGAGCTTAGAGTTGATGCCTAATGTTTATTTCATATCCTGTTTTTACCTTCCCTAATACTGCATGTGTAAATCTATATTTAAATATATTCACAGCTGATGTTTTCGTCCATCCACTTGTTATCTCTGGACAGAATACTGTAATGATTCCATTGCATTATTTTAATAAAAATAACTCACACGTATCCAGTTTTAATTTCATTAAATCAGATGAGTAGTGATAAATTGCAAAGGGCCTCCTTGATAAGCAATTGCAACACGATAGCCAGGAAATTCCCACATGATGGGAGAATTCTAGTATCTTTAATAAACTTAAAATCTTGGAAATTTGGTGCGTGATTATGGAGACCAGGAGAACATCTCCACACTTATTTGCCATATCATTATTCTTTTATCTTTCTGTTAGTTAGGCCTGTGAGTTCTCTTCAAAGCTTAGTACAGAAGTATCTATGTTGGGAATATTTAGTTCTCTACAAGGTGAGTATAATTTAAGTAACATATCTATAATATTTCCATTGAAATATAAAGTACATATAATCCAATATAGTATAAAGTAAAAAGTTTGCTGCCTTTTCTGGATGTTTATGTTGCGAAAATAATTAAGACTCGGGGGTTTTTGTTTGGGAAAAGGTATAATTATGGTGTGAATTCATTCTTCATTGTGTTATTCTATTCTCCACTTTTCAGCTAAATTCATTAAGATTCTGATGGGAAAATTTAAGGGACACATAGATCTAATAATCTGAGCCTAAGTCTCCTGTTCTATACAAATAACACTGCAAAGCTCTGAATCCCTTTATTTAACGAGGTGAATGGCAGCTGTGTTTGCATCAGCCTCAACCTAGCTTGGAAACAGTGATTGCAAAGCAAACATGTTTCACTCATGCATTTCCATCTTTTCTAGAATCTGCGAGTTTAACACATCAGACAATTCAAATTATGTAGTTATACATTTCACACAGGAGAAAAACTCATGCTGAAGTAGGTAAAATATTTCTCAAAATTACTTCCTCCACATTTCCTGGTATACTTTCTCTTTCTCTTTTTAAAAACTGACAGTCGATTTTTTATTTTTCTCTTTTACTGACAGCTAGTAAATGTACTGACAGTTGAGAAGCAAGATGTAAATGTAAGTCACTATTATTTTGTCCACCCAGTACCTGAGCATTAGTGGAAATACTTCGCTATATTTTAAAATGAAAACTAAACCATTCCCAGCGGTTCTGGAGGGAGGATGTACAGAAAAACTGTTCTCTGGTAAATAAAAATGTGTTTGAGGCAAGACTGTAGTGCATTTAGAAATATCATACTTTCCTCATTAGGGTGTGACTAGTATTTGTATTGAAGAAAATAGGCCAATTATTTAAGGTGTGCCTTTACTTTCTGTTCCATTAGCTCTAAATCTTGTCAGCATGTAAATCTCCTTTAGAAGCTAATGGAGAGTGTATAGTGGAGAAGAGAAAGCAGGTTAAAAACTCAATATCAGATTAAGATTTTACTCCTGCTTACATACAAGATTCAAGATCAAAAGTTGTTTTATTATAATTAGAAATATCCTGGTTCATAAATTTATTCCTTGAAGAAATGCTATGTAAGTAGTTGGAAGTGAAGAATTATAATCTATTGGTAGAAGAATGTTGGGTAAACCTGAACCAAGACTTTTATCATAGGAGCATTAATTGCTTACTTCCTTTAAAAAGTCATTTGTCTTTCTTCTATATTGTATGTAACAGCTAGGATTCAAAACACAAGGAGGTAAGTAAATGATAATGTTCGTTTATTTACCACTTAGATGGTATTAACAAGATTTTATTTATTATTTATTTGGTCCCAAAATTATGTATGCGGGAATTGGTCGACTGGGAAGACAGACTACAGTCTACAGACTCTCTATGAAAGCACTCAGTTTCAGGCTGGTCAATTTCATCCCAGAACCTATCTCTCTCTTCACTTACACTAGGTGCTCAAGAAAGGGGCCCTCAGCTCCTGTTAATTGTCTTATTCTGCTTCTGTGGCTACTTTTCACATGCTTATCCTGGTCCTGCAATTATGCATAGCTTTGTGAAAATTTGCCCTATAAAATTAAAATTGATTTGCCTTTAAATACGGTAGTTTCAATATCCCTTTCATTGTTTGAAGAATATCTATTGGGAGGCAGGGAAAGACTTGCATAATAAGTTACAAAAGGCAGGAATTTCCTCACAGAAAAAGCAGCAGGAGTTTCCTTGGCAGGAATGGTGTCAGCAGCTTCGAAGTTGCCATTGGACTGTCGAGTGTTATGCAGATAAATTGTAGCTCTGGCTTGTCCTCCAATGTCATTCTTTGATTTCTCTCTCTGTTAACATGGCATTTGCATTTGGGTCTGACTGAGAATGAGGACCTGGGCAAATGCCTCATGACATGTGTAGAAAGCTGCTTTTATGTTAAAAGTGATATGTTCTCTTGTTCACTATGTTCACAGTAAAAATTCATCTTCTGAGTCCTAATTCTTTTGTGTGTTTGCAATTTCCATTTTAAGTCAAAATATTAAAATACAAAGAATGGAAACGAATTTTTGAAAAACTACAAAAACAAAGTTAGTCGATCACTGGCAGCAACGACAGAAGAGCAGCATAAGCCAAACACACAAAATTACTGGATTTTCGGTGAAACCTAAGATCCTTCAGGCGCAGGTCCTTACATTTGCCTTAAAGTGAGCACCCAAGAAGGGAAAACATTAAAACAATCCCATTTGTAGAAAAAATATTATTCCTTGCCAGGCAGTTGTTTCATTGACTTTTCCAGTTGGAGACACCCTTTGGACATCCTCGTCTTACATGAAAGCTAGGGCTTTTTTTGTTTTGTTTTGTTTTCATTTTGTCTGTGTGTGTTTAGAGAATAATGGTTATACTTAAATTCACTAAATTAAATTTACGTTAGTTAGTTGTTTTTCACTTTAAATAGCTGGGTAACTGGATCATGGCAGGATGTTGTCAGTCCAGACCGTTCTCCCCTTTCCAATAATGCTATTCAAGGGGAAGCTAGTTACTGTGTGACATGCTTGATTCTCAGGAGATTCGGACAAAAGAGAAGGTTAGAGGGTCAAGAGAGCCTGATGCTATTCAATGAGATATTTGAGTCGAATTCCCATACCAGAATTTTGCCTCATACCTAATTCAGACGGTGTAATAATGGGGGAAGGGAAGAAAGAGGGCGGGCGGGTTAAAATGTCCTTTCAGGTTAAATGTTAAAATAAGGTCCTTTATTTCTGTCTCTGGTGGCGCAGGGCATTAAAGACCCTGTGACACATTTTGGAAGTGTTGTTTTAAAATAGATTTTAACGTTTGAGGATCTGTAAAGGGTATTATTGAGTACTTAATAGATTCTGTGTTTGCCTACTAAAGTCACTACACAGCCAATATCTACGTCATTAATTTGTAAAGCATTTTGGCCCACCTGGAGACTATGTACTATATTAAAACAACTTTTATACCCCAAATCTTCCTGCCTAATAATTATAAAGCGTTCAACATCTGAAGAAAATGGTCTAAATCCCACAATTTTAGTCTTGGATAGTTTACTCTGTATGAATATTCCATGTGGAAAAATTTGATCTCTTTTGAGCACTTTTTCCATCTGGTCAGCTGTGTAATACTGAATTGTGAAATGAGAATTAGAAACTAAATTGCTAAAAATGGATTCCGAAGTTTGTTTTCACTGACAAAATGGTAATGTCATTATGCTATAGTCTTATTACTTTCTAGCTTAGGAAAACCACATTTTTAGGTATCATAAGTGATAAGTCTTTAACCATTTTCCTTATAACCAAGTTCTTTATCAAGTTGATATTAGTTTTACAAGTGTTTCTGATATTTATATTTTTAATTTTTGTTTTTTCTGAATTGTATCCTATTACATTGATAGACATAAAAATTGTATAGCTTCTGGATCCTCTGTACCGTGTATTGTTTTCTCCTTTGTACAAAGTAACTCAGTGTTTGTAATGTGTCCTCCACTAGCCAATAGAGCTTTAGGTCAAGGACTCTACCATATTTACTGTTGTTCTCTTCAGGGCTTGGCATCATGTCTGAGTGTGGTCAATTCTCAATAAATATTTTTTGAATGAATGAGTGAGTAAATGAACGGTATCATCCAGTACTGGAATTAAAGAGATTTGGAAAACAGGACAATAATACAGATGAGACGTTTTAGTCAGTTGAATATGTAGCAGGAGAAAACTAAAGGAAAAACAAAGTTAATAGGAAACAGAGGATTTTGTTGGTAACCTAGAGATTAGAAGAGCGGTAAAGATGAAAAGCAGTAAAGTTTTGAACAACATTCTTTACAACATGGCTTGTAAGTCAGAGCTAGAAGGAGGAAAAGAACTTTCACTAACTTTTGCTTTGTATATTGTAATCCATTTATAACTGTTCCCTTCCCACTTCCCCACCTCCAGTATTTCAGTTACTTCTGTCTCCAAAACAACCTCTAGAGTGCAAATTGTTTTCTTTCTAAAATACAAATGTGGTTACATACCTCCTTTGTTTAAATAAACTGCATGCTCACCGTTGCTTATACTCCGGAGAATGAATTGTCCTTTTCTTAGGAAAGCTTTCAGGAATCTTCAGAATTTGCTAGGCTGTATGTTGGTAGCCTCATTGTCCTTCTGTGTACCTTGAGCTTTAACACACTAGTTTCTGAGTCTCTGAATACCATGTACTTCATGGTCCTCATCCAAATTTTTCACTCAGTTTCTTCTGCTTTATTCCTTTTCTAGTCTTCTTAACCCCCAGATCTTTTGTACACATATTTCAGTGACCAGCACAAATGCAACTTCCTTTATAAAAAAAACCAAACACTCAAGTATTCTGTCTCCTTTTCTCCTATCTCCTGTGCTTGTACCATTGCTTTTAAAAAATATATTGGTTGTATGGTATTTTTCTTATAGGTAGATTTTATTAGGTATTTATAGGTACATTTGGCATTAGGTAGAGTTTGAGTCTTCAGTGACAAATACCTTATTCATTTCTATGTGTCAAGAACAGCAAAATATCTGTTACATGGTTGAGGTTTTCTACAAATAAATATATAAACAAAGGAAATGAGGTGAGTTTGGTAAAGACTGATGTTATTGAGGAAAATGTCATGGAGTGAAAAGCCCAAGACATTTTTAAAATGATGAATGAGCATTTATGATTTTGCCAACTTATGTATAATCTTCTTTCTTTATCCTATAAAAAATTCTTTTTCCCACGATGATGATCACTTTGTAGTTTTCCAAATAATGATGACTGCATGGCTTAATACTCTCTTCTATCAGGTAAACAACTGTGACTGAATTAGTGATTTTACTTTTTTTTCTCCTATTTTGTCTCTTGAGGAATTCAGTGATATCCTTTTCTTTCCACAAATGTGTTCATCTGCTGCCTTTTCTAACTGTTGCAGCATGGAGGATAACTGGAATTTCCTTCAAACTAACACATTTTCTTAACTTTTTATATCAAGGAAAAATGATGTAAACACTGCTTTCTCTCACATTCTCTAGAAATTTTTTTTTTCTGCATTTGACATTTCTGACCTCTGATTTTTTTATGATTCTGACTCTGTAGTCTCCCTGGTGTCTGGGACAGTGTTGCTTCCCAGTAAACACAAAGTAGTGATAGTAACACATACACATTTTCAGCTACTTGGAAAGAGATGTTATTTAAAATGTGTGTTCGGAATGACCTTCCATTTAAATAGAGTGAATCTCATACTCAGGTCCTGCCTAATATCTGACCTCTTACATTTTCTTTTATGTTATTTCTCAGTGACTTTTTGCAATACCTATCAATTTAGTGCCGTCTCTGGATTTCATTAACAGGCTAACTCCTTTTGCAGATCATTAAAGAAAATCTAAAATAAAACTAGAATTCTTACCAATTTCCCCCTTAAATCCATAAATATCTAGTTTTAAATGACAGTGCTTGGATTTAAGTTCATATAGAATGTTATTTCACATAAGACTGAGTTTTTAATGTCTATATGGCTTCTTCATTCAATTATATCTATATCTATATCTATATCTATATCTATATATATATATATATCAGTTTTATTAATTCTGTTTTCTTTTCCTTTGCAATATCTGTGCTAAGCTTGTCCATTAAAATATATATTCCTCCTGAATTCTGGTTAGAGCAGAAGTGGTACAGTCCTCCAGGGAGGTAAATGTAATTTGTTTGATTGGATACTCAAGCTTTCCAATTGTTTTATTTTCCTTAGAGAAATAGAACCTTTCTAGCTTTCAGGTCAATTGGTGTAATGGTTGGATTCAGATGGAATGACACTTTCTCCCCCTTGTAGGTCTCTAGTTCCTCAGAGAAATCCTTGAGAAATCTGTTGACAACTTGCTGTCATCTAGCTGGTCTAATGGTATAAATGACTTAGACACTGATTCCGAGTAGTGTGAAAGCCTAATGGTGAAGTGAAATTTTGAGAAGATCTCAAGTGCATTATGAATAAGGTACTTAGACAGTACCTATATTCATTTCTTACAGTTAGTTTATCAGGTCCTTGCTGGGTTTTTGTTTGTTTGTTTGTTTGTTTTTCTGTAGAGAAGTGAATTTACAGTTTTCACTCACTCAAATGTAACAGCAGCCAATCAAAAATGTTACTGTGAGGTATGGAAAAGAATACGATTATTATGAAATTTGATTTAGAAATCTATGGAAGTAGACAGCAGATGAGATTAGATTAGCAGAAGAAAGCACAGCCCAAAATACACAGAGGAGGGAAAAGTTGTGGCCAAGGAGAGCACTGTGTCATGGGTAGTGTAAGTAAGCACATCTGACAGACTGCCAGGGACATGGCTTGGCAAATGGCACTTGGAGTGACAGCCTGGGTCAGCTTCCTATGCTCTTCCCCATCACCAGGCATCAGGCAGTAGAGACATTTGACCTCAGCTTGGAGCACAGGATGTGGGTCCGAGGCCATAAGGAGGCAGGCTGATGTCACCAGGATGAAAGGGAATCCCTGTGCCAAGAAAAGGAGTTGTATGGCGTACCTTCGTTCCCTTCCAGTTATTGGATCCAGTCTAGAGTGAAGAAGATCATGTCCACAGACAGATCCAATAACCCTCTCCCCCCATAGGAGTATGAGAGATGAAAACAGAGCATGGATGGGGGAAATCATGGATAGAAAAAGTTATGTTAGAGTCATGAAAGGAAATGTCTTTGAGTCCAAAGGGTCTTGAGCTAGGATGAGGGCAGTAAAATGATCAGAGCTGTTGTTGTTGTGTGTGTGTGTGCGCACACACACACACATGCATTTGTTGAGGGGTGGGTAGGGGTGAAAAAAAATGAATCAAGAAATATATTGATAGAAAAGTAGTATCCTAGTATCCACAAAATTACAATGGGACAACATGATAGCAAGTTATTTGGTGATTATGTGGGCCTGCTTGGGCATTAAATGTCTCTCCAAGGTGACAATATAGAAGCTGAAATCTTGGTAAAAATAAAGACTCAGCTAATCTTACATCCCTTCATCCCTACAACCTGTGCTAGAAAGAAGTCTCAAGTCCTAAAATCCCAACTTAAATCGAGTATTTGAACATTATAACACAAAGGCAAATTTGCAGAAAGTAGAGGTAAACTACTCCTAATTCATACTTACCAGGGTAGGAAGTTACCTTAACCTATAAGTGTTACAGGTATTAGGATATTCAAAGCTTTACAGAAATATCCTGGACACTAGTGTTATGTGAGAGACATTAGATATGCAGTTGAGTTTTTCCATGGTAGATATTAGAAGCCTCATAATTCTCACCCTAACCTTTTAATTCTTTCACCTTTTAATGTCCACCTTTATTCTTGATTTGTCCTTTTTAAAGATACACTGAAAACAATTATAACCTCATTTTTCTTTTTAATAAGTAATTTCAACACACAAATATTATTCCCCATGCAGTATCTTTATTTTGGACCTCATACTTCTGAGGCCTGCCAGTCTTTGGAGAAGGCTAATCCAGGCTTTACAAAAAGAGATGGACTATTCTAAATACATAGCCACATCAAATTTACAGATTTTTGTTGACAGCTGCTGCTTCCTTGGGGGGAAATGGCTTGGGAAGAAATATGAAAGAATTGAAATGAATAGGGGCACCTGGGTGGCTCAGTGGGTTAAGGCCTCTGCCTTTGGCTCAGGTCATGATCTCAGGGTCCTGGGATTGAGCCCTGCATCGGGCTCTCTGCTCAGCGGGGAGCCTGCTTCCCCCTCTCTCTCTGCCTGCCTCTCTGCCTACTTGTGATCTCTGTCAAATAAATAAAATAAAATCTTAAAAAAAAAGAATTAAAATGAATAAATATGATTTATAAAAAAACAAAATGAGGGGCGCTTGGTAGGCTCACTAGGTTAAAGCCTCTGCCTTCGGCTCAGGTCATGATCTCAGGGTCCTGGGATCAAGCCCCACATCAGGCTTTCTGTTCAGCGGGGAGTCTGCTCCCCACCCCCCCCGCCCCTCTGCCTGCCTCTCAGCCTATTTGTGATCTTTTTCTCTCTGTCAAATAAATAAATAAATAAAATCTTTTAAAAAAAAGACAAAATTAATATTATTTTCAAGAGTGCTACTTGTATCTGGTAATTCCTTAGCACGAGGTTCTTCAGATGATAATAAAAATATACATTTATTTTGCCCAAATGGATATTCTCTCTCTCTCTCTCTCTCTCTTTTTTTTTTTGTAATGTCAAGGGGGGTAAAAGAAACTGCTGAATATTTTGCATTTGACCCAAAAGTAGCTATTTTTGTTTTTAGGGCTGATATAAAAGAATGCCTATTTGGTGTTTTTGTTTTTTTTTTTTGTCTAAACCAAATTAAATGTGTGTGCTTCTCCATTACTGATTGAGGGAAGAGGTGCTTAGAGAATTATTTTCTCATGAGCTTCAGGGCAGAGAGCGCTTTTAAACAAGACCTATTCTCAATTCTAGAATCTTTCTAAAGACAAAGCAATTCACATCATATTTCATGATACAGTATTTAAGGGAGGCTAAAGAGATTCAAATTTTTCCTTTGTCCAAAATCAGCTCATCTTCACTTAGTTTATGAGACTGATTTTTAATAAATTTTGCTTAGTATCATTGGAGCTGCTAAAAAAATCTAAGAGAACAACAGAATAAGAGAACATAAGCCTAGAAGATGGGTGGCATTTATGAAAAAGCATGTATTTGAAGAATGTAAGATTAATAATCCATTCATTATTTCACAGATGATTCTACCCTCATTGAAGTGTTAGTAGGAATAACTCATGTGTAGTATAAGTAGGCATTGTTACCTCTGTTTTGTTCATATGGCGGGAATCCATTTCAACTTACAAATTACTGCTCAGGATCTTTAAGATGTCAATTGAGTACTGGCATGAAGTTTAGTTTTGGACTGTACACAGAAATGATTTCCTATATATCTGTCTGCATGTTGAGGGTTTGATTGATGGGCCTCCTGACTTTGGGTCAGGAGTGAGTTCACGTCTCTTGGCAGGGTTTTGGCTTATTCCCTGAAAGTATAAACACAAATCTAATGTTCACCATTTTTATTATCCTCTTTCAGGCATAATTTGACTTAGTGATATGTAACTTTAACATTACAATTTAAGGAGAGTTTAAAACTGGAACATATTTGAGGAAAAGTGAGAAAGGTGATTTTTAAATTCAACACATTAAAAGGAAGAAAAATGTAAAGAATGGAGCTTGATCAGTATAAATGGAAGGCTTGGGGTAACTTCTAAGACTCCATTTTCTTGTTTCTTGTGTTTTTCTAGTTCCTACAACTCACTTCTTTTCTATTCTCTACCACTTTGTACTTTGCTAATTCCTATTAATCCTTCAAGAGCTACTTTAGAGGACGTTTCATTCATGTAATGAAAATTTAATGGGTAACCAGTTGTTGCTAGTTACTGTTCTGGGGAATGAAGAAATAGCAGTGAATAAAAGAAAGAAAACCAAACCAAACCAAAAAACACCAGAAAAAAGAAAAGAAAAAACCTCTTATCGTGGAGTTTACAGATACAGGTTTGGAGAGGAGACTAATGCTAAAAAGGAAAGTTAAAAAAAATATGCAAGTCAAGTGTGGATAGAGAAAATAATCAAATAGGAAGGGGGTTAGGAAGGACTAGGCTATAGTTCTAGATAGGGTAGCTAGGAAAGAAGGAGTAGGCTACAGTTCTAGATAGGGTAGCTAGGAAGGGTTTGCTAAAATGACCTTTGAGGAAATATCTGAAAGAGATGAGCAAATAAACCAGCACATGTCTGTAGGAATAATGTTAAGTAGAGGGAAAGAAAATGCAAAGACTGAGAAAAATAAGTGCCTGGAATATTTGAAGAGGGCAATGTAGCTACAACAGAGAGTACAGGAACATACTAATAGGAAATAAGCCAGGGTAACAAGGGGCTAGATTGGGTAGGGATTTATAGAACTTTAACTTTTCACGAGGTAAAACTTATTAAAGGTATTTTTGCAGAGGAGTGACATGATCTGCTTTTGTTTTAGCAAGAATCTTCGAGCTGCTGTCTTGAGAATACACTAAAGGGGAACCTGTACCAAATCAGGGGGGCCACTGCAAAAATCTTGGGGAGCAATGGTGGTGGCAGCTTGGGCCAGAGTTGCAGCAAGAGGAGTGATGAGCCATGAGTGAATTATGGATCTATTTTGGAAATAGAATCTCTGGATTTGCTGGATTTGATGGAATAGTTGAAAGGCATGAGGAAAAGAGGAGTCGAGGAGAACTCTAAGTGTTTGGGGCCGAACAACTGGAAGAAAAGTGTTGCACATGTTCCAAGGTGAGGAGAGCTGTGGAAGAAGCAGTTTGGGGCATAAGAGCAGAGCTCCATTTTGGAACATTTATGTTTGAAATGTCTAATAGATTCCCAAGAAGAGATGTTGAATAGAAAGATACATGTAGCAGCAGTCTAGTTTAGAAGTCTAAGAGATAATCACTTAGGAGTAATCAACCTAATGATGTTACTTAAAGCATTGAGATAAGATGATATTATTGAGAAACTACT
The DNA here is from genome assembly GCA_028533885.1 of Nasua narica. Taxonomy (NCBI): domain Eukaryota; kingdom Metazoa; phylum Chordata; class Mammalia; order Carnivora; family Procyonidae; genus Nasua; species Nasua narica. Next base: position 14,634,430 of record CM052814.1, read on the forward strand.
TATATATACAGGAAGAAGAGGTGTAAGGACGGAGTCTTGGGACACTTCTGTATTTATAGGTCCAGGGAGAGGATCCCAGCAAAGGGTACTGAGAAGATCAGCCTGAGGGATAAGAGGAAAGTAAGAGAGCTTGATATACTTACAGCCATGTGACATATGTGTTTCAAGAAGAAGGGAACAATCATCTCTGTCAAATGCTGCTGATGGTCCAAATAAGATGACAACTGGGAATTTACTATTTACTTTTAGTCTCATGGGAATAATTAGTGACCATGATAAGGGAGTTGTGATAATGTGGCAGGCATAAAAATGTTGGAGTGTTAGAGCTTTTGAGTGACTAGAGGAAGGCTTTAATGTTGTAGCTTGGCACAGATGGCAGGACTTGAGTGTGATAAGGAAGTGTCTTCGGGGGCAGGGGTGCCATGACACCTGGATATTGGTGATGTACAGGAGAACTCATCAAATAAGTACACCTATCAAGGATAAGGGGAGACAGGTTTCTCCTTTTCAGAGAAAAGAGTTATAAAGAGAGAAACTTAGAATGAAGGATGTTAGGTTTGAATTGGATTTATCAGTGTAATCTCACTTCATATGTGTGTGTGTGTAAGCATATATACATAGATATAGAAACAGTACAGAAGTAGATGTATATATATCTAATATCTTATCATCTATCTATTATCTATCTATCTATCTATCTATCTATCTATCTATCTATCTATCTATCATCTTCACATTCCCTACTTCTATCCACTGAGAAGGAAAGGGAGGGTCTGGGAGAAGATCAACCAAACAGTATGATTATACAATATGGTCTTTATTTCTCAGTGTCACTAATCACTCAAGAAGCCAGAATTTTGGGGTGGTTCAGTCAGTTAAACATCAGCGTTTGGCTCAGGTCATGATCCCGTGGTCCTGGAACTGATCCCTGGACCCCTGGATCCTTTGGACTCCCTACTCAGTGGGGAGACTGCTTCTCCCTCTTCTAACTCTCCTCCCCCTCCCTGCTAATGCTCTCTTGCACTTTCTTTCTGTCTCCCTCTCTTTCTCTCAAATAAATAAATAAAATCTTAAAAAAAAAAAAAAGAAACCAGAATTTCTTGTAGAAATGGCTAATGCCAGGGCAGGGAAGTAAAAGTGATCCTGGAATATTTTGCGTCAGAATGCAAGAAGATGCTTAAAGAATTATGAGGACATGTCAATATGACACAATCCATCTTCAGGAGTCCTCCACTGTCTCAGTGTGGAACAACTTGAGTGTTGAAATACATATTAGGAGTATTATATTCCACTGAATAACATACAAATTCACGAGTCTGCACAGAAATAAATGTAAATAATGAAAGCTTAATTAAAACAGGATATTTATTACAGTCTTTAAATATCCGCTCACAAAATGTTTATTAATTACAAAGGGAAATTGTATATTTTTATAGTGCAGAAGCCTGATAGACATCAGTTTATTCATATGATTAAAGTTATCAATAATGGAACAAATAGAAATTATATAATATATGATAAAATGTAATTATCAGTGAATCTCCTGCATCTAATCATGAGGAAACAGACAAACCCAAATTAAGAGGTAAATCTACAAAATAACTATAGTCTTTAACAGTGTTAAGATTATGAAAATCAAGGAAAGATAGAAGAATTGTTCCAGAACAAAGACTTAAGAATCATGATAATATATGCAACATGTGATTCTGGACTGGATTTTTTTTTTTAATCTGTAAAGGACATTTTTGGAACAATTGGCAAAACTTGAATGGTGTCTGAGAGTAAGATAGTAAGGCTGTGTCAATGTGACTTTTCTGATTTTGATGATTGTATTGTGGTTATGTAGAAGAATGTCTTTTTTAAGACCAAATACACTACAGTATTCAGGGATAAGGGATATGTCAAAAATTCAATCTCAAATGTTTCGGGAAAAAAAAGATACACTGTTTTTGCAACTTACCTGTCATTTTGAGACAGTTTTTTAAGTAGTAAAAAAAACCCCAAAAAACAAAGAAAACCACGTAAAACCTACTAATTGAACCATATTACAGAGAGAATAAGAAAAGAGACACAGGACAAAGATCATATTGATAACTCATTTGGGAAGTACTACTGTTCTAGGAATAAGAGAAATGGAGAAGCAGAATTCTAAGATTATTTCTGTTTCTCATCTTTTGTCCCTAAGCATTTTATTCATATTTATTTTATTGCATTTGCCACATTGTATTGGAAGTATTTTTACAGGCCCATTTCCATTACAGATTGTAAATTCCTTGCAGAAAAGACCTGTGTTTTATAAATCTCTTATGTGTAGCATACCATTCAGCATATTGTAATGTGCTCATTAAATATTCAAACAATAGAACCATTCTCAAAAAAGCTATGTTTGTTTTTTAAAACTATGGCTTTTAATGAAAGATGTGATGATCAGTTTCCTTCCTAAACATGGAAAACAAAATAAGTTGACTTACTTTTAAGGAGAGGAGATTATAGCAAATATCTTCTAGATTTGGGGGTATAAAATACTGGACGGTTACTAGAGTATTTTACAGCTAATTCTAGTTACTGTTTGGAAGTTGTTTATTTAAAAATTTAAAGATAAAATGGAAAAGGGAACCAATGAGATAGTGCGATAATTAAGAATGTAGTATAGTGTGATCATCTGTGACTCAAAAGCATTCTTAAATGTGGAATTGTACATGAAATATTCCTAGACATAATCTCCAGAAAATGGGCTGGCTCTATCCCCACGCCCTAGGAAATCAAAAATAAATCAGGCCCCTGGCTGATTTTCTATCACGTATCTGTATAAGCTAATAGTTTTTCTTTTTTTTTAAGAGAGAAAGAGAGTAATTTAATAGTTTGGGAGGAAGTGGCCATGAGAGTTTCCCATCCAGTCAAGATAGGATGAAGAAAATCACTTATGTTCCTATGTTACTTTTTTAGAGATGGATTCAGTTGGAGGCATATTTGTATGAGGTCGTAGTAAACAGAGAGCTTTAATAGATATGAAAGGGAGACTAGCAAATCCAAAGCATCATACCTAGAGTGAAAATGTAATATGTCGAGGCATAGACTACTTCAAAGGCCTGGCTTGTCTGAGATACTCAGAAAGGAAAGAAAACCAAAGTGTGTGCATGTGTGTGTGTGTATAGGGCACAGGGATAAGATGAGAGAGAATGGGAAGGTGGGTGGAGGAGAGAGGAGTAAGTGTTGCAATAAAATGAAAAGTAGAAACAAATAAACAAAAATCTTTGAGGAACTTATCTGTGTATGAAGTCTTTTCCCTGTAGAATCTTTCATATGGTCAAAGGGAATGAAAATATAAGCAGTTATTCAGTGAATCAAACTAGTTGTGGGAATACATGCACATTCCAAATATTTGAGGGCAACCCAAGTGATTAATTTCTGCCAAATCAACCTTCTTTGAATAATTGCCTCAACTCTTTTATTCATATTGTTTGTATAAATGTGGCTCAATAGGGAATATTTAATAGACTAGAGTATTTATAATTATATAAAAATTCATATTAATAAACAAGGTCACTCTGCAAAGGTGATGAATCCCTGTATGACACATTTATCTGTTAGAAAATGGTGCCTTTATGGCTTAGAATTGTAACAGAGTAGATTGTGTTGGTGGTTTTATTTTTGGAGTATCAATTACTCAATCAATCAATTAATATTTATTGAGCTTCTGCCCAGCACTAAGGGCATGCTCATCAAATTTGCAAATGACACAAATCTTGGAGGATGGTAAATACATTGATGATAGACATAGCGTCCAAAAAGATTTTGACAGCCTGGAGCAATGGGCTGAATCTAACAAGATGAAATGTAACATGGATAAATATAAATTTCTTGAGTCCGTGAAACTAACTGCATAGATACAAGATGGGGTGGGTGTGCTTTAAGCAGTGATGTAAGAAAGAAAAGACTTAGTATTTTAGTGAGTAGTCAGCTCAACTTAATTTATCAGTTTGAGCTGCATGATGTCATTGCCAAAAATCTAGCATGCAACTTTGGATTCTATTAAGGTGATAACCCTGTTTCAGTTTGGCAAGTCATCACATGTAGAAATTGTAGTATTTCTGGAGCCACATTTTAAGAAGAGAGAGAGACCCCAAACCATGTCATATTTAGAACACCACAGAAACGAAGCACATTTATCCTGAAGAAGACTTAGGAGGAAACGACATCTTTCTTTACATCTGTGAGCTCTCCCATGAAAAAGGGATTGGGTTTGCTTGGTGTGACTTCAGTAGTTAGAACTGGGACCTATGAATGGATGTTAAAAGGAGATATTTTTCAGCTTTATCATTTATAATAGTAAAAACTGTTCAAAAATGAAAGGTTCACCCCATCTGCAGAAGGAGGACACTGGAGCACTTAAAACTCAGTGTCCTTATTTTGAGGGTAGTAGCACTACAGAAGGACAATCTGAGAATTCAATGAGATAACGTAAGTCTAGCGTTCAGCACAGGGTCAGGAATATGACAGGTGATTATGTAGTTCATTGGGGTTGTTAGCCTTCTCATTGTGGAAGGTGTTTGACATGACGCTAGAATCATCACTGTGTGGAGTTCTAGCAGAGAGACTCACCTATGGGCCTGACACCTGAGATGGCTGTTACCTCGAAATGCTAACTGGGTGTAACTGACTAATAAAAATCAGGTCGAGCAGCCTCTGGAACCAGTCAACCTTTCCATGCGCCCTTGAATAATGTAACCTTCTTGTTTTCAATTCTCTGAGATTGAGTTTCATTACCTTTGGAATAGAGATATAACAACAAACCTTCCTTGGATTGTTGTAAGGATAAAAGCAGAAAATACACATAACCATTTTAATGCCCAACATGCTGATTTTTCTGTAAATGTGAACATTTTTATAATGCTAAAGCAGCTAGAAAAGGATTATTGAAAGATGCAGGACTTGAGATGTGTTTTGAAAACTACCAAAAATTTAGGAAAGTAGAATACAGTAGCAAGGTTATTCCCATGGAAATAGTTTGGACAAAACATAGAGATGGAATTAAGCACCGTGTGATCATTGGACAGGGAGGAGACTTCTTCAATGAGGTGAGATTGGCTCTTGGTGATTAGTTACAAATCAAATTGGGTGGGATGAGTAAGGAAAAATCTCGAGAAGACCTTTGGTTTAGGATAGTAAACAGTAAGAAGGACATTCTTAATGTGCTCAGGTAAGGGGACAAAACACACATATGATATCTTAAAATAATCTTATGGAGTTTTCAGAATAAATTGCCTTCCTTATGCTTAAAAAAATCATGGATGCATTTTTGCGAAAGGCTTCGTTAACCTAGAAATAGAAATTCTATTTTAGGGCAATTTCTATTTCAGAAAGTCCGAGACATGTTTCCTCCACAAAGTTTTCCCTTCCGATTCATATCACAGTTTTCTTTTTTGTCTGAATTTCTTAGTATTCAAAATGATGATCTTTATATTTGTATCATCCATCATCATCTTTTGGGGGTGAATTTGAATTCAAGATATGTTGCCAAGTCAGTTTATATTAAATCTACAAAAAGGGTATTATTCAAAATTCTTAAAAAGGCTTTGCTTTAAAATTAGACCCATGAAATTAATGAAACTGGTATTTCTGGGAGGCTTGTAAGTTGGTTCCAAAAAGACAAGTCCCACAGGAAAAGTCCAAAATTATATTATACACTGTACTTGAATGGATTAAGGTACAACCTCTCAAAGCAACTCTTTGAAAAAGACAACACTTTATTAACTGCACTGAATCAGTACTTAAGTCAAAAACAACCATTGTCATTTACAGAGAAGCAAACACTAGTCTATTAAAATTATTCACACATACAAACACCTTGGGAAAAAGGCTCATGACTTTATTTTCGTTATTTGTAATTTGTGGGGGCAGTGTGAGTATTGGCTTCTTGCCGTATGGAATTAAGTTGAACTTAGAAGAACATAGGCAACAAGAAAAGGATTTCTCCCTGGTGAGGAAGTTAGCCCAGGTATTCTGCATAGTGCCTAGCTTCAGTCAGCACTTTCTTCTGGTGGTTGGTGGACGGCAGGAGCAGAAAAGCAACAAAAACTTGGTGTTTCGGTGGAATAGGGCTTGACAGTTATGATACTTGATTGTATTTTTTTCTTGGTAGCTTCTCAGCTATTGCGTGACTTTCTAGAATTTTTGAATTAGACCCCCATCTAATCAGGTATGCTGAATGGTCAGGGATTCTACTGAAAATAACAACAACAAAAAACAACTAATAAACTCTTGCGCACAAAGGAATGAGTACAGACTACCACAGGAACACAAATATGACTCCCCAAAATATCATTAAAATGGACTATAAAACCCCAAGAGAATAGAGGGCTGAGAATGACCTGCTCCCCTCTATCTTCCTTCCAGTTTGTCCTTTGAATCTCTTCAAAGGGGATTTAAGACTTCTCTATAGCTGCTACTGGCTTTGGCAATTCAGTCCTTCAAGCCACACCAATAAACATGTACAAACTCCTCTAATCCTCGAGGGGTAGAAAATGAGATAGGTGTGAAGTTTACTCGAGCAGAAGGCTTTCTTTTCACAAATCAGAAATTCCACCACACATATTCCTATTCCTCTAGATAACTGGCAAGGGGATCATCAGAATGAGCTATTGCCAAGAGCTACCTTCGTCTTCACGGTTCCAGGGTGATGGGGCCCCAGGCCAGAATTGCAAAGCAGTTAAGAGAATCTTGGAATATAAAACATGGGACAGAACACCAAAGAAGATTTAATCTTATTTATAGAAAGGTGGTTGGTAGGGGAGGGGACAACAGAAGAGAGTGGCTTGGTATCATCATTCATCATTTTGTAAGTACCAACAAAGTGAAAACATCCTTCCAGAATTCACTGCAAGTGACACTGAATCCTTCTACTAAGCAAATATGCGATGAGTTGATAAAAAAAAAGAAAGAAAAAAGAAAAAAAAAAAAAGAAGGTCCTGAACTCTTGACTACAGATATAATACAGTGAATATAGAAAATCAAAAACATGCTTTCTATCTGACTCAAAATAAAGGTGCACTTAAACTTGTAAAAGACAACATTTTTATTTGAATGATATGACAGAACTGTCACAGGAGTGTTACCTGCTATAAAGAAAGCCCAAGAATTATTACCTTTATTAGACCAGTGACACTGAGCTTTAGCCATACATTTCTAACTTCTGTCCCTCTACAGAGACAATTTTCTTTTCTTAAATAAACTGTCATGCTAGTGTTAATATATTGTTGGCTCTCTCATGCTCTGAGAATACTGCTGATATAAAACATGTATATGTTAGATTGGTAATAGTATCTTTAGTGTAGCTGACTAGAACAAATGTGTTTCCCTCATGGCTGTGCTAATGTGATAAAGGAAAATTGGCTGTTCATCAGCTTTTGGCTGGGTAAAGACAGTAGAGATGGAACCACATTCTTTTTTATGCATTAATACCATCGAGAACTTTTCACTAGTTATATTTCATGTGCCTGCATGTTGCACAAAGATGTTGTAAAACATGAGATAATGCTACAAATAACAAAGTAGAAAAGCCTGTATCTTTTATAATGATAACAGTCAAACACCAAATGACAGTAACAGGCTGTAAAAAATGGGATGCGAAAAAAATGCAGCCCTACGACCCAGCTGAGAGGTATATATGCAGGCCCGCAAGGAGCTGGTGTGTGATTTTAGGTCTTTATGTCAAGGCTTTGTTTTATAATTAAAATGTAACATGGGCTCAGTAGACTTAGAGAAGCACATGGTTTTAATAAAAGCAGATTCAATAGTATGGAGAAAAGCTGTATGGAATAACTTCTTGATGGATAAATATTCCTAAGTAATTAGGTTGTTAACTCCCAGGATTGGTTGATTGGTTGGTTGGTTGGTTTGGAGAGAGAGGGCTGTTGAAAAGTGTTCTAAAAGCATTCACTCACTCACATAACGACCTAAAGATGTTGGAGAATGGTTTATTTTCATCAATTATTGGGAGGAAGTTTTAATAGAACAGCAGTTTAAATGCTATGATGTGTTTTTAATTAAAATGTTAGCATCTAAGCTTTCAATTGCAAGACGTTGTATTTCTCTCTTTCCCCTGTCCCTACTCTCACCCTCATGTTTTGTTTGCCATTTCAGTCTCTTTGCTAGAGCACTGATTCCTTGTACATTCAAGTTAAAACCACTTGAATAGGACTTTGTCGAGATTAAAGTCACTATCAAACAGCTGATCAGTTTATTCAGAAACATATACAATCATTGAAGATTTTGTGTAAATACCAACCATGAAGTAGTCTGCATAACCATTTGAATTATCTATTCAAGTATCACTGCACACAAATAAAATTTCATAAATTCATAATTTCACAATCATGGTGCAATTGGGGTGTCATCTAGCCACAACTCATGGAACAAATCTGGTTCGTTGAAAGTTTTATTATTTAATTTTTAATTTTTATTTTTTTAAGATTTTAATTATTTGAGAGAGAGAGAAGTAGAACATGAGCAAGGGGTGGGGGGCTGGGAGAGGAAGATGCAGGCTCCCCTCTGAGTAGGGAGCCCATAGTGGGACTCCATTCCAGGACCCCAGGATCATGACTTGAGCCAAAGGCAGGTGCTTAACTGACTGAGCCACCCAGGCGCCCCGGTCAAATGTTGTTCATATTCATATGCTCATTCATATATATGTTCTCTGCGTTCCTACTACAATAGCAGAGTCAAGCAGTTGTGACCTGGACCATTTGAACCACAAAATAAAATCACTTGGCTTGCAGATAAACAATGTTTATTCTCTGCCTGTTTAAAGAAAAAGTTTGTTGATCTTTGATGTAGAGAGTTGTTAGGTTGTCTGATTAATTAACCTAGAATATTATTGTCAAAATTTTATATTCTGTATTGGGGAAGTACCACTGAATATCACCAACTATGGTACCGACACTAATAAATGAAATATTTACAAGAAGAATTTTATATTAGCAACTTAAACTGAATTATATCCATGTGTTATATATTTTTGGTATATATAGCTTTGAATATTTCTACCTTTTGTATTCATTTCTACCTATTTCCAAATATGATTATAACAAATTTAACTAGTATCTAAAGAAACAGCATATTCTCAAAGAAGTTATGAAGGCATGGCAGTCAGAACTGCTTAAATATATGGGACAAATAATTATATATACCTGTGAATACCCTGGTAGATATCACACCATAAAACTAAAATATGTAGGTTCATATCTAGGTATATAAACACAGAGATATATCATTGAGCCATTAAAATAATGTTTTCAGTCTTTCCAACTGAAGAAAGTAGTGAAGTAGGAAATTAACTTGAGAAAGGCTGCAGAAATGTAGTTATTATAAAATACAAGGCTATGCACTTAAAATAATAATGTTGATAATTTCTTGCAGGTGCATCAGACAAAGATCAGTTTCTTCCTCAATGGTTTGGAGGAGGATAATACAGCATTTGATGCAAGAACTCTAAGTGGTTCAATTACAGATTTTGCCTCTGGTACTACGCAAATAGGACAGAGTTTAAATGGTAAGATTCTGACTTCAGAAAATTACTTTATCCAATTATAATATTCCTAAAGAAAGTGTCAAAAATAATATCTTAAAATACCTAGGTTTCTTTGTTTTCTGGGGTTGCCTTCACAAATCGGCAGCAACTGGATGGAAGCTTATTAAAGCAGAAATTTGTCCTCTTCTCATAGTTCGGGAGCCTATGAATCTGAAATTAAGGGCTTGTAGTATTGTTTTTTTCTGGAGGTTCCTTCAGTTCTGTGCTTTCCTTTTTGATGGCTTCTGGATCCATGGTGCTCCTTGGCTTATAGCTGCACAGACCCAGTCTTTGCCTCTAAGTTCACATGACGTTCTCCTCTGTGTCCTCTTCTCTTCTAAGAGGCCTTGTGGTTAAATTTAGCATCCCCTCCCCCCCAATCCTATATGCTTTCCTTTCCAGATCCTTCATTACATATGCAAAGACTCTGTTTCTGAATATGGTCACAATTGCAGGTTCCAGGTGGACATATATTTTGGAGGTCACTATTCAACCCACTATACTAGGGAAACTTTAAAATCAAACTGTAACCTATAAAGATCAATTTTTAAATAAGAGCAATACATGGTAAACCATATTTTCTCATTTTTTGGTTTGAATTTTAAGGTAGGATTTAGAGTACTAGAGACTAAAAAATAATATTCAATAATAATAAGTTGGATTTATGGTGTTCAAATCTTCCCACCATAAAAACAGACCATATAGGTTTAAAAGATATACTATATCCTGAATAAAAACAGAAATTGAATTTAGAATTATCTTGAAATAATTAGCACAATTGTCTATAAATTCCTTACACTTTAAAAATGGAATTGTTATTTTATATTATTAGATAATACTCATTATAAGAAAATTCACACAATATAGAACTCTATGAAATAAAAATATTTTACATTTTTCTACCTTTGTTGATACAGTTAACTTTTTTATACCCTTCCAGAATTTTAGTACATATCTCTAGAGATAATGATTATAAATATAATTTTCCAAAATAAAATTATAATACGTATGCTTTCTCTGAGCCCTCTAAAAATAAATACCTACCCTCTAAATGTTATGGACAATATTCCATGTTAATATACCTCCTTGTTTAAAATGTCTGCATTATGCACAATTCTATAGCTGTAACAAGAACTTTATTTTTAAATTTTTTTGTAACAAGAACTTTAAAACAAGCTCCTATTAATGAGCATTTAGATTATTCCTTATATTTCAATATTATTTGCAGTTATTTGCTAGAAATCATTATATATGTCTATATTTCTATACCCCTGTTTCTATATCTGTCTACTACATGCATATACACATATATACCTACATATGCATTTGAGCAGCTGTCTGCACAGATCCTTAAGACCTTAAATTTTGGAGTCAGTCTGCCTGAATTCAAATCTCATCTCTCTAATCAGTAGCCACGTGACTTAGAACAACTTTTCAATGACTCTAAAATGTAGTAACCACAAATTTAATTTATGTATATTTTAAGTTTTTATTTTAATTCTACTTAGTTAACATACAATGTTATGTTAGTTTCAAGTATATAATATAGTGATTCAACATTTTCATGCATCGCCTGTGCTCACTCCTTATCCCTATCATCTATTTAACTCATCGCCCTAACCCCTCCCCTCTGGTAACCATCACTTTGTTCTCTATAATTAAGAATCTGTTTCTTGATTTGCCTCTCTCTCTTATTTTTTTTTTTTACCCTTGCTTGTTTGTTTTGTCTCTCAAATTCTACAGGTGAGTGATATCATAAGATATTTGTCTTTCTCTGACTGACATATTTCACTTAGCATTATATTCTCTAGTTCCATCCACGTCGTTGCAAATGGCAAGATTTCATTCTTTTTACGACTGAATGGTATTCCATTGTGTGTGTGTGTGTGTGTGTGTGTGTGTGCGCGCGTGCGCGTGTATATGTGTGTGCGTGTGTATGTGTGTGTATCTCACATCTTCTTTATCCATTCATCAATCAATGGACACGTTGGCTGCTTCCATATCTTGGCTATTATAAATAATGCTGCTATAAACATAGGGTACGTGTTTATATTGTGTATATTGAATTAGAATTCTCATATTCTTTTAGTTTCCCCAAATTTAAAATGATAATGATGACATTACAGTTCAATTGTGAGGATCAAATGAGGCTATGAATTAAATACATACATAAAAAAGCATTACTGCATTACTGTTTTTCCATAATCTGGCACACTGTAGTCACTGAAAAATTAATGGTATTCTTTGATCAACAGAAGTTCCTAATTTTAATGAAGTCCAATTTACTAATTTTTCTTTTATATAGTATTATTTATACTTTCTTTATACTTAGTATTATTTATAATATAATAAATATAAATTTATAATATATTATAATATAATGTTTAGGACATCTTCACAAACCCTTATCTCATGGAGATATTCTTTCTACATTTTAATTAGAAATGCCATAATTTTACTTTTCAAATTTAGGTCTGTTTTCTACCTGAATTTATTTTTTGGTGTGGTACAAGGTAGGGGTCAAGATTCATTTTTTATTTCTCACCAGAATTTTTAATTGACCCAGAACCATTTTCTTTTTTTCTTTTTAAATTTATTTTTATTATTTATTCATTTGACTGAGAGAGACACAGCGAGAGAGGGAACAGAAGCAGGGGGAGTGGGAGAGGGAGAAGCAACCTTCCCACCGAGCAGGGAGCCCGACGTTGGGCTCGATCCCAGGACTCTGGGATCATGACCTGAGCTGAAGGCAGAGGCTTAACTGACTGAGCCACCCAGGTGCCCCCAGAACCATTTTCATTAAACAGATCATTTCTTCACTACCCTGAAGTGCATGGTAACTGTCACAGATCATATACCTGTATGTGTGGAGATGTGTTTGTTCCTGAGCTCTCTATTTTGTTCCAGTGATTTGTTTGCCCCACACTTGAGTCAAAATATTTAGTTTAATAACTGTAGTTTTATAGAAGTCTTAAAATCTGAAAATATTTAATTTTTGAGTTCTTTTTTCTTCTTGGTTATTTTTTTGGCTGTTATAGGAATTTTAGAAGTAGTTTTACAATTTTCACAAAAATTCTGCTAGGATTTGAATCATTAACTCAGTTTTGGGAACGTGAGCATTTATGATATCAGTTCTTCCAATACATGAACATAATGCATTTCTTAATTTCTTCCAGCAATGTTGTTAATTTTTTGGCCAGAAGTCTCACTCATTTGTAGGACTTAGTTCTATGTACTTGTTAGTTCTTTTTTCATACGATTGTATTGAGTATTGTTTTTAAACTTCATTTTCTATTATACAAAAATGTCTTCAATTTTTATACTGACCTTAATTGAGGGCAGTGACTTTGCCAAATTTTAATTCTAATAGTTATACAGTCCTGTCAGTTGTATATAGTAGACACTCAATTTTTTTCAGACACTTTCAATAAATGCATAAATGGTCAAGGCTTTGGAGTCGTCATGTAGATATTTATAGGTGTTACTGATTTTGAAGTAATGCACAATTTCAGTTTGCATTCCCCTATGGCCTGTCTAGACATGTTTATAGAAAAAAGGTGTGTATTTTTGATATTCAAAATACATTCTAAAACTCTGTGGTTAAATTTCCTATCTCTGGTGTCAAAAAACTTAGAATTAAATTCAATCCCATTGTGTGCCTTTGATGAAAATATGTATCCTTTGTAATTCTCAGGTTTCTAATCTATGAAATGATGTTTTAATAAATAGTTTATAGGACTATAATAAGAATTATATGAGATCATGTGTTGGTAGAATATGTTGCTTGTCATATAGTAAATGTTCACTGAGTGGCAGCTATTATTAACCTCTTTGAATACCTATTTTCTTATAAGTAGGGATAATGATATCTTTCTATAGGATTGTTGAGAGATCCAAAGACAAAATTCCTAGACATAATTCTATTTTAATTTGTATATGTTCTTCAATCAAACTAAACTTTTGTGAAGAAGTAATTGAAGGAAACTATATATTTAGAAACTGGGTTTGAGTAATTAGTATATTGGAGAATTTTATAAAGTACTCTGCATACAGAATCTCTTAATAAAACATTAAATCTTGTGAGCCTTATTTCAATATTTAATCCCCATTAGTACTTCTAAAAGTGTTTTATTGCACCAAATGTTGCTCAAAGTGTCTGAAAGTGCTATAAATTAGTCCGCTATGCACTGTGGGGTTGAAATGACTCGCTTCTATTCTTCTTCAGTGCACTGAATGTTGAATGAATGCCTCAAAAGGGCAATGTGGACTGAATATGATATTTGTTTTTAAACTATGTAAAACTAAATTTAACTTCTGATTAGAAAACGTATCATTGGAAAAGGGTTTACTTGAAATGTTGCTTAGTTTTTATTACAATTTTTTCCTTAAGATTTGGGCATCAGAGTGCTACAAGGGGAAGGGTATTTTAAAATAATTTTTGTCTTTATTCTATCAATTTATAGGTACAGTTGTACCTACTGTATCTTTTCTCTAATTAGAGATGGCATATAGACTGGCTCATTACTTCTGCCTAATGAGCCAGGCTCCATGCCACCTCTCTAATCAGAAAAGAGATAGGTACATAATGTTCCCGTGGACTTATTATAAATCATTTTCTTTCTCTCGCTTGCTCCCTTTTTTTAATCAAAAAATTAAGTCACTGTCCTCCATACTTTTGTCCATATCCAAGATGGTTTCATTCAGGAGAGGTAATTGTGCAGGAGATTACTGCGAGCTGAATTAAGGGTGCTCTCATGCAGTGCTGGGCCGGCTGTCTCTGCTTTGGAATAGATACAGCCTCAAACCCAGGCATAGCAAATGAAGGCCCATAGGAGACCAAGATGTCTTTCCTCTCTTTCTCTAGTTGGGTGTAAGTTGTTTCCCTGTTTCTGTACCCGGGAAGCAACAACTTTTCACACGAGTGTTGGCTGGCTGCTGAGCTGTGTGTGTGTGTGTGTGTGTGTGTGTGTGTGTGTGTGTGTTGGGGGGAGGGGTTCTCATCTCTACTATAACTTTCTAAAAAAATATGTTGCCAATGACACTTTTCTCTTACTGCAGGCCCTGTCCTCCCCTAGGATATTAATCAATGACCAGAGAAATGCTTTTCACTGACCCCTGTATACATATTAATGGATATGTATAAATCTAATGTATATATGCTAATGAGATAATTTGATTTGGTTGGGCTGATTTTTTAATATACAAACGAAACACCTTAGACCATCTCTGTCAACTGGTATGTGTCAGTTCCTTCTTCGAGCACTTTCTTCCAGTGCAGGTTTATTTAAATGCCTCCCGTTGGGCCTAAAACCTAGAGGAGTTATGGCAGCAGATATGTAATTATAAGTCTCTAATTTCACTGTGGTACAAACTGTAACAGCTGCCCAAATTTTAGGTTTAAAAATACAAAATTATATGAATCAAACCTTTACAGGGTTTCTTCTGAACTCGTTTATCAACAGAGTTCTAATTTCCCTATGTTATGTATTTAAAGGTGTGAAGCACTTTCTTAGGAAAGTAATTGGGCATTCAAGAATCAATAAAGATTTGTTGTTTATCTGAGAAAGTGAACACACAGGAAAGAAAAGAATAATCATCTAAAGCTAACTCCAACTTCCATTCCCTTCCGTGTTTTCTGCTGTGTTGTATCTTAATTCATCTGCTTGTTTTTCATTCTTTAGTTGAAATACTACTTTTAACTTCTGCTGGCATTCCATAGGTTAACATGTGTAAGCTAGGTACAGAGGACAGGAGAGGAAAATATGGAAGCACATTTTCCTTGTAGTTCAGACTATGATAAAATTTTTCTGAGAGAATTATTTTGGAAATAGATTAAAAAAGAAATAGAAAAGTATAGAAATTGATTAATTAAGACAGGCTAATGGAACGGAAGAATAGTATAGAAACAAGGCATATATAAGTGAAGAGGAGTTTAGTTCAAGATTGAGGTGGTATTTCAGATTGCCCTAGAGAAGATATCTAACAATAAATAAGGACAATTGGCTAACAGTGTTACAAAAATTAAAAGTGTATGCCTTACAACCATACTAAAAAAAAACCTGTAGATGAGTTAAAATTTAAATGTAAAGTGTATAATCATGAAGTGTTAGTGGAAAATGGGAGCAAATATCTCTCCAATCCTGGCATATTGAAGACTTTTATTAGCATGATACCATGGCCAGAAACACTAAAAGAAAATATTGAGAACATCTGACTAACAAACTGAGAATTTAAAATTCAAACAACGCTTATCATTTTGTACTTGGTTTGGCATGGAATAAAAGAGATACTAGTGTGGAAAGAGTATGGGATCGATCAACTGGCAAACTATAAAAAGTAAAAATGTGGACACTATTTCATCCAAGAATTGTACTTCCAGGATATATTTCAAGAATATAAGTAGAGAAGGCCTTAAATATATACTCGAAAGTGCTCATTGTAGAATTAAAGTAGCAAATAACAGGAACCAATTAAAAAATTCAAAAGGATGTTGATTAAACAAATTTCAAAGTATACCTACAACGGAAAAATTATGTACAACTAAGAGAAAGGAAATATGTCTTTTTGTAGAGACATGGCTATAGGTTCATAATGTGTTATTATACGAAAAAGCAAGTGCGTAGTATAATATGCTCTAAATTGAACGTGGGTTGACAAAACACAAATCTACACTGGGTGTTTAAGTTATTGCACATACAAATTATTATTGCTGTAATAATTAGTGCCTAAGAATGCATAAGTGCCTAAGAGGAAGGCATGAGATTTAGAATTAGACAGATAGGGCTTTGAATCCCAGCTCTGCTTCTTAAAAGCCAAGTGACTTTGGCAAAGAATTTCACTTCTCAATCCAATTTCCTGATTTGTCTTCCTAAATTTTCTAATTCGTCATATACATAGTTTTCAAGATACTTGTAAAACTTATAAATAATATGTATTTGGTTCATGTTAGGTACTTAATAAAATGTCATAAATATTAATATTATTAATTTAGATATTAAATTTATGGATTGTGTGAAACAAATATTTTTAAATAATGGTCATCAACAATATTTCATTTTGTGGCTCAAAGTCAAAATTTTCCTGGGGTAAGGAGGGATAAAATGTTAAAATTAGTGTAATGACGTGCTAGGTGTTTGAAAGGACAGTATTTTATGTAGGTAAACCCCATGAAATAATTTCTTTTTTTCTTTAAAAATTGACCCCTTTATCTCTGTTTTTGAAGGATACTTTCACTAGATGTAGAATTGATAATTGTTATTTTTTTCAACACCTTAAGGAATTTCGATTTTTTGCCTTCTAGCCTTCATGTTTCTGGTGAGAAAACAGCCACAATTCCTATCAATGCTCCCTTGTGTGTGTTGTATGTGGTTTTTCTCTTGCTTCTTTTAGGTTTCCTCTCTGATGTTAACAGTTTGACTAAGTTGTGCCTATGTATAGTTTTTATTATATTAACCTGGTTGAGATTTGATCAGACTCAGATGTGTAAGGTGATGTTTTCATTACTTTTGAAAGTTCTTGATAATTACCTCTTTAAGCTTTTCTTTCCTTTTTCCCATTTTCTTTCTCCTTTTCCTCTTGAACTTCAATTAAATTTATTTTAGAGAACTGGATATCATCCCACAGATCCAGAGCATTTTTGTTTGTTTATTTGTTTTTGTCTTCCCTACTCTTTTGTCTTGGTGTTTCTCTTTGCATATTTTATTTTGCCCTGTCTTGAAATGCACTGATCATTTTTCTCTTTTTTATCTGGGTTACTGTTAAGCCTATGTAGAAAATTCTTCATTTTTAATACCATATTTTCATTTCCAGCATTCCCATTTATCTCCTATTTTTATAGATTCTATCTCTCTATGCAAAGTTCCCCCATCTAGTCACACATATTGTCATTCTACACTTCCACTAGATCTTTGGTATTTTCGTCTTAGGTATTTTCAAGTCCTTATTTGATCATTTCAATGTCTGGGCCATGTCTGCTTCACTGTCTATTGATGGTTTCCTCTCTTAACAATGGGCCACATTTTCTTTATGTGTCTGAAAATACTTTTGTTGTGTGCTAGACATTTTGTGTATAGGACTGGAAACACAATGAAT
Source organism: Nasua narica (assembly GCA_028533885.1). Classification (NCBI taxonomy): domain Eukaryota; kingdom Metazoa; phylum Chordata; class Mammalia; order Carnivora; family Procyonidae; genus Nasua; species Nasua narica. The sequence continues at coordinate 14,652,089 of CM052814.1, forward strand.
AATATTTACTCTGGAGAAAAGAGCACTGCTGGTTCTGTCAGGCTTCTAAAGAGAGAGAGAGAGAATGTTGGGGAAAATGGGTAGGAGAAGAATAGCATCAAACTGATTTGAAGTTGATCTGGATGTGGGCTTTATTACAGTTTCATTATTATGTCATTCACCACTGGTTTCAGATGTTTGAAGATAGAGTCAGGATGGGTGCAGATTCACTGTGTGGTTGGGCCCTTTGGAATTCCAAGCTCTCTATCCAGACTTGTAGGCTGACTGTCCTACCTCTTGCTTTCTCTTAGGGAGTTGTCAAGCAGTCCTGGAGTCCCAACTCTCATGTGAAAGTCTTGTTACTTTGTAGACTTTAATTCATTTAGATTGTGCTTTACTTTCTAATGGGTTAAAAATGATTTTATTGGGGCACCTGGGTGGCTCAGTTGGTTAAGCATCTGCCTTTGGCTCAGGTCATGATCCCCTGGGTCTTGGGATCCAGTCCCACACTGGGCTTCCTGCTCAGCTGGAAGTCTGCTTCTCTCTCTCTGCTCTCTCTGTCAAATAAATAAAATCTTTTAAAAAATAATTTTATAGCTTATCTGGTACATTTTGATTGTTGGGTTAATAGAAAAGTGATGGTCCCTTGCATGTTTCTATTTTTTTAAAGCTTTTGTTTATTTATTTGAGAGAGAGAGAGACTAAAAGTGGGAGAGAACAAGAGTAGGGAGGAGAGGGAGAAGTAGGCTCTCTGCTGAGTGGGGAGCCTGATGCACAGCTCTTTCCCAGGACCCTGGGATCATGACCTGAGCAGAAAGCAAATGCTTAAGTGATTGAGCTACCCAGGTTCCCCACAAATTTCTATGTCTTAATCTGAATTTGAAGTCCAGCCACTATTGTAACATCTAATGGAACTTTTCTAGTAATAATGGAACATTTCAAGGAATATGGATATGTTGTTATTCTTCCATCAATTTTTTTTCTTGACTCCCATTTTCCACCAGACAATGTTTTGTTTCTTTGCTCCTCTTTTAAAGCAAAACTCCCTCAAAGTTCTGTCAATGATAGCTGTCTTTAATTCTTTCCTGGTTCTACTGTCTACCCCTCACCACTATAAACTATACTTGCCAAATCTCTATTGACCTTCACATCATAAACTAATAGGTAATTTCACATCTTTATCCTATTTGACCCATCAACATCATTTAGTGAGTTGAGATCACTCCTTCCTTGGTATACTTTCTTCACTTGGCATCTAAGATCACATTATATCCTGGCTTGCCTCTGAGTTTCTACTTGCTGTTTCTCAATTTGGTTTCCTGCTTCCTCTTTATCCATTTAACTTCTTAATATTGGTATCCCAGGCCTCACACCTTGGCTCTCTTCCCAAGTCTATATACATGCACTCCCTTAAGCATCACCTCCAGATTAACAGTTTTAAATATCATCTAAATGGCTTGAGTTCTAAACTGAAAGCTACCTTCTACCCCCAGCCTCTTTCCTAAGTTCCCAACTACTACATTAGGCTATCTAAAAATCTCCATTTGGATGCTTAATTTATATCTCAAACTTATTTTTTCACAAACTGGACTTCTGATGTTTTAGATCTCTCACTTTGACTCACACATTTCCATAGTCCTCCTTATCTCAGGTAAGGGCAATTTCATTTTCCCACTAATTCAGAACAAAAGATTGGAGTCATCCTTGCCAATTCTTCTCACATGTGATATGTTATGTGCCAGGAGAGTCCTGTTGATGTTACTTTCAAAATATATCCAGATTTTGATTCCTTCTCACCAACTCCACTAGAATCATCAAAGTCCAGGGCATGGTTGCTGCTTTTGCCTGGATTACTGCAAAGTCTTTTAACTATCTCCAGCTTGGCCCTCCACTTTATTCCCAACACAGTAGCTGGAGGTTGTTCTATTACACATGAGTCAGGCCATGTTACTTATCTGTTCAAAATGCTCTATTGTTTTCCCACTTCACCGGAGTGAAGGCCATTATTTTTAAGATGGCCTATAAGACCTATGTGATCTGAATGCAGTTACTTCTCTGGCTTTACTATTACTGTCATTTTTCGTGTTCAATCTGTCTCACCCAAACTGGCCTTGTTTCTATTTCTTGAATATGTGAAGCACACTCCTGTCTTAGGGTCTTTGCAGTGTTCACTATTCCTTTAGTCTGGAAGTTTTGTTTTTTGTTTTTAAGATTTTACTTATTTATTTGACCGAGAGAGAGAGAACACAAGTAGGCAGAGAGGCAGACAGAGAGAGTGGGGGGAAGCAGGCTCCCTGCTGAGCAGAGAGCCCGATGTGGGGCTCCATCCCAGGACCCTGAGATCATGACCTGAGCCAAAGGCAGAGGCCTCAACCCACTGAGCCACCCAGGCGCCCCTTGATATCCACAGATTTGACTCCCTCTCTTATTTGAGTATTCTCAAATTTCACCTTCTTTTTAAAATTTTTATTATTGTTATTTTTTTAAATTAAATTTTATTTTTTCAGTGTTCCAAGATTCATTGTTTATGTACCACACTCAGTGCTAAATATCACCTTCTTAATGAAATCTTCTCTACCACCTTGTTTAAAATTGCAAATACTAGTTCATAATTTTCGGTCATTTCGCTCTTTTTTTTCCTCCTCCCCTGGCACTTACCATTTTAACATAAGAGTTACTTATTATTTTTGATGTGTATGTTTTACCCTCTAGAATGTAAATTCTGTGAGGACAGGAATTTTTTGTTTACATTGTTCACTGATGTATCCCAAGAGCCTAGAAGACTGCCTGTCACATGGTAGTATTCAGTAAATATTTGCTGTTTGCTCAATAAATGGAGTAGGAGGATCTAAAGGGTAGAGTTTATGGGTACAGCTTAAGTCAGATTGTCAGCCTTACCTCTCTGGTAATGTTCCAGAAGTGATATCTAATGAACTTGTTTTGTTCATTAAAACAGAAAATGTTGCAAAGCAGTAGTTGAGCAGACTACTGTTTAAGTGATTAAAAGAAAAGAAAGAGTCAAAGTTGTATCATAAAAAGAAATAGGGATGTTGGGGTTTTATATGTACATGGGTGCATATGTGAGGTCGGGAAGAGGAAGGGAGAAGAAAAAGAGGGAAAGGTTAATGGAGAGAGGAGATGAGGGAAGGGAGAGCATAGTGAGTAAGCTTAGGGGAATGAGCATTGATTATTTGTGATAGAAAAGGAATATTCTATTAGAAGTGACGAAAGGTCATTTGAAACAGGTGGGTGGATTTGAGGATCAATTTAGGGTTAATGATACAGAGGTAAGAATATTCCTTATAGAGGTTATTTTTGAAGTTCTAGCAGCAGACAAAATTCTTGAAGGAGAGAAATGTAGAAAAAATATAGAGCTACAGATAGAAGGTTGGGGGGTGGTGATAAAGAGGAGAGACAACTGAGGAGATACAGATGTGGTCTAGAAGGGTTATGATATTAGAGGACAAGTGAAGAACATTTCAAGATGTTTTTCAATAATATCAAGCAGCAGAATATTAAGAAGTTATAAAACTGAAAACCCCACCTAGGGTGGCCATCAAGAGTGCTCTTGTGGTCTAGGGATAGAGAAAAGGGATATAGATCATTTACAATGAGATTGAACAATACGGAAAAGGAGGTTTTGAGTGTAGATATTGGAGAAAGCTGGTTCTAAAGAGAAGGAAAGGAATTGGTCAAAGTGGGCATAACATTAGTTTCTATTTTCTGGTGGTGGTTTACTACTTTTGACTATTTTATGGCCATCTGTTGATTCTTCAGGCTGACAACTTTCTTTTTACTGATTTAAATAATGATTCTAGAGATGAATTTTCAAATTTTCTTAATTCAAGAAATTTTATAATAGCGTATGTATTATACATTTGTATAATAATACCTGTATTAATTGTATGTGACTGTACATTAAATGCTTGTTTTTTGTTATTGTCTGCAGTGATAGTTGCATTTGGAGATTTATTTCTTTCTTATTGTTCCATAACAATAGGAGTATATTCTTAGCCTTTGCTATTGATGCCTCAAAACAACATTAACAATTACAACAAAATTGGAAAAAACATTCTAGTTGTTTTTTAAAGGCATAAAGCCCTTACCATTTTGAGCATTAAAAAAAGTAAATGAGCAAGCTGTTTCGATGCTCTATTCTAGACTCACCATATTTTCAAGTTCTAGATTTTTATGACTTCTCTTTAAATTTGTTTTCAAATATAATGTTTTCCTCAGTGTCACACTGAAGTAAATAGAGATCAGAGAATTAATCTGATCCCTTCATGCATACCTTTATTTTCAATTTGAATTCTTGATAGGAATGATGAAAGGCCATTTCCTAAGTATTTGTTGAAAGGACATAGACTTTTTTTTCCTACTACACTGAGAGTTTGTTATTTACATATGTGAATCTATTAATGGTGTTGTCAAATGCTCAATCTTTAAGATTTGTTATTTTCAAAAATGAAGATTCTTAGTTTTATATTATACTAGATATTATTTCTAAAAAGAATGCAGTGTTATTTTAATTCTTTTAACCTGTGGGTAGATATCTCTATTTAAAGCCATCTATGCCAATTATTATACTTCTAATTCTAAATCTAAAATTTTGGTTCACAAGGGACAGATCTAGTGTTAGTAACTTAACCTGTTATTATTACCATTTGTTTGACTTTGGCATTTATAGTAGCATCTAACTTTCTAAAATAACTTAGAAATGTAATCTCTCTTTACATCAATGATTTTTCCAGGCAATGGACATTTATAGCATTGAAATTTCAAAATGTATTGAAACAATTTTTAAAGATTCTTAAAGATCCCTCTTCCTATTCTGTATTTATATTTATCATTCTCAAATATGTTTTATGCCTTTATTATAAGGTTGAAGCATATAAAATTGCCACTTTTATACATTAAAAATGGATATGTATTAGCTATTTCAAATGGTTTGGCCTAATATGTACTTATCCTTAAGTAATATAATATTGGCTACTATCTTCATTCTTTCAAAATGTGTATGAATGGCTTCTTAGTATATTTTCAACTTGGTTTTTACACAAAAATTGTTTCTAAGAATTATTGAAGTCTGGTTCATTCATTTTAGTTGCATTTTTAGTATTTCATTTTATGAATAAAAGCATGTATTATTTATTTGTTCCCAAGTCGACAGATTTTTATCTTTTTTTATAATTTATAAAATTGTATAATTGTAAGTCTCTCCTTATACATATTTGTTTTTTCTTCCTTTCCAATCTGGAAAATATTGTTTCCTTACTTAATTACCCTGGCTAGTATGTCCAGAACAATGTTGAATAGAAGTGGCAAAAGTGGACTCTGTGCCTTGTTCCTGAATGTAGGGGGAAAACATAGAGCTTTCACTATTAAATGTAAATTTAGCTGTAGATTTTTAGAAATGGTCTTTATCAGATGAGGAAGTTCCCTTCTTTAATAGTTTGTTTTCATGATGAAGTAGTGTTCTTGTAGAGATTACCGAAAATATAATGAAATAGTGTTGGAATATGGTAAGTGCCTTTCCTGCATCTATGGAGTTGATCATTTGGTTTTTATCTTTTATTCTATCAATATTGTTCATCATTTAATATTTACATATTGAACGAGCCTTGTATATCTGGGATAAATCTCATTTTCTTATGGTATATATTTCTTTCTTATGGTATATGTTACACTTTTTTTAAAAAAAGATTTTATTTATTTATTTGACAGAAAGAGAGAGAATCAGAGAAAGAACACAAGCAGGGGGAGTGGGAGAGGGAAAAGCAGGTTTCCAGCAGAGCAGGGAGCCCGATATGGGGCTCGATCCAGGACCCTGGGATCATGACCTGAGCCAAAGGCAGCTGCTTAATGACTGAGCCACTCAGGCGCCCCTATATTACACTTTCTATATGGTATATATATTTTTATATATGGTGCTGGATTTGGTTTACAAGTATCCTGTTGAAGATTTTGCCTCTATGTTTATAGAACATATTGATCTGTAACTTTCTTTTCTTGTGATGTCTTTATTGGTTTTGGTATCAGAATAAGATGACATCATAGAGTCAAGCTCACTCTGTGAATGATTTGAGGTGTATTTCTTCATATTCTCTTTTTTTGGAAAAGCTTGTGAGGGATTGGTGCTATTTCTTCTTTAAATATTTAGAAGAATTCACCAGTGAAGCCGTCCAATCCTGGATTTTCTTCGTGTGTAATTTTTTATAACTAATTTATTCCCTTTGCTTATTAAAATTCTATTCATATTGCTATTTCTTCTTGAGTCAGTTTCAATAGTTAGTACCTTTGTAGGAATTTGTTCATTTTATCTAGGTATCTAATTGTTAATTTATAGTTGTTTATAGGATTACCTTATAATCTTCATGTCTGTGAGGTCAGTTGTAATGTTCCTTCTTTCATTTCTGATTTTAGTAATTTGACTCTTCTCTCTTTTTCTTGGTCAGTCTAGCTAAATGTTTATCAGATTTGCTAAGCATTTCATAGAATAAATTTTGGATTTTGTTGGTTTTCCCTATTATTTTTCTATTTCATTTATGTCTACTCTAATCTTTATAATTTCCTTCATTCTGTTTGCTTTGGGTAGAGTTCCCTCTTTTTCCTCCTAGTTTAAGGTAGAATATTAGGTCACTGATTTATTTGATTTCTTTCCTCTTTAATATAGATATTCCCAGCTGTATTTGTCTTTAAGCATCACTTTACCTGAAACTCATGAAGTGTGATATGTTGTGTGCTTTGTTTTCATTTGTCTTAAAGTATTTTCTAGTTTTTTTGTGTGTGTGATTCTTCCTTTGACCCAGTGGTTATTGAGAATGTATTTGGTTATAGTTTATGTGGTATATCTTTCTTCTATCTTTTAACTTTCTATCTTTTTGTTTCTTTGAGTTTATCTTTCAAAGAAAGCACATAGTTGGATCATAATTGTGTTTATTTGCCCCCATTCTCCCAATATCTACTTTTCTGGGAGATATCTATACCATTTACATTTAAGGTAATTATTGTAAAGGTAATTGAAATGTCACTTTGCTGTTTTCTTGCCGTGTCTTCTTTGTTTCTCTGTTTAATCCTTTCTATCTTCTTTTGTGTTAATATTTTTGAGTGTACCATTTTAACCCCCTTGGCATTTCTTTTACTATATTCATTATCTTATTAGTAGTTTCCCAGGATATTACAATTAATATCTTATAACAGTCTAGTTCTAATTAATACCAACTTAATTTCAGTAGTATACAAAAACTTCGTTACTTTTTAGTTTTGTTTCCCTCCCCCCTTGTTATTGTCATTCAAATTATGGTGTTAGATGGCTCTTACCACAGATTGATTGGTTGATTGATTGGTCGATTTATTTGTTTGTTAGTTTGTTTGTTTATCTATTTATGCTTGTTTGTTCTTGAGAGAGAGAGATCACAAGTGGTGGGGAAGAGGGAGAGGGAAAGAGAATCTTAATCAGGCTTTAGGCTCAGTGCAGAGCCTGATGTAGGGCTCCATCTCAAGACCTTGAGATCATGACTTGAGCTGAAATCAAGAGTCAGATGCTTAACATATTGAGCCCTCCAGGCACTCCAACACAAATTTATAATTATTGTTTTATGTGGTTGTTTCTTAAATCAGGAGAGATTTATATACCACATCATTTGTAGCCATTTATCTACTGATGGACATCTAAGCTCTTTCCATAGTTTGGCTATTGTGGACATTCCTGCTATAAACATTGGGGTGCACATGACCCTTCAGATCACATGCCCCTTTGGGTAAATACCCTGTAGTGCAATTGCTGGGTCATAGGGTAGCTCTAGTTTCAGCTTTTTGAGGAACCTCCATACTGTTTTCCAGAGTGGCTATACCAGCTTGCATTCCCACCAACAGTGTAGAAGGGTTCGCCTTTCTCCGCATCCTCACCAACACTTGTCATCTCCTGACTTGTTAATTATAGCCATTCTGACTGGTGTGAGGTGGTATCTCACTGTGGTTTTTATTTGTATTTCCCTGATGCTAAGTGACGTTGAGCCCTTTTTCATGTGTCTGTTGGCCATTTGGATGTCTTCTTTGTAGAAATGTCTGTTCATGTCTTCTGCCCATTACTTGATTAGATTATTTGTTCTTTGGGTGTTGAGTTTGAGAAGTTCTTTATAGATTTCAGATACCAGCCCATTTGCGAATATCACCTCCCATTCTGTAAGTAGTCTTTTGGTTTTGTTGACTGTTTCCTTTGCTCTGCAAAAGCTTTTGAGCTTGATGAAGTTCCAATAGTTCATTTTCCCTCACTTCTCTTGCTTTTGGTGATGATTATAGGAAGAATTTGTTGTGACTGAGGTCAAAAAGGCTGCTACCTATGTTCTCTTCAAAAATTTTGATGGATTCTGGTCTCACATTGAGGTCTTTCATCCATTTTGCATCTATTTTTGTGTGTGGTGCAAGAAAATGATCCAGTTTCATTCTTCTGCATGTGGCTATGCAATTTTCCCAACACTATTTGTTGAAGAGACTGTCTTTTTTCCATTGAATATTCTTTCCTGCTTTATCAGAGTTTAGTTGACCATAGAGTTGAGGTCAATTTCTGGGCTCTTTATTCTGTTCCATAGGTCTATGCGTCTGTTTTGGTGCCAGTACCATACTGTCTTGATGATTACAGCTTTGTAATAGAGCTTAAAGTCTGGAATTGTGATGCTGCTAGCTTTGGTTTTCTTTTTCAACATTATTCTAGCTTTTCAGGGTCTTTTCTGGTTCCATATAAATTTTAGGATTATTTGTTCCATTTCTTTGAAAAAAGTTGATGATGTTTTGATAGGGATTGCCTTGGATGTGTAGATTGCTCTAGATCGCATAGACATTTTCACAATATTTATTCTTCCAGTCTATGAGCATGGAACACTTTTCCATTTCTTTGTCTTTTCCTCAATTTCTTTCATGAGTATGCTATAGTTTTCTGAATACAGATTCTTTTCCTCTTTGGTCAGATTTGTTCCTAGGTATCTTACAGTTTTTGGTGAAATTGTAAATGGGATCATCTTATTAATTTCTCTTTCTTCTGTCTTGCTGTTGGTGTATAGAAATGCAGCTCATTTCTGTGCATTAATTTATATCCTGACACTTTGCTGAATTCCTATTTGAGTCCTAGCAGTTTTGGAGTGGAGTCTTTTGGTTTTTCACATAAAGATCATATCATCTGCAAAGAATGAGAGTTTGACTTCTTCTTTGCCAATTCAGATGCCTTTTATTTCTTATGTCATCTGATTGCTGAGGCTAGGACTTCTACTATGTTGAATATCAGTGGTGATGGTGGACATCCCTGCCATGTTCCTGACCTGAGGGGAAAAGGTCTCAGTTTTTCCCCATTAAGAATGATATTCGCTGTGGGTTTTTCATAGATGACTTTGATGATATTGATGTATGCACCCTCTATTCCTACAATCTGAAGAGTTTTGCTCAAGAGAAGATGCTGTATTTTGTCAATTGCTTTTTCTGCATCTATTGAGAGTATCATATGGTTCTTGTTCTTTTATTAATGTATTGTATCACATTGATTTGCAGTTGTTGAACCAACCTTGAAACCTAGAAATCAATCCCACTTGGTCGGGGTGAATAATCCTTTTAATGTACTGTTGGATCCTATTGGCTAGTATTTTGCTGAGAATTTTTCCATCCATGTTTATCAGGGATATTGGTCTATAATCCTCCTTTTTGATGGAGTCTTTGTCTTGTTTTGGGATCAAGGTAATGCTGGCCTCAAAATGTTTGGAAGTTTTCCTTCCATTTCTATTTTTTGGAATATTTTCAGGAGAATAGGTGTTAATTCTTCTTTAAATGTTTTGTAGAATTCCCTGGGAAGCCATCTGGCTCTGGGCTCTTTGTTGGGAGATTTTTGATGACTGCTTCAATTTCCTTGCTGGTCATGGGTTTGTTCAGGTTTTCTATTTCTTCCTGGTTCAGTTTTGGTAGTTTATACATCTCTAGGAATGCATCCATTTCTTCCAGATTGTCTAATTTGTTGGTGTATAGTTGCTCATAATATATTCTTATATTTGTTTGTATTTCTTTGGTGTTGGTTGTGATCTCTCCTCTTTCATTTACGATTTTATTAGTTTGGGTTCTTTTTTTCTCTTTGATAAGTCTGATCAGGGATTTATCCATCTTATTAATTCTTTCAAAGAACCAACTCCTAGTTTTGTGGATCTGTTCTATTATTCTTTTGGTTTCTATTTCATTGATATCTGCTCTGATCTTTATTATTTTTCATCTCCTGCTGGGTTTAGGCTTTCTTTGCTGTTCTTTCTCCAGCTCCTTTAGGTGTCGGGTTAGGTTGCGTATTTGAGATCTTCCTTGTTTCTTGAGAAAGGCTTGTGGTACTATATACTTTCCTCTCAGGACTGCCTTTGCTATGTTCCAAAGATTTTGAGCAGTTGTGTTTTCATTTTCATTTGTTTCCATGAATTTTTTAAATTATTCTTTAATTTCCTGGTTGACCCACTCATTCTTTAGTAGGATACTCTTTATCCTCCATGTATTTGAGTTCCTTCCAACTTTCCTCTTGTAGTTGAGTTCTAGTTTCAAAGCATTGTGTTCTGAAAATATATAAGGAATGATCCCTCATTTTTGGTACCAGTTGAGATCTGATTTGTGACCCAGGATGTGATCTATTCTGGAGAATGTTCCATGTGCATTAGAGAAGAATGTGCATTCTGTTGCTTTGGGATGGAATGTTCTGAATATATCTGTGATGTCCATCTAGTCCAGTGTGTCATTTAAAGCCTTTATTTCCTTGTTGACCTTTTGCTTAGATGATCTGTCCATTTCAGTGAGGGGGGTATTAAACTCCTCTCCTATTATTATATATTATTGTCAATGTGCTTCTTTGATTTAGTTATTAATTGGTTTATATAGTTGACTGCTCCCATGTTAGGGGCACAGATATTTAAAATTGTTAGATCTTCTTGTTGGACAGTCCTTTAAGTATGATAGAGTGTCCTTCCTCATCCCTTATTATAGTTTTTGGCTTAAAATCTAATTTGTCTGATACAAGGATTTCCACTTCAGCTTTGTTTTGATATCCATTAACATGGTAAATAGTTTTCCACACTCTCACTCTCAACCTAGAGGTGTCTTTGTGTCTAAAATGAGTCTCTTGCAGACAGCATATTGATAGGTCTTGTTTTTTTTTTTTTTTTTTAATCCAATATGACACCCTGTGTCTTTTGATTGGGACATTTAGCCCATTTACATTCAGGGTAAGTATAGAAAGATATGAATTTAGTGCCATTGTATTCCCTGTAAGGTGACTATTACTGTCCTTTCTGGTCTGTTACTTTTAGGCTCTCTCTTCGATTAGAGGATCCCTTTGAATATTTCCTGTAGGGCTGGTTTGGTGTTTGCAAAATCTTTTAGTTTTTGTTTGTCCTGGAAACTTTTTATTTCTCATTCATTTTCGATGATAGCCTAGCGTTCTTAGATATAGTGTTCTTGGCTGCATATTTTTCTCATTTAGTGCTCTGAATATATCATGGCAGTCCTTTCTGGCCTGCCGGGTCTCTGTGGATAGGTTTGCTGCCAATCTAATATTTCTACTGTTGTAGGTACAGACCTCTTATCCCAAGCTGCTTTTAGGACTTTCTCTTTGTCTCTGAGACTTGTAAGTTTTAATATTAGATGACAGGGCGTGGACATATTTTTATTGGTTTTGAGGGGGGTTCTCTGTGACTTTTGGACTTTGATGCCTGTTTCCTTCCCGAAAGTAGGGAAGTTCTCTGCTATAATTTTCTCTAATATACTTCCCCACTCTCCTCTTTCTTCTTCTTTGGGGATCCCAATTATTCTAATATTATAGGGACTTTCTTGAATGAATTACATAAAGCCAAATTACTGTCAGTTGTGGTACTGAAATCCCTGTTCAGTTAACTTAGTGCTCAACTAAGTAATTGAAGAGAGAATTTCTTAAGTTTCTAGAATGAATGAGTTTTTCAGTCTTTGCTGAAAGCTCTATCTTTGTGTTTTGGTGTGCTTCCAACATATAAGAGGGTAAGGTGTCTTCTCTAGTAAGCTGTCTTCTTTACTTAACACTCCCTGCTTGTGCAGAACTCGAGGGTCAAGCAGAGGCGAGAGCTTAGATCCTTTTCAGGTCTCTCTTGGGCATGCACATAACCCTTTGCATGTGCATGGGTTTCTAGATTTCCAGTAATATTTTAGAGCTTTATAAAGCCCCCTATGAACATTTAGTGCTTCGACTTTTCTATTTAACCTTTTTGATTTGTTCATTGTTTCCCCAGCTATTATCACTGCCTCACAATGTTAAACTGCAATGTTAACAATGTTAAACTGCAATGTTAAAGTTGTTGCCACTGATTGTTTCCAACAAATACTCCTAAGGAAAAGACTTTCCACTGGATAAGCTCTGAGTATGTTCAGGTCTTGCTCCTGGGGTTTTCTAAGATATAGCTAGATAGATTAAATAGTGGCAGTTTCCTGTGTTTGGGGTTTTGTAAGAACTCTAGTCTTATTCTGATTTCTCCAATGGCTGCTAGGTTGTTACTTTTAACTGTTATTATTGATGTTTATTTTCAAGGTTACCACTGCGTGACAGAGAGAAGGATGGGAATAGAGAAAGTTAAAATGCCTCAAAAACATGCTATTCTTACTGATATTCAGACATTTAAAAAAAAATATCTTCCCTGGATTGTTGCAAAATTTTGGTTGACTTACAAATTTCCAGAGATGTTTATCTGGCACTCTTTGGTAGTGTTTTCATTGCTTTTATGGCAGAGAGAATTGCCAGTTATTCTCACTCTGCCATTCCTAATGACGTTCTGTGATTTCTTTCATCATTATCTTGTATTTTTTCCTTTATGCACTACCATGTTTTGTTTAATTTACAACTAGTATTTCATGTTTTGTGGCTAATGCAATGGTACTTTAAAAAACTTATTTTCAGTGTTTCATCACTAATATATAAGAATTGAATGATTTTCATATATTTAACTTGTATCATGTAAAAGTGCTAAATTCTCTTATTATTTCTTCTAGCTTTTATGTAGATTCACTGGGATTTTCTAAGTAGGCATTCATGTTATCCACGAATAGAGGCAGTTTTATTTCTTCCTTTCCCATTTTGTGATGTTTATTTATTTAGACTTTTTGAAAACCTGTGTTTACCCTGATTTATATATTAGATTATTTACTCACAGTTTTCTCATTTGACTAATTTTGCTGTGCCACCTGTTGTAATGTGAATATACCACTTTTTCCCAGTCATTATCTGTTTTCTGAATAGACAACTCTGAGATATTTCTGGCAGGAGTCATATCTCTTTCCTTAGTCCATTTATATTATTTGACATATTTTTGCCATATGAATATTTTTTCAAAGAAGAATCTTTTTAGGAAATATTTATTCTAACAAATATCTATTGTTAATAAATTGGCAACTATCTAAGAAATGCATAAAATCATTTTTATGGCTGTATCTTTGAAATATTTTATGATATTCTCCCCAGAAATCAAAATCACAAGTCTCTTACATGTAATGAATGATTTACATTAACGCTATGTCTTTAGAGAACTTTTTATAACTTTTTTGTTTTGAAAATTTCTTCAAATATGAATTCTGCAGTAGATGATGTGATTGTTCTATGTTCATACTCCAAAACTTAAAACTAAAATGATTTTTAAAGGTCATAAAACACAGCCCCTTTATTTTATTGATGATAAAATATATTTCATTATCCCTCTGCAGCAGAACTTCCCTTCAAATATTATTAAAATGTAGGAAGTGAATTCTGAGTTATTAGCATTGAAATGTACACCTCTCCTTCTACACCTTGGCCTGACTACTATTATCTTTCACTTGGATTACTGTAATAGCTTAACTGATCTCACTACTTCTACTTCTCACTACTTCTATTCTTAACTCTTTTGAATAAACCTGAGATCATGTCATTCTTCTAGTCTAAACCCTCCAGTGACTTCCTATTTCATTTGGAATAAAAATCAAAGTCTTTACAATAGGTTTGAAAGGCTTTTAATGGTTTGAATCCCATTACCCCCAGCCAGTTACTTGTCTGACCTAATCTTCCAATAGCCTCCCCTCTATTATTCTGCTCCAGGAAGGTAGCTCCTTGCAGTTCCTCTCACATGCCAAACATATTGCCTTAGGGATCTGTGCACTCATTGACTCCTGTCTGGAATATTTTGCCCCTAGATATATGCATGATTATTCCCGTTCCCCTGTCAATACCACATTCTCAATGAGGCCTCTCTTGAACATAACATCCAAATTAAAAGTCCAGTCTATGCTTTCCAAACTGGCCTAATTTCCTCAATTTTTCATAGCATTTGTCATGTTCTAGGATACTATATTAATTGCTCATTTACTATGTTTATCTAGCTGCTTGAATGCAAGCTCTATAAAAATAAGTTTTTTGTTTCTTTTGTGCTTATTTTGTTAACTGTTATATCCTTGGAATCCATGAAAGTGCCTGGCACATAATAGGTTCTCAATAAGTACTTATTGAATGAATTAATGTATAAAAGAATAAAACCACCTTGATAATTTAGTCATGATTCTGGCTTTGACAAAATCAAAGCATTCATCATTTTTTCTTTCAGTTGTATTAGGCCTTTCAAAATCACAAATAATTATCTTTTATTTTTTGTGATCTATATTTTCTGGGTTATTTTAGATAAAACATTTAATTGAAGGTAAAGAAATAAACAAGAGGTAAATCCAGCTTCCTTCATTTAGGAAGACAACATTACCTCTTACCTCAGAAAGAAAATTCATACCATGAGTAATTTCCTTTGTTTGTCCTCCCTACTCTCCAGACATAAACACACAGCACACAATGACTTAACTGTATTCATATCTGTTCTTTCCCCCTATCTCCAAGAAAGGCATATCCTTCCTTATGCCTTTCCCTACTTGGCTTAGTTTTGATTGTGGATCCAGGTCAATTTATCAAGTTTTCTAGATGGCCAATTCACCAATGTATATTTTATCACATTTTCTTATTTCTTTTAATTATACATTTTAAAGCAAACTGTACTGGAAATTTAAAAATTTCTACAAAGTTTTATAGTATTTTTTGTTTTGTTTTCCTAACACCACTTTAAGAAATAATTAATTTGCATTTGCTTCAGGTGCCTGTTTCTGTACAGATAGAATAGGGCAACTCTCCTTACAGAAAAGTTAGAGCAGGAGGCTGCATAGTCCATCTTTTTCCTTTGGACCTCAGGTTGTAGGGTGCATGAAAGCCTGAGATAGAGGGGTGGAGAGGGAAAGCCTATAGATATATTTTTTCTTAAAGTATATTTATTGAAAATATCTATACTTATGAAAAAATATATAAAATATTCTTGATTATTTTCTTAAATATCCTTCAATATAAATAAATATAAAATAAATATATATATATATACACACATGCACAGACAGTTACACAGACACAAACTCTTTTTATGCCAAGTGTCACCCTCTTTGCTCATTCATCCTCTTGCTTCTGAGATCAACATCTCAGACTATTCAGTGTGCTAATTCTACTCTGCATGTTTTATTCAGCAGATATATTCTTACTCTGCTCTAGTTTCTTCCATGTCACCACCAAGAAGCTGCAGCAAAGGTAGATCAAATATTCTTTAAACTCTATCATCAAGACAAAATAAAAGGAGTATAGCTTAAAAATGAACATATTTGAGGAAATGATCATTTGATAAGTTGGCCATTGCTTTAAATTTAATTTAAAAATCACTTAACATTGAATTGGCACAATAAGGTACCACATCCCCTTTTGTGTTCCCATGATCTAAACTTTAGCTAGGATTTTGCCATTTAATCAAGTTTTTCTCATTATTATAGGCATAAGAAAAAAAAAAACCTTAGAGGTAATGGTTTTCTTAGGTTTTTCTGTTCCTACTCTCTTGGGCTTATCTGTTATTAAATCCTAAATAAGTATTTGCTAAATGAATCAATAAAATAATATTAAGTGGTTTAAAGTTGATATCTACCTACACCTTGAAAGTTCACCTAATTCAATGCAGAGTGGGCTTTGAATCTGGCTTGTCTTAAAAGAATTCTCAGGAGATAATGGAATTTGAGACTGAGCTACACTGCCATTGATATATGTGAATAATTCAGAATTTATGAGTAGGAGGTTTTCAATTTATCCTCATTTACTGGAGATTTTCTAGACCAGGCATTAATCTAAGTTTGGAGATGACCCAAAGTGATACTTTGGAGCTTGGAGACAGAACGAGGGAATGACAGAACAGGTGGAGAGTCTTTCTCTTGGCAATGCAAATGCTCTGGAAATTGCAGTTGAAAGTAGATGACAATCAAATTTAGTGCTGATAACATGATAGATTTATAGGTTTATAAACTAGAGAGAAATTTGATTTGGAGAGTTATGGAATGAATAAGTCACAGGAATGAAAAGTACAGCATAGGGAATAGAATCAATGGTATTGTAATGCATTTTATGGTGGCAGATGGGAGCTGCACTTGTGGTGAACATTGTATAACATATAGAGTTGTCGAATTATGTTGTACCCTTGAAAGTAATGTAGCATTGTGTGTCAACTATATCTCAATTAAAAGGAATACTAAAAAATTTTTTATTTGACCTGCAAGTGAGGCCAGTGAATAAGCCAAGCAAATATTTACTTTGACTTAAATTCTGCAATGTGTTTGGAGATAACTATGACTATTAATTATTATGTAGAATAGGCGAAACATATCTTGGCCTGAGGGAATTTGAAAAAGCTATGATATAAGTATGATTGGAAATTTTACAGCTTTAAAGGAATTTCACTTGAAAGTTTGTTAGCCACTGCTTAGAAAACTGTGACTTTTTATATTATGTATATTTTATGTCCTCTGCAGGATTAGAGCAGTTCGTTGGAAGAATGCAAGATTTTCGTTTATACCAAGTGGCACTTACAAACAGGTAAGTGGTGTCGTAGAGCTGAACAGGTGTAAGAATAATTCCTGAATTTGGTTAAGTAAGAGTTGCAAAGATTATATTATTTTCATCTTTATAGCATTGGACAAATATCACCTAATTAATGTTTACAGTGTTTGCTTTGGCTTAGTCTATGATTGTTATTCACTAGTGCTACTCTGTTAGGTAATTCCTTATAATATGAAATTGATGAAATTCTTTACAAAGGATTTTCACTAAGGAAACTAGATTTTTGAACAACTTGTATTATAGAATTTGGGGTACATTGGTTTAAATGCTCTATATGAAGTAGTTTCTAATACGTAAGAAACTGTTCTATATGCCTTTTAAAATTGCTTTGCTGAATTTATAAGTACTGGGAATTTAGAAAAATGAAAATGATTATTTTGATATATGGGAAAGTCTCAAGAAACTGAGCTGTTAGACTTGGAGACAAGAAGAATGAGTAATTTTTTGAGTGATTTCTATTTTTATTTCCAGTGAACAAAAATTACATAGGCTTTGTCTAGTGTTAATCAAGTATTTCATCTTAAGAATAGCTGGGAAATCTTTCCTAGTGGTTCTTAAAGACACATAGATTTTCATTCTCTTCAGAAAAGTTCAAGTGCAATTCTGCTTAGATGTCCTCCGAAGTTTCTTTCCTGAGTAATGATTTGATTATATAATACTATATAGTATGTTGTATAGATGAGTTGATGTTGTTTACTTCTATTAAGGATCAAAAAGAGTGATGTTTATTCATATTTCTTAAAGGAAGATATAGATTAGGTTGTGAATTTCCAAATGACAGGAGTAGCTCTTGTCAATTTGAGAAGTGTTGCTCCTGAGGTGCTGCTATGGTCAGTGGTATGTCCATTAGAAATAGAAACATTCTTTACTAGTCTATATAATCACAAGATACCTGAACAAAGTGTGTTATAACACTGGAACACATTATTAGGGAGATTTCCTACCAGAAGTCTCACTACCCTTTAAATCACCTGTGTCTAAAATTCTGGAGAGCAGTGTTGTAATAATCTGGGGGGCTAATAAAGTTTTTCCTGGGGGGCCAAGATATTGCTTTTGGTCCTATTCAAAACCTGGTATCATTGGAAAATATCAATAAAATTTAAAGAAGAAGGTGTGATTTCATGTGATTTAGTGAATGGGAAAAACCTCCTGACTCCATTCCCCCAGTGGAATCTGAGGGAAGAAGCCTTGTCTCTCTAGTTAGACCTGGGTTACTGGTGTTGGCCTACCTGAGATTTTGGAAAGGTATTATAGGAAAAAATACCTATAAATAGAATGACTAATTCTGACCTAGAACAGGTATATTGCCCTTAATGGAAAAATTAAATATGTCTGCCTGGAATTGGCATTATTCTTTGACTGTTGGCAGCTGCCAGGTGATCCAAAGCCATTGAGCGCTTTAGAGTGCCAAAATCTGTACTGATGAGTCACAGGAAACCACTGACAAATTTTCTTGGCCTCAGTCCCTTTACTTAAAACAGCAGCAGATAAAATGATACTTGCTTTCTTATTTTTTTCCCATGGATGAATTGGAGATGGTATCTATAACCCTTAGTATTTTCAATATATTATCATTCATTTTCGGGGTAAGTCAGTTTAACAACCTAAATGAATGTTACCTTTCTTTTTCATCACAAATAGATACAATAAAATATTATGATATTTAAATAAATGTCTCAATAATCAGACAAGGGCTTACTCATGCTTCTCAATGTAAAAAATTAACACTTAAGAATTTACCGTTTCTAATATCCATTTTATGAGTATGTTTGTTTGGCCAGGAATGAGTTTGATTTTATGTTCTGTTTAGAAAATAATTAAAATTAAATGGATAGTAATCAAACCATTAAAATAGTGATATTCATCTGTAACAACCCTTGGAAGTTCTATTACTGCTGAGCTATTTGTCCTTACAGTGTGCTTCTTATACCCGCAGGGAGATTCTGGAAATTTTTTCTGGAGATCTGTTCAGATTGCATATCCAGTCACATTGCCGCTGCCCTGGCAGCCACCCTAGGGTCCATCCTTTGGGACAGCGGTACTGCATTCCCAATGACGCAGAAGACACAACCACTGATAGGGTGTTACGGCTGAATCCTGAAGCCCATCCTCTTTCTTTTGTCAATGACAATGATATTGGTACTTCATGGGTTTCACAAGTGTTTACAAATATTACCCAGCTTCATCAAGGAGTGACTATTACGATAGATTTGGAAAATGGACAGTATCAGGTAATTTGAAATAATGGGGTATATTAATTGCCTGTAATGGCCACAACCAGTCACATTAAATTAATGGCTTAAAACAACAGAAACTTATTCACTCACAGTTTTGAAGATCTGAAGTACAAAATGAAAGTATCAGCAGGGCTATTCTCCTCTAGAGGCTCTAGTGCAGACTCCTTCCTTGCTTCCTCCAGGTTCTGGTGACTCCTGGAGTTCCTTGGTTTATGGCCATATAACTCCCATCTCTCTGCCTCTATTTGCATGGGCCTTCCTTCTTGCTTGTCTCTGTATCAGTTCTTTTTCCTCATTCTGTTGTAAGGCCCAGCCTTCATCCAGGATGATTTCATCTTCAGGTCCTTAAGTTAATTGCATCTGCAAATACCCTATTTCCAAAGGTCACATTCACAGGTACCAGGAGTTAGTACTTGAACGTATCTATTTGGAGATGCAATTCAGTCTATTACAAGGTGAATTAGGTGACTGAACATTACTTCACTAAAGTAGTATATAACAATGTATGAAATAAAAAATATCTAAAAGAAAATATACAAGGCCTACTTTTTAGATATTTGTGTGAAATCATATGAAATATTGAAATTAATTATTTTATTTATATTTTTTAATTTATTATATTTTTTATTTATTTATATTTATATCTATTTATAAGGTGCTTATTCTAAGTAATTACTTAAAAGGAACTTATATAATAATTATCTCATGGAAGTAAGGTTCTTTTTCCATGTCTTTATATCAAACTTAATATTAATTTGCACTTAATTTATAAAATTCTTGGGAAGGAATGGATATACAATTATAGTATATAGTATGTGTTACTTTTACTATAAGGCTATGAAGTCTCTGGATGTCCAATAAATATTTGATAATTATCATTATGAGGAAGAAAGTTATTATTTTTGAAACTAACAATTCCCTGGTTTGATTTATATTGATGGGTTAAATTTAAAACTTTAAAAGACAATGATTAACTTATCCATTTTCAGGTGTTTTATATTATCATTCAATTCCTTAGTCCACAACCAACAGCAATAAGGATTCAAAGGAAGAAGGAGGACAACCTAGATTGGGAGGACTGGCAATTTTTTGCTAGAAATTGTGGAGATTTTGGAATGGAAAATAATGGAAAATTGAAAAATCCTGATTCTGTCAACTGTCTTCAGCTTTCCACGTATGAGTATTTAACAAATAATTATATTTGTAAGAGTTCATTTTAATAGACTAATGAATTAATAAGAAGCAAAGGTAGACTAATATATTAGGTTGGTAAAGACTTCCCTCCACTACCAACCTTCTTGAGGCAGATTCTTTCAAGACTTGAGTTTTAAACTGCATTTAAAGTTCTCACAGGGGGGCCTGGGTGGCTTAGTCAGTTAAGCAACTGACTCTTGGTTTCATCTCAGGTCATGATCTCAGGGTTGTGAGATCAAACCCCACATTGGGCTCTGTGCTCAGCATGGAGTCCGCTTGGGACTTTTTCCCCCTGCCTCTGTCTTGCCCTCTGTTCCTCTCCCTGCTCCCTTTCTCTCTCTCTCTCTATCTAAAATAAATAAATAAAATCTTAACAAAAAAAATAAAGTTCTCTTAAAAGACTTGAGAGTATCTTTTGTTTATAGTCTCATTTGGGCTTTATAATCTGATTTTCTGATTGTCTTAGCAAGTTATCTATATTAATAGAATTTTATTATGCCCTCTAGGAAATGTTTTGCTAGTTTTTCTGTGATGCAATTTACTGTTTGCACATGAAATATCTGAGATATGTATGTTTTCCCAGAATGAAGAATTTAACCTGTTACTAATATTGTCTAGTAATGTCTCAAAGTTATGATATGCTTTGTTAAAAATATGAATAGCTTTTCATGACTTCAAATTTCTTTCAACAGTTTTATTCCATATTCCCATGGTAACATCACATTTAGCATCCTATCACCTGGACCAAATCATCGACCCGGCTACAATGACTTTTACAATACCCCATCTCTTCAAGAGTTTGTAAAAGCCACACAAATAAGACTTCATTTTCATGGACAGTACTATACAACTGAGACTCCTGTCAGCCTCAGACACAGATACTATGAAGTCAATGAAATCACCATCACTGGGAGGTAATGTTCATTACCAAGGTTTAATTGCAGGGTCCTTTTCACTATGAGTTTTGTTTTCAACAAGATTTTTGTCATACTTATTTAAACATCTATTAAGATTTAGAGCAAGCCAGATTCCAAACTTCACATTTTGAAATAGTTTCCTACTCTGAGATTTTTTGGAAAGATTTGTATGTAATTCTTTTCTGTATGTAGGACCACATTGTTATGGAATCAATTTTCAAAAGCTAAAATTGGGTTTAGAAGGTATGATAACCTGAATCAGGTTTAGAAATAATTTATCAAGTATTTTTGCTAGGTTTGCTCTGAAATATTATTTTCAAGTATTCGTGAAATCAGAGAGCAGGAACTAGATTTCAAGTTACAGCTCTACTACCAGCTACTTTGTAAGTACAGGGCTTGATCTCCCCGAGTTCACAATTCACAATTTTATGGGGCATATTTTTCTCTCTAGGAAGAAAAACTAATATTCCCTAAATAATTTATAAACATCTGACTATAATTGAGAATATGGCTTACAGTATATCAAAACATGGATAGCTGGAGATACTCTCTGGTATGGAAATGGTATATATAGGTTATATTTAGAATAAAATTGTGCTAGAAGAGTGATATGCTCTGTAAATAAAGTACATCTTTAAAAACAGACCAAAATGCCAAACTGTAAGTATTGTTTGTTTAGTTTAGTTTTATTTATGTTAGCATAAAGTAAATAATACTACTATTAAATATTCACCATCTAACTTTGGGAAAAAAATGCCAAATAATTGAAATATGTTCATTTAATTCTGCAGTTTATTTTAAACTTTCTAGTTTCAATTGCGTCTTTAACAGTTTCAGTAAATGGCTTTCCTGGCAAGTTTGCCACATACTGTTATAGGTGGAAGCAACCCTTGACTCTTTTCCCAGGGAGGCTTAAAAATTAGCTTCTCAGAACAATGTGGTTTGGATATTGATGACACTTTATCCCATACTTTAGGATTAATTAACAACTTTCATGAACATCTATATAATAAAAGAGAAACTGAATTTTCTGTTGATTAGCCAACTTGACTCCTTGTTGGATCCACACAGTGGATACACTCACAGGCCCTTAAATATATTCATAGTTGAGTTGACTTACGAGTTGTCTGATGTTCCTATTCACAGATGTCAGTGCTCTGGTCATGCTGATAAGTGCGACACAACAAGCCAGCCCTATCGATGCCTCTGCTCTCTGGAAAGCTTCACCCAAGGACTTCATGTGAGTTCTCTGATACATGAAAATATAAAAAGAAGTGGAAATGGGAGAGGGATGATGAAATGGTGAATATAAATTAAAAAAATTTTTTTATTGTGGTATGTTAGTCACCATACAGTACATCATTAGTTTTTGATGTCATGTTCCATGATTCATTGCTTGCATATAACACCCTGTGCTTCATGAAATAGGTGGTCTCCTTAATACCCATCACTGGGCTAACCCATTCCCCCGTCCTCCTCCGCTCTAAAACCCTCAGTTTGTTTTCTGGAGTCCATAGTCTCTCATGGTTCATCTCGTCCTCTGATTGCCACCCCCCTTCATTTTCCCCTACCTTCTCCTAATGTCCTCCATCCTATTCCTTATCTTCCACAAATAAGTGAAACCATATGATAATTATCTTTCTCTGCTTGACTTATTTCACTTAGCATAATCTCCTCCAGTTCCATCCATGTTGATGCAGATTTTGGGTATTCATCCTTTCTGCTGGCTGAGTAATATTCCATTATATGTATAGACCACATCTTCTTTATCCATTCATCTGTCGAAGGGCATCTTGGCTCCTTTCGCAGTTTGGCTATTGTCCACATTGCTGCTATGAACATTTGGGTGCATGTGATCCTTCTTTACACTACATCTGTATCTTTGGGGTAAATACCCAGTAGTGCAATTGCTGGGTTATAGGGAAGCTCTATTTTTAACTTTTTGAGGAACCTCCACAGTTTTCCAGAGTAACTATACCAAAATTGCATTCCCACCAACAGTGTAGGAAGGTTCCCCTTTCTCCACAACCTCTCTAACATTTGTGGTTTCTTGCCTTGTCAATTTTTTCCATTCTAACTGGTATAAGGTGGTATCTCAATGTTTTTGTTTTTTTTTCTCAATGTGGTTTTGATTTCAATTTCCCTGATGGTTAATGATGTTGAACATTTTTTCATGTGTCTATTAGCCATTTGTATGTCTTCTTTGGAGAAGTGTCTGCTCATGTCTTCTGCCCATTTTTTTTTACTTATTTGTTTTTATGGGTGTTGAGTTTGAGAAGTTCTTTATAGGTCTTGGGTACCAGCCCTTTATCTGTAGTGTCATTTGCAAATACCTTCTAAATTTCCTTGGGTTGTCTCTTTGTTTTGTTGATTGTTCCTTTGCTGTCCGGAAGCTTTTTATTTTGATGAAGTCCCCAAAGTTCATTTTTGCTTTTGTTTCCCTTATTTTTGGAGATGTATCTTGAAAGAAGTTGCTGTGACTGATGTCTAAGAGGTTACTGCCTATGTTCTCCTCTAGGATTTTGATGGATTCCTGTCTTACATCAAGTTCTTTCATCCATTTAGAGTTTATCTTTGTGTATGATGTATATAAGTGGCTCAGTTTCGTTTCATTCTTTAAGAAAACTGTCCCATTTACAATAGTAACAAAAACCATAAGGTAACTTGGAATAAACTTAACTGAAGAGGTAAAGGATCTATACTCTAGAAACTGTAGAGCATTTATGAAAGAAATTGAAGAAGACACAAAAAGATAGAAAAACATTCCATGCTCATGATTCAGAAGAATAAACGTTAAAATGTTTATGCTGCCCAGAGCAATTTATACTTTCAATGCCATCCCAATCAAAATACCAATGGCATTTTTCAAAGTGCCTGAACAAACAATCCTAAAATTTGTATGGAATGAGAAAAGAACCCAAATTGCCAAGGAAATGTTAAAAAAGAAGAACAAAACTGGGGGCATCACATTGCCTGATTTTAAGCCGTGGTACTGGCACAAAAACTGACACATAGATCAATGGAACAGAATAAAGAGTCCAGATTATGGACCCTCATCTCTATGGTCAATTAATTTTTGACAAAGCAGGAAAAAATATCCAATGGAAAAGAGACAGTCTCTTTAATAAATGATGCTGGGAAATTTGGACAGCTATGTACGAAAGAATGAAACTCAACCATGTTCTTACACTATACACAATAAATATAAAAACTTTTAACTTAATTTTGGCCTGCCTTCTGGATATGAATAAAAATAAATTGATATGAGCCTGAAATATCAATTATTTCAGGAAATTTTTGGTAGCAAAAAATAAAAGCCATCAAAAAGATGAAAATGTCACTTTAAAAAATAAATTCTATCAGAAAATTAACTAAGATTAAACCTTGGGGTTTTACTTTACTTTTCTGTCTTTGTTTCATTAGCATTTTATGTTTTATTAAAAAATTTTTAAGGTGTCTGGATAGAATGGCACCAAAAATAAGGGTCTGAATCCTGCATCTAAAGGGTATTTATACAAAGGTGTCTATGTAGCATAAGAGTCTTTCGATGCAGAATTTGTAGCAATTAAGTTGAATTCATTGCTGATATCAGTAACTTTATTGATTTGAAAATCTGTAGTAAAATGACTCAGAAAGTATGTTACTTTTGTTTGTCTAATGATGGTCAGGGAAGTTTCATAGCTGAAGTAGAGACTTAGCTACATCTTTAAGAAAAAAAAGTAAATGGAAAAGAAATTGAGAGGTATTCATTTGTAGAAATATCCAGCATCAACATCAGTAACAGCTGATATGAAAGCAAGTATAGCAGCAGTAACAATCATACCAGTAATAAAAAATACATAGTATGGAGTCTTTCGTAAGTAATATTTAAGGCAATTGATATCAATTTGGAAAAAAAAAGTTAAAGCACTACTTCATCATATGTATAGAAGTCCAGGCGACTTAAACACGTAATGTAAAAGTAATTATAAATCTATTAAAATAAGGATTAAAATAAAATTTCTAAACCTGAAGCTAGGGACTTCATAAGCAAAACAAATACAAATAGAAACAAAGAAATACATCAGAGCCATGAAGAAAATTATTGACATATTTTGTCATATACATATTTAAAATTCTTTACAGTGTAAGGACTAATTAATTGGATGAACTTGATTGATTCATTCTTATTCAGCCATAATTGTGTGTTTAATTTTTTTCCAACTTGATTGGTTCTTGATTTTAAATTTAAAGTAACATTTATTATATTTTTTCTGGTGTCTTCTTTTGATTCTTTAAGATGCATATTTCTCTTTCCTTGCAATCAGGGATTTCTTTTATTAACCTCACAATGTAGCACTGTCAGAGATTTCTACTTGTCTCCTAAACCTCATCCTGTATGTGTGTTTAATTAGTCACTTCGCTTTTCTCTGTCATTTTTTTTAAGGTATCGTGGAACATCTTGTTTTTTAAAAACCGTCTGTCAAGATTTTAGAAACTCCATTTCTATCTTCTGAGATTCTTAATCTGATCTAATTTGTTTCCAGTGACAACATTAGTGCACATAGTTAGCAAGAATATTATCTACAATTCAGACTTCCTCTGGCACATTTAGGATGTAGTCCTGGCCCTCACTTTCAACTCAGTCTTTGATTTGGTTACAGCTTTCTTTCTTTCTATGTGCTCAAGCCAAAACTTTCATGTTCTAATTCAGATGTTCCTTTGAACTTATTCTCCAGATCATTGCTTTATATTGCTGATCTTTTAATTTATATGTTTAGTGTTCACCACTGGTTGATAATTGCTTTGAAAGAAGGAATCTTTTACATTTTTTTGGATTTCTAACATCTAGAGGCTTTGAATTTGGTTTGATTAGAGTATCATCAGAAAAAAATCTTTTTAAAAAGCATTGATTTTAGTGTGTTTGATTGTGTGGCTTATCATATTGTCCCAGAAAGGAAATTAATTGGATGAACTTGATTGATTCACTCTTTATTCAGTCATAATTGTGTATTTAAGTTTTTGCCAGTTTGATTTCTTCTTGATTTTACAGTTAAAGTGACATTTTATTTTTCCTAAAGTCTTCTTTTGATTCTTTAAAATAGACATTTCCCTTTCCTTGCAATCAGTAATATCTTTTATTAACCTCATTCCTCCTTCCCAAACTCACCAAGAGCTCAGTTAAAACACACTCAGGGATGAATTTAATAAGCCACCTTGATCTGAATCTATACAGTATATGCAGATTAAAGACGAGGTAATGCTTTCATATGATATATTGTTTCCTGAGCTTCTCTGGCTTTGTTTTGACTAGTTAATTCTCATCCCCTCAACCCCTACCCCATTTCCTTTTCCTTGTGATATCCCATCCCATTCCCTCCCTTTTTCTCTCTTTAATTGCTCACAGTTGAGTGATTGATATTTTACGATTCTTGGATGATTTCATGCTTCCCCTTAAAAATAGAGCCATTAAATGAATCAAGGTTCATGATTGGTTTCAGAAGTCAAGTTGGGATTTTCAGACTTGGTCTCAGGTGGTGACTGTTCGATTATGAACTAGCAAAATAATTAACTATAATTTAGGTTGAGAATACATTTTAATGCATCTTATTTAGACATTACGTGTCTTTTAGAAACAAAGGTAAAGAGTTGACTTTTTTCTTATTTTCTTCCTTGACATATTTTGGTAATTTATGAATTTAGCCATAAATACAAAAACAACATATATCATTCATTTAGCAAAGTTTGGCAAATGTAGCTGAAGGGAAAAATTCAATAGACTGTTGAATGATTTCTCAGTCCTATAATATTTTCAATAATGTGTTGAAAATGAGAAATGATTTTATAAAGCGTTTATAAATGTGACATTCTCTTATTGTTATCATTCAAAGTATTTTAATACATGTGGGACTTACATATCTGAAAAAGGTATCTTATAATAATTTCAAAATATACTTATTCAAATGCTTTTCACATTGTTCTACTTTTTAAAATACTAATTTTTAATATAAGCCATCCATTTCCTATTGGAATTAGTGTTCTTTTTAAAGATCTGGACATAATCCAAAAAAGAATGTCTTCAATTTCACAGTATTATGCTAACCATTAATAATATTACTCAATAAACAGGGCTTCTGTGAATTATATTACAACCATTTGGCAAACAGATGAAAACGTAAGCCTTGAGAATATGCCAGTTCTTGGCAATTGGCAGCCCTATAAGAAAGTGTTTTTAGAGGAAGTGAAAATGAATGAAGTCGGGAGAAAGGAGTAGAATGGCAAATTCAGAAGCAAGTTCTGACACGTAGCCATTACAGGGAATTTTCTATATAAAGCATTCTTTAGTTGTTTATAAAGTTGATGTCACAATCGGTGGTCCACAGGTGGGAACGATGTTTAAATAGTTTGTTACTTAATTTCTGGAAAGAATTTTCTCTTTTCCTCTTCCTCCTGTTCCTCCTCCTCTGCTGCATTTCTGGTTTCTATTAATTAGAAAATAATCCAACACTATGCCTGTGTTTCCCCATGACAGCCTAACTCAAGGTAACAATTACACTTTTTGGAGTAGTATCACTCTTTGGTTTGCTACCGTATTCACTGCTGTTTGTAGCCTTATATTTGGGTGACCTCATTTATTTTAATACCTGGCCTTCTTAATAGACTAAGACTTTCACTAGTAGTAAGAATACATGATTAATTATTCTGGGAATAGCAAGATTGACTAATTCATAACTCTGTTGGTATCCCATTTCCTTTGTCCACTCACAAAATTAATAACAAAACAAAAAGTCTTAAGAAAAACTATTACGGGGGTGGCTGGGTGGCTCAGTTGGTTAAGCAACTGCCTTCGGCTCAGGTCATGATCCCAGAGTTCCAGGATTGAGTCCTGGGTGGGGCTCCTAGCTCCACAGGGAGTCTTCTTCTCCTTCTGACCTTCTCCCCTCTCATGCTCTCTCTCATTTTCTCTCTCTCTCTCTCAAATAAATAAATAAAATCTTAAAAAAAAAAAAAGAAAAACTTACTGAAGACCCCTGATCTTGAGTTAAACTTCAAGCCAACTTACTTTTTTCTTAAATATTTCACTGTATTTTGTGTAACCTGAAACATCTACCTTGGAAAGGCTCAGTGATTCTCCTCAGCACTACTGCATGGAACTCTGACATATTTTGGTGTTGTATTGGCAGTTGTAAGGATTTGAGTTTAATGTATGGTGTATATCATAAATGATAATTGCATATTTCATTAATAGAGAATAATTTTAGAGTATTTGTGACATTTCTCCTCTAGAAATGACTGAAACCATGAAAAATTTACTGGTTCCATTTTAGGGTTAATCTAGAGCAAAACAAATCCCAAAAGAATCATACAGCTCAGTAACTTTCAAGCAGAATTGAATGTTTCAAAGCAGAATTCAGGATTACATGCATTTAACTCTTTGTGAATCATTTGATAAGAAACACATATACTCTTAAAATAATCAATTTTTGGAAAACAGATAATCACTGTTACTTGTACATGTATTTTAAAATTTAAGTGAATTTTTAAAATTTTGAGATAATTATAAATAATATCTGTGAAATAATACAGAGATTTCTTGTACCCTTTACTCAATTTGAACCATGATAATGTCTTGCAGAACTAGTGATTTTTCATTTTAAGCAACCGTGCTGAAATGATTTGTATATGATAAAATGTACCCATTTAAAAATGTATAGTTTGATGAGTATTAGCAAATGTATACTCTTGTGTGATCACCTCCATATTCAAGATCGGAATATTATTGTCTCTCCAAATATTCTCATTTGTTCTTCTGTAGTCAGTGCCTCCTCCCCAACCTTCAATCCCGGAAAACCACCCATCTACCTTCTGTCACTATAGATTGACTTTGCCTGTTCTAAAATTTCATGTCATGGAGTTATTCAACCTGCATTCTTTTGGTACGTGGCTTTCTAAAATGCCCACCCCCTCATCCCACTGCTAGCCTCCTCACTTTTTTTTTTTTTTTAAGATCATTTCCTAACTACTGGTGCTATTAGTTTTATTGTGCTATTTGCTTTATATTGTATCTCTGGTTCACCTGCTCAAGAATTCCATTAGAACTACCAAAAAGTATGCTTCAGGTGTTACATACAGAATACAAACTAGGAATTGGAATCTTAGGTGTACATTTTATGTTAACTAACACGGTTGCATAGTTGGAGTATACCCATTGCTCCTCTTCTCTTTACCTGTTCTAAGAATTCAAGTGTTGATAGAATCTAGCTTTAAGGAATGTGTTATCAGTTGAAACTTGCATCTTTATGATTTTTCATTTTCTTCTAATAGTTATGTTCATCTTTCAGGGGCTCTTGGCTAAGAGTGATGCAATCATCCATGCCTCTGCCAAGCACTGGCACTTTGTTGGCTACTTAGCTATTCTTTCATCATTTTGTGACATCATTACCTGCAAGGCTGGCCAAGTGTTCACAGAGCAATTTATTAGTAACCATGAATACTTCTCTTATTCTTTGGCTCTGATTTGTGACCCTTTTATAGCATTAATCATGGCTTTTATGAATTAACTGCAATCAAGCTATCGGTATGCATTTTTGTTAGTATTATAAATAGCAGAGCCAGCTTAAAACATTTTATATAATAGGCCTTCCTATCATTCAATAATTTGAATGGTGCCAACATCACACTCTACAATGCTTATTATGTAAATGAATATTTCCTGTTATTTTAGAAAGTGTGTTCCTTTAGAGGACTAAAGTCCAAAAGTATGAGTCATCATGACTAACTTGAGTCATATTTTCATTATACATCAAGCTTTCCCAGTAATGTTTTTGTTTGCTCACAGAAAGATGTTACTCTAAATGAATTTCATTTTATACTCTAATCTTGTAAATACTAATGAATTAATTTTTTAATGTAACTAGCATTCAGACAATTCATATTATAGATAGAATCACTATTAGATGTACATTTAGTGAGTCAAGATCCAGAATTTCATTTCCTCTCTGGCACACGGTGATATTATTGTTTTTAATCCTTGTACTAGTTATTCCATGTTCATAGACAGGAAGACTCAATATATTCAAGATGTCTGCTCTTCCTACCTTTATCTATAGCTTCAATGTAATCCTGATCAAAATCTCTGAAAGTTATTTTGTGGTTATCAAAACATTTTTTTAAATTATGTTCAATTATACAACATATGGTACATCATTAGTTTTTGATGTAGTGTTCAATGTTTTATTAATTTCATATAACATAATGGTAAATTATATAATTTTAAACTTACATACATCTTATAACATAGATTCAAAAGTACATAGCAAAATTTGACAGAGCTGGAAGGAGAAATTGACAAATTCAACATCAATGTAGGAGACTTTAATATATCCCATTTGTTAATTAATCAAACAGTCAGTAAAAAATTAAAATCCTTAGTAATTGAGACTTGAACTAATTTGAATCTTGATCTAATAGATTCCTGTATCTGACAGTGAAAAAATGCACATTCATGTCAAGATCACATGGAAAATTTATGAACATTGATCGTATACTAATCAATAATAATAGTCTCAACAAATTATACAGAATTTGTAATCACAACACATTATATGCATTAAGTAAATACTTCTAAGTAAATGAATACATACAGTCATTTCACTATTATCCAAGTGATTCAAGAAGAGTAGAAATAGATGGGAGAAAAAACCCCAACTAAAATTATGAGCCTTTTTTTTAATCCAATCAGACAATTTTATTGAGTACTTGTTTGCTAAGTGGTAGGTTTACATCTCCTGGCAAAACACAATTATTCCTCTTCTTAAAGAGTTCACATTCTCCTAGGAGTTGTTGTTGGGGGTGAGGCAAAAGAAGCAAAATAAGTGAGTTAAATATATAAGTGTGCTAGGGTTTTATCTAAAGGCATAGTGCTGTACTTTGAACTGTGTCAGTAGAATGAATTGTGGAGGCCAGGATGCAAAATCAAACAAGGAGAGTACAAAAAAGAAAATTTAAGATCACTCTCCCATGTAAACAAAGCCAAAGATTTTACAATGATGAGCTAAATCTAGCTTTTCATAAAAACAATAATATACAGTAGCCAAATTGGGTTTCTCCCAGGAATGCAAGTAAAATTTAATATTAATAAAACTATCAATATAATTCACAACATTATCTCAAGAAAGGATAAACATGATCCTTTCAATAGAATTGAAAAAAAGCAGTTGATAAAACTTAACACTCATATAGACAAGTGTTTTTAGAACACTGTCAATTGAAGAAGATCCTCTTAACCTGATAAAGAACATCTGCAGTTTTTTAGTATTAACAGTGCACTTAATGGTAAATCCGGGAAGCATTCCCTTCAAAATCAGGATTAAGACAAGGATGTCAGAGGCGCCTGGGTGGCTCAGTGGGTTAAAGCCTCTGCCTTCAGTTCAGGTCATGATCTCAGGATCTTGAGATCCACCCCCACATCGGGCTCTCTGCTCAGCAGGGAGCCTGCTTCCCCCTCTGTCTCTGCCTGCCTCTCTGCCTGCTTGTGATCTCTCTCTCTGTGTCAAATAAATAAATAAAATTTGAAGAAAAGACAAGGATGTCTATTATTCTGCATTTTGTTGGAGGATCTAGCCAACTTAATATGATAAGAAAAAGAAAGAAACACTTAAAAATTAGAAAGAATTGAGCTGCCAATATCTGAAGATAATTTAGCCAGAAAATGCAAAAAAATTCCACAAATTATTAAATATTAAGGAAAATTCAGTAAGACTGATAGATATAGGATAGAAACGTGAAAATAATTGTCTTTTATATGCCAAAATAACAAAGAAATTTAATTTAAAAATAATTTTCCACAGAAAATATAGTGTCTTTACAACTTCTGAATACGAGAAGCATAATTATGACAGAAGAAACTAATAAATGTGGCTACACTGTAATTAGAAACTTCTTCATCAAAAGGTACCATTTAAATAGAAAAACTACCGATTAGCAGATTGTATTAGCAACACAACACAACACAACACAGCACAACACATACAACAGGAAAAGGGAACTTCTAAATCAGACTAATCGAAAAGCAGACCAAGAAAATTGAACCAGGTAATTTGCAGAAGAGGCTAGAGATGACACCTGAAAGAATCAATATAAAAATGAAAACATCTGCAATTTTGCTGGTTATCAGTAAAGTAATCATAACCATGAGATAACATTTTATTCTCATGAGGTCGGTGAAGATTCAAAAAAATCTGAAAATTTCAGACAAGGTGTAGACAAGGGTGTAGATTACTGACAACTCATCCACCACTGATGGGAAGGTGCCATCACTATGGGAAAACAATTTACAAATATTTAAATGGATCCTTATAGCAGTGGGTCTGAATGAATATAGCTATTACATCAACATGACTAGACTCTTAAACAACTGAATAGAAAAAGCTTGTAGAATAATATATACAGTATATCATTATGTAAAATTTAAAAACACACAAAACAAAACTGTTACTAAGCAATACATAAATATAAAGTATAAATATGAAGAAGAGCATATGAATGCATATTACTACATTCAGGTGTTACTAGTGGAGTGGAATGTATATTTTGGTGTTTTGTTTTTTAAGTCAGGTGGTGAATAGAAGAACACAATTGTTTGCTTTTTTATTATTTATAAATTTTGCAGTCCTAAATATTTTAATATAATTTTCCTAAAATACTATAATATGATTTATTAATCTATCAGGAACCTATGGTCTATGTTAAGTATTCATGCTACTGCTAAAATCAGAGTGGAGGTGACTCTCTTTGGCATGTAATGACTGTTACAAAATTCATGATTACTGTGTACTTTCATAGTTCTAATGTGAAGATTGATCATTTGCTAGCTTCGTTCAACAAATATTTATGAAATGCCTTCTATGTGTAGAACATTATGCTACAGTAAAGCTATAACATCTTGATTACAGGTGCAAGTATTTGAAAATATTGAAGGACTTTCATTTGTGAAAGTCAAATGAGTTCCTAGCAGACACTAATTACTGTATGAATCGAGATATGACTTTAGTGCAAACAACCTATTCAGACCAACAATTTATAATTAATAGATAATATAAACAGACATTTTAAATCTTAAAAGAAAAATTTAACTAGCTATACTAATGAAAGGATTTTTAAAATTTACTAATCTGGTACTCAAACCTAATATTAGATATAATTTCCAATATAAAATGGCTTTCTATTCAAAGAGTAACTCAGATGTATTTTTGCGTCCACTCATTAAGTGTAGAGAAACCCTAAAAACTAAAAGACATAATGGTGGGGTGCCTGGCGGGCCAGTCGGATAAGCATCCTGACTCTTGGTTTCTGCTCAGGTCATGACTTCCAGATCATGAGATTGAGCCCTGTGTTGAACTCCCCACTCAGTGAGGAGTCTGCTTTAGATTCTTTCTCCCTCTCCTTCCCCTTCTTCTCCTCCCTGCTTGCACATCTGCTCTCTTTCTTTACGATAAATAAAATCTTTAAAAATAATGTATTTTACTTCTTAAAATATGAATCTGTACTTTGAAGAAGTACATGTAAAGAACATCTTAATATGATGACTCCATTTTCTCTTCATTGACCTCCTTTATAAAATAGTATAGGTTACCCTATACAAATGTGTTCATTATTCCAGGCCACATTTTCTGGCGTATCAGTATGGGTAAATTATTATGGTTTCCTTACAATAGAATTGCCTTGGCTTGGCCACTGCCTACAAGCTGGAAGAAACCATAAAATCCTCCTCCAGGACTCTTGGGAGAAAAGTATCTCATATGTGTCTTTTCTATTTAGTGCCCTGACAAGTCCCGCAATTAAAGAGAAAGAGGAGATAAAGAAGGACAAGGCAGGCCAAGGGAGAATCATAAACAATGACCAGTATTCAAAATTAATATGACTCCTTTCATGCTTGTCATGCAAATGGATCTGTCTCATTCAACAGCTGCACATTGTTAGATGGTCTGTTTTCACAGTCAGAAGTTCCCTCCTTACAAGTTTATCGACTATCAGTTATATGTATTTTTAAAGATTTTATTTATTTTAGAGTGAGAATAAGAGAGAGAGAGAGCACAAATAGGGAGAAAGGCAAAGAGAGAGAGAGAGGGAGGACTCTACACTCAGAATGGAACCCCATGTGGGGCTTGATCTCACAGTTCTGAGATCATGACCTGAGCTGAAACCAAGAGTCAGACACCTAAACAACTTAGTCTCCCAGGCCCCTATCAGTTATATTTTTATATAAACCATGTGTAGAACTGAAGCAGTTGTCCAAATGATTTGGCTTACGGTTTCTATTTCTTTTTTAAAGATATTTATTTATTTATTTATTTATTTATTTATTTGAGAGGGGGTTGGAGAGCACAGAGGGAGAGTGAGAGGGAGAAGTTGACTCCCTGCAGAGTAGAGAGCCTGATGTGGGGCTCAATCCCAGGACCCTGAGTTCATGACCTGAACCGAAGTCAAATGCTTAACAGAATGAACCATCCAGGCAATGCTTATAGTCTTTATTTTTACAAATGTTGATTTTGTTTCCCATGTTATCAAATTTGTTTTATTGGATGATTTTTTTAATGTTATGTTTTTATTAATCGAGTGTGTTCCTTGTTTTAAATTTTAAATTAGACCATCTTTATTATTTTCTTTTAAAATTAAATTGATTTGAGACCACAAGATAATTGACTCTCTCCACTTGACTTATTTCACTCCACATAATCTCTCCCAGTCTGGTCCATGTTGATACAAAAGTTGGGTATTCATCCTTTCTGATGGAGGCATAATATTCCATTGTATAGATGGACCATATCTTCTTTATCCATTCATCTGTGGAGGGCATTTTGGTTCTTTCCACAGCTTGGCGATTGTGGCCATTGCATGGAGCACTGGGTCTGGGGCATGAACAATTAATCTTGGAACACTGAAAAAATATAATAAACATATTTGGGAAAAAATAAATAAATAAAATTAAATTGATTTGAGTTTTTACTTTTTTTTAAATTTTACTTTATTTTTTCAGTGTTCCAAGATTCATTGTTCATGCACCACACCCAGTGCTTATTGGATGATTTTTTAATCCTCCATTGTGCTTTGTCTTCAGAGGTAGGCATTCAGATAAGGCATTGTATAAATTAGAAAGTTTCTAAAAGTAGCCAACATGTATAAATGGTTGAATTGTCAGGCTATGTATGTTAAGTGCTAGTGATCATGGTATTACTGCAGTGTCTGATCAGTACTGTCCAATAGTATTAGTATTTAATTTATGCTATTAATTTGAGCACCTAGAGAGCAGCTAAGTACATATTTTCTGTGGGCACTTTAATTATATGAGAATTTCTAACCAGAGGAAAGATAATTACTGAGGAAAGATTTAAAGGATAAATATATGAAGATTTGTCTTCTCAATGGCAAGGCATGGTAATTGTTTGGGGTTTGCTAATTGAGATTACATAATAATCTATAGGTAAAAATCTGCTGGAAAATATTGCATTTACCTGTAAACCTTTAATGTTACTATTCAAATAAATACTAGAAACATTAAGATATAGTCCTGTAACATGTCATAAATGTGAACAATCTATTGGGTCATTCATTCATGCATTCATTAAACATATTGATCACCTATCATGTGGAAAGCACTGAACCACTTTCTGTCTAGATTCTTTACACAGTTGGAAGTTTCATCTCTGTTTCTGCCACCCTCACCCACACTCCACCCAGTCTATCATTGATAAGACCATTCTCTTACACCATACACGAAGATAAACTCGAAATGAATAAAAGACCTCAACGTGAGGCAGGAATCTATCAAAACCCTAGAGAAGAACATAGGCATTAACCTCTTTGACATCAGCCACAGCAACTTCTTTCAGGACATGTCT
>CM052814.1:14696644-14770178 GCA_028533885.1 Nasua narica
GCTGGGAGGTGGGGGGGTGGATAGGGATATGGACATTGGGGAGGGTATGTGCTATGGCAAATGCTGTGAAATGTGTAAGCCTGATGATTCACAGACCTGTACCCTGGGGTAAATAATACATTATATGTTAATAAAAAAAAAAATTGACCAGTGGGAGAGTCCATTTATTACCAATTACTGGAATGTAGCACTACATCATGGGAAAATCGTGATGTTTCCATTCTCATTTTCTTCTGTCTTCTGTCTTCCTTTTCCTCAGCTCAGTAGAAAAACCTATGTGCTTTCCTGCTAAAAATCTCGGAATACTGTATAATAGTAACACATTGGACAATTAAATTCTTACATATTTTTTTCTTTCTGACGTTAAAAACATTAAGGGAAGAAATTGTTCAACTATAAATTAGTAGAGGGAAATAAAAACTGGCAAAAATACTTTTGACTGAAGTTTGTCCCAATAATGATTATGGAATGTGTCAAATTGTTCTTAAATATTAAACATTTATTGCAGAAAATAGTAAAAGGAAATAACCTTTGTTGTCCAAAATGTCAAAACAGTTTTTAACAGTCTTAAAACAAATTGCAAAGGATCATTATTATGAATAGATAGGGAGACCTTTGAGACGTTACATGGTTGGACTCTCCTAATTCATAATTTAAATATATAACTCTGAGAAAAATTGGACACTTTCAGAATTCGTTAACTATCTTACAAAAAAATGGAAGGGTGAGAAAAATAATTCAGAAATTCTGTTATATATGTACATATTATTTTTTAAAAGATTTTGTTTATTTATTTTAGAGACAGAGTGTGAGTCGGGAGAGGGGCAGAGGGAGGAGTGAATCTCAAGCAGACTGCACTGAGCCCCAATACAGAGCTTGATCTCATGACCCTGAAATCATGACCTGAACCAAAATCAAGTGTTGGATATTTAACTGACTGAGCCACCAGGTGCTCCTATTATTTCTAAACTTATCTTGAATCAATCATACTTTATATGCAATGTAACTTGACAAACTATAGGAGGTTTTAGGGTGTGTACAAAACAAGAATTTTCTTTCTGATCATTCAGATATTAAAATTAACTTGATAAGTTGAAGTACATACTGATTCCCCATTAAAATGTTAAGTTTTATTTATGTTAATGTCTTTATAAAAACATGGAACAATCTAATTTTTAATAGAAATATAAAAATCCTAAATAATTTTGACTATTATTTACCATAAATGATGTTGAGTTTATTTTAAGAATGCAAGAATAGATTCTAAATAACTAATTAACCTAAATAACAATTTATAAATTCAATAGATCAAATATTTAAATCAAGACTTAATAAAATTGACAATACATTTATTTTTTTATATAAAAGCATCTTGTTATTTTGGAATAGATAATTCTTCTTTTAAATGATAATTTATCTGAGATGGTCAACATCATTAGACAGGTTGTAACTTTAAAGATATATCCATTAAATTAAGAAATAATACAAAAATGAAGTTTCCTCAAAAAAGATTATATTTGCCCAAGAACCAGATGAAAAACATTATCTTTACTAGTAACCAAAAACATGAATACCAAAACAGTGATTAATATTTTTCTTAAAAACATGAAGATATAATCACAGTTTTAAGTTGAACAGAACATAAAATGGACATTCTCAGATATTTCTTGTGGGGGGACTATGAATGTAAGTATTCTAGAAGGAATTTGGTCATATTTAAGAAATATTTACTCTTTGTACAATTCTAATATACATGAATTTCAGTTACCATAGTTCGATAATACCCATCTTGCAACAACATGGTTCAAATATTAGTTATTATGATATATTAACTGTGAATAATCATATAAAGTACAGATTTATCTGCTGGCTCTTCAGTCTACAAATTACTGAAGAAACAATGCGTATCATGATCAGTGACCATTCGTGACTCTTCTTTCAAAGTGTGTTGGGGATTGGTCAGTGCACATTCATTCAAAGTAGTTTGTTGTTGTGCCGCTTCCTAGTCTGTCAGTAATAAACCCATGTGACATTTCAGAAACACAAATTCAAAAAGGGGAATTGAGCATTCCTTTCTTCACAGAAGAAATAGTTGGTCAGTGATGCCATTTGAAAGACTATATAGGCAGCTAGAACAACTCAACAAAAGCTAACTTAAGAATGAGGACTGTGGTTATGAGGAATAGGGTAAAGATAACAGTGACAGCACAAAGATTGAAATGATGGAAACCCATCCATATTTACAAAGCAATATGACCATTCATTGAGGCACAGACAGGATAGAAAGTCATAGGATAAAAAAGCAAGCAAAATTCAATCTACTCAATTTTTACAAAAAAATAAAACAATTTAATTCTCAAAATTTCAAATGTTGACTCACAGCTGACTAAATGTTAGTCTGTTATAATTTTTATTTCCTGTCATATTTATGTGACAGTAAGAACATTTTTTCAAGTTTTACCTTAACTTATTTCCTCTTTGATGCTCTTCCTTTCTTATGCTGATCCAAGTTTCTGACCTATAATATTTTCCTTCTCTCTAAAGAACTCTTAACATTTCTTTCAAGACAGTTCTACTGGCAATAAATTTCAATTTTTGTTTAAGGAAGTATTTAGTTTTCCTTCACTTTTGAAGGACAGTTTTGCAGGGTACAGAATTCTAGATTGGTGGCTTTTTTCTCTCAACACTTAAATATTTCATTCTGCTCTCCTCTTAATTGCATGGTTTTTGAGAAGTTAGATATAATTCCTACCATTGTTCTTCCACAGGTTAGATGTTTTTAAAATTCTGGATTCTTGAGGTGCCTGGTGGCTCAGTGGGTTAAGCCTCTGCCTTCAGCTCAGGTA
This sequence comes from Nasua narica, assembly GCA_028533885.1. NCBI lineage: Eukaryota > Metazoa > Chordata > Mammalia > Carnivora > Procyonidae > Nasua > Nasua narica. The sequence goes on from CM052814.1 coordinate 14,699,491, forward strand.
ATGATCTCAGGGTCCTGGGATCAAGCCCCACATTGAGCCCTGCATCGGGCTCTCTGCTCAGCAGGGAGCCTGCTTCCCCCTCTACCTCTAGTTGCCTCTCTGCCTACTTGTGATCTCTTTCTCTCTGTCAAATAAATAAATAAAATCTTAAAAAAATAAAAAAAACTCTGGATTCTTTTAGCATTTTTCTTTTATCTTTGATTTTCTGTAGTTTGAAAATTATGGGCCTGGGTATAGATATTGTTGTTTTGTTTTTAGTATTGATCCTGTTTGGTGTTTTCTAAGCTTCCTGGATCTGAGGTTTGGTATTTGACATTAAATTGGAGAAATTCTCAGGGATTACTATTTCAAATATTTATTTTATTCCTTTCTTTCCTCTCCTCCTGGTGTTCCCATTATGTATATGTTATAAATTTTCTAGTTGTCCCACTGTCTTGCATTATCTGTTTTTTTTTTTCTGTTTTTTTTTTTCCTCTTTGCTTTTCAGTTTCTGAATATTCTATTGTTGTATCATCTACCTCAGAAATTCTTTCCTCAGGTGAGTCCAAACTATTAATAGGTTCATCAAAGGCATTCTTCATTTCTGTGTGATCTTTTTCTAGCATTTCTTTTTGGGTTTTTTTTCTTACGATTTCCATCTCTCTGCTTAAATTGCCCAATCACTGTTCTTGCATGCTGTCTACTTTATCCATTAGAGCCTTGGCATTTTAATCATAGGTGTTTTAAATTCCTGGTCTGATAATTCCAACATTCCTTACATATCTAATTCTGATGCTTGCTCTTTCTTTTCAAATTGTGCAGTGGTTTTTTGTTTTTGTTTTGTTTTATTTTGCATTTAGTGTTCCTTGTGATTTTTTCTTCATTGATAGATGGTGTGCCTGGTAGAAGGAATGGCTTTATACAAGCCTTTAGCAATATAGTGAAGTGTGGGGGAAGCACTCTATAGTCCTGTGATTAGGTCTCAGTCTTTTAGTGAGCTTGTGTTTCTGGATTGTTAACTTTACAGTTGCTTCTCTGTCTCCCACCCAGAGGTGAGACAGGATGACTAGAGTAGGTTGGAGTTGGGTATTTCCCTTCCTTAAGTTAGGCTCTGATAATACCCCAACAGGTTAGACTCTGGTTCACTAATTTTTCCCAAGGGCAGATATAGTTAAGAAGTGCAGGGAGCACTGATTTATTTCAAAATGGCTCCCTTTTTCTCTTTCTCCCAGAAGTACAAGGAAATATTCTCCTAACATTTACTGTGAGAACCTGGTCAAACTCCTGGAAGTAAATCTCCAAAATATTTGGGAGTCCCCATTATAACTAGGTCCCCTTAGAGTCTTCAATTCTCAGACTTGTTCCTACTGAATGTCCAGCAATATGTTAAGTACAGTGAAGTCCCTACCCCTCCCTTCTGGAATTGGTTCAGATGGAAGCTTCTGCTACTGAGTCTCTGCTTTTGTCACTGAGACACCCTGCTACCTGTCAGTCTGTCCTTCAAGTCTTAGGGACTCTTTGTCCTGTGTTTTCCCTTTAGAGATCCAAGAAGAGTTGTTGACTTTTCAGTCTATTCAGGTTTTATTTGTTAGAATAGAGTGGTGACTCCAAGCTCTTTACTTGTGGAACCCCAAAGTGGAAGCCAAGGTTTAATGTTTTGACAAAAAAATTAAAGATTATTGAACAATCATATCTTTCCCCATTGGTTATTAAGGTCATTTTGCAAAGTTTCAGCTTGTATAGATGCCTACCATTTTGCACTACGATGCCTATAATATGCTAATTTCTGATTTATAAAACATTTTTTCAAAAACAATAATTGCTGGCTTTTAACTCTTTGATGTTAGTTTTATATCTAATTAAAATGCCTGTTACATAAAGAATCTTTGTATTTCTTTATTGTTCTGTTACTTTATTGTTTCAGTGTGATCACTGCTTGCCTCTTTATAATGATAAGCCTTTCCACCAAGGTGATCAAGTTCAAGCTTTCAGCTGTAAACCTTGTCAATGCAACAACCATTCCAGAAGCTGCCACTACAATATCTCAGTGGACCCATTTCCCTATGAGCACCACAGAGGAGGTGGAGGGGTCTGTGATTATTGTGAGCATAACACGACAGGTAACTAGCAAATCATAGATAACAAATAACAGAGTCCGATTTGTCCTTTGAGGCCCATGTGTGTTATACAGTGCATGTCATTTTAAATTATATTCTTGCTATCTAAAGAAAGTGTTTTGATACTGTAACATATGATTTCATTCATGTGGAATTTAAGAAACAAAACAAATGTGCAAAGGGACAAAGAGAGAGAGAGAGAGACCAAGAAGCAGACTCTTAACTATAAACAACCTAATCGTTACCAGAGGAGAGGTTGGTGGGGAGATGGGCTAAATAGGTGATGGGAATTAAGGAGTGCACTTGTGATGAGCACCCAGTGTTGTATGGAAGTGCTGAATCATTTTATTGTACACTTGAAAAACTAATATTACACTATATGTTAACAGGAATTTAAATAAAAACTTAAAAATGATATTGCTAGGAAAGTAAAGCTTGTTCATTCAATCTTCATAAATCCAAATAATTAGGTAGTTTTCGGAAATAGTACTCTAATATTCAACTATATCTTTTCAAGAAATTTTTTTTCTAAGGTACAGGCTATTTGATTAAACCATGAGTATATTTTGGAAAACTCAGGGATTGTTTGTTTGAGTATGCATACCCTTAAGTTTCTTTGTGTGACTTCGATCTTCCATTACATATGGATTTTCATGTAGTGATGTTTATGTTCATTCATATTTGGCAAGAACACTAGTAATCTGGGAACACTCTTTTTTAAAAATGCTAATTAAACGCACAAAATGATTATCAAAGTCTTGTTCTAAAAGCATACAGCATTTTGACTCATCATTGAAAATTACTATTCTCTGAAGGGCTGGTGTATTAAAAGCAGAAATGCGCAGTATCTCAATTTATAAAATATAATGGCCCAAGTCTGATGGATTTGAAAGTGTACAACTCTGAAGCATGAATGGATTTATTAGATAATTATTGATGACCTAAATGTCACCAGAACTTGGCTAGGTGCTGGGGATATAAAGATGAACAAGATAATGAATTTTCCTGTCTTTGTGTGGATTATTACATAGTAGGAAAAGCACACTTTTAAAGGAACAATTACAAAGTTGTCTGATGAGTGCTAAGATAGGGCAAGTGCAGTAGGAATTAATCAGGTGAAAGAGCGAGAGGGAGGGGAATTAGGGAGGTGGTGACAAAGGTCTCTAGTAAGAGAAACAAGTGTACAGTGGCCTAGAGGAGAGAGAAACAAGGAACTCTGAAAGAACTGATGGAAGGACAAATGGAAGATTATAAGATAAGTTGATAAGAAGGAAGGCAGGGGCCAGATCTAGAAGGTTCTATGAACCATGATTAAGAGTTTGGCTTCTATTCTCAGGTTAATAGATGCCACTAAGGGTATTTTACAAGAAAGACACATAACAAGTTTTATGTTTTTGAAAGACACTTCTGGTTATAAAGAGGGGAATGGATTGGAGAGGGCCCAAAGTGGTTTGAGATACTGTGGTAGTCCAGGTAAGAAATAATGCTCGAGTACATTTAAGGTGGTGTGGATAGAGAGAAGTGGATATAAGAGAAATATGGAATGGGAAGCGAATGCATTTTCTGAGCAAAATGTGGGGTGTAGATAAGGGAAAGAAAGAGTAAAGACTCAATCCTAACATTCCAGTTTGAGCAACAGGGTCAATGTTGGTGCCAGCCATTGAGATAGGAAACACAAAAGGATCAAAGCTTAGGGAGAAAATGGAAAATTTTGTTTTGGAAATGTTCACAGTATTTCCAGGAGACATAGGAGAAACCCTTATGGGCAATTGGAAACAGTTCTGAAACTTGTCTCTTAAGAAAAACCTTATTGTGATGCCTCAGAGTAGATCAGTATCATATATATACTTTAGTGACGTCTTATGCTTATCACAATTTGTAAGTGCATATTTATTCCTGTAATTATTTAATTAGAACTCATTCACTAGATTGTAAGAAGGCTCTGTGAAAGGGGTACAATGTGTATTTTGCTTGCTACTGTATTTCTCAGCACTTAGCACAGTGTTTGTAACATGGTAATCACTCAATAAATATTCATTGAATGATAAATAAGAGATTTCTAGATTAGATATAGAAATTCAGGAATCATTAGCATATGCAAATAGAAATATTCTAGAAATATAAATTCATTTAATTTTTAATTAGTCCCTGATCAATATCCATCACAGTGTGTTTTTCACTTGATTATTTCTGTAGTCTTCTGATATTGAGCCAATTTTAGTAATATTTGAACAGAGTAGAGTACACACTGTTTAAAGGCGGATTGATAGTCTTGAGTTTTATTTTAGCTTCTCTCAGTGGTCTTATATGCTACTCACATTTACTTTCAACCCCCCCTAATTTAGAATTTTTCTTATATAAAATGGCAAGAAAAAATTTCTAAATGAAAAATTGTAAACTATAGGAATTATCTCATATTTCTAATATATCTAAACATACAATTTCTCTTTTGCTATTTCAAATAAAAGATATTGGCCATAAAGAGAAACATTTGCTTTTAATAATGTTAACTATAGAATAATTAATTAATTAATTATATTAACATATAATGTATTGGGGAGGGTATGTGCTATGGTAAGTGCTGTGAAATGTGTAAGCCTGATGATTCACAGACCTGTACCCCTGGGGTAAATTATATTTAGGACAGTATCCTTTTTTTTTAGACAAGATTTAGTTCTTGAAAAATATTTCTAATACTACATGCCCACTTGTTTCCAACAAGTAGGAACAAGTCTACCTCACACATAAACATTTCTCATATTTGATTTAGATTAAGTGCCTAGTCCTAGAAATTAAAAAAAAAATGTTTTAAGTTTAGAAACAAACTTTCAGAATGTATGGGCCCAACAAAGCAGAGCTTTTTAGAAGTGTGGTATTTTATAACAGATGGGAGTTTAATGAAGTAAAGCACAGTTTGTAACAGGTTCATTGTTTCATATGCTCTGGATCACTAAATTGGCAGGTAGAGATGAAAGGTGCATTAAAATGGACGTCCCGAAAATTATAGAATTCCCTCAAAGGAATACAGTCTTTAATTTTGAATTATGCAGCTGATTTTAATGAATTGGAAGTCATAATGCATAACCTTTCTCTGACGCAGGAAGAAACTGTGAGTTATGTAAGGATTACTTTTTCCGACAAGTTGGTGCAGATCCTTCCACCATGGATGTTTGCAAACCCTGTGATTGTGATAAAGTGGGCACGAGGAACAGTGACTTCCTTTGTGATAAGGTGAGTTTTTAGTATTGAAGGTAAAGAATTCCTCGCCTTCAGAAACTAATTTGGGAGATGTACTACCTGTGAAATTGAGATCTGTATTTATCAGGAAGTCTTAAGTGTGTGTGTTTGCTTTTCTAAGAGACAGCTGCTTTAAAAATGATCCTGTGCAACTTTTAATATGAAATATAAGGCTATATATATGGGTGGTCTTTTGCATATAAGAAAGGCTCATTTTATTTTTAATTTTAAAGTTGTCAAAAATATTGAGAGGGAGGTGATTCCAAGTAAACTAGGAAGTGAACTGAGTATGTGTCTTGGCAACATTGGTGAGTTAATATTAATAAAAGTTATTAAATAAGAATGGTTTCCCCCCTAAGTTTCCTAGAAGATAGTATAACAAAGGTCACTTACATATAGATCCAAATGGAAATTGTGATAGCTCTACTTCTAAATTTCTTATTCCAACCTTCTCACTTAGCAATACAATGGATTTCTATAATTTTATAATTTTTTTTTAACCAGCATTACAAATATTGAAGTTTGACCTATATGAACACAGATTTCTAACTGACCGGGGCTTGTATAGTGTAGCCTACCTCAAGTCAGAAAAAATAGCTTTGTATTTAAATGTGGTATCGTCAGCTGGAGCTTTTTACTTGTTCTGATAATACTAATATATAACAATATATAAAGGGCAAATTTACTTTAAAGAATCAATTCAATGATTGTATTAATTTTTAATAATTATATATTCCCTTGTAAGTAATTGAAAATGGACTGGCCTGGAATGTAAGCCCACAATCTAGTTAAAGAAAAAAAATTAAGTTACAGCATGAAGATACTAAGTTCAGCGCAAAATATATTGGTTTTATAACTTTCAGCATACATTAAAAACTGCTCTAACAAATAAAAGACAAATATAAAGTAGGACAAAATAAAGATTTGAAAAACTTTAGAGTGACTATAGTGTGTTAATAAAAGAATGGTGTCTTATTAGAAAGCCGGATAGTAGAAAAATCATTAACAAAGACAATTTCTACTATTTTATTTTTTTATATTGAGGAAGTAGTTTCTGAGAAAGTTGTATCACAATTTTACACATTTTGATCAGTAAAGACTGTGTCTTTACACATCTCCTCTTTACAAATCTGCCAAGAATTTTTAGCACAGATATCTTTTGCTTAATATTCAAATCTCAGCCCAAAGATTGATATTTTTTAAAAATATCCTTTAAGATATTTAAAAATCTTTAAATATCTTTTAAGATACCTTTTAAGATATTTAAAAATCTTTAAATATCTTTTAAGATCTCTTCCCTGACCACTGACCAGCTCAAAGATTGATGTCTTTTAAGATATCTTTACTGACCACACAATTACAGAACATTTTCAAATTATGTTCTTTTACATTACCCATATTATTTCCATTAAAGCCTTTATGAAATTAATTTGCTTGTCTTTTTCTGTCCAACATAAACAGAACAGTTTCAGTAATATAATACTGAATATTATTATTATTCAGTATTATAATACTGAATACTGAGGACCTAATAAATATCTGCTTAATAAATGTTGAGTGACTAAAAAGAGATTCCGAGTACTGAAGCTCATAGTCAGATGGTCATTTAGAATGGTTATTAAAATATGAATATTATATAACATTTTCACTTAAATAATTTTTCTTCCTGAAGATCCAAGATCAAGTAACTTTGGTGTAGAGTACTGTGAAGTAAAGTTCTACCTCACAAAGTCTCATTTACATGTCTGCTTCTAAAAGAAATTCACTTCAAGTATAATATACATATAGGAGACACAAAAAGAATGGTAAAATGTATATAAAAATTAATCAAAATAAAGCAAGACAGTCTATATTAGTATCAGGTAATGTGGAGTACAGACCTATAAAATTTCAGGGAACAGAGAGGGATATTATGTAATGATAAAAGGATCACTTAAGCAAGAAGACATATAAATTTTAAATGTCAATGTGCTAAACAGTAGAGCTAAAGTATATGTGAACAAAAATTGAGAACTTAGAGGATAGATCTTAAAAAAAAACTCCAACCTTTCAAAAATTGCTAGGAAAAGAAAATTATCAAGAATATGGAACTAACTCAACAATGTCTTCAGCCAACAAGATCTCACATGTAATGAACAGTCCACTCAAAAGCAGCAGAATAGATATATAATACACATATACCAAGATATCATAAGACATAAAGCAAACTTCAATAAATTTAAAAGAACTAAAACCATACAGAACATGTTCTTTGTCTACAATGGAATCAAAATAGAAATCAAAAGCAGGAAAACAAAAAGTATCTCCAATCATTTGGAATCTAAACAGCATACTTCTAAATTATTCATGAGTCAAAGAAGTCTTAAAGGAAATTTAAAAGATAGTGAACTGAATGGAGATAAAAATACAAAATATTGAAATTTGTAGATGCAGGTAAAGCAGTGATACAAGGGAGTTTTATACCATTCAATACTTGCTTTAGAAAAGATAAAGTTTCAAATCAATAATCTGAACTTCCACTTCAGGAAATAAGGAAAAGAAGAGTGAAATAATCTCAAAGCAAACAGAATATATGATATCATAAAGCTAATCAATAAAATTTAAACAGAAAATAAAGAAAATCAATGAAAAAAATGGATCTCTGGAAAGATAAATAAAATTTACAAGCATCTTCCAAGACTGACAAAAAAGAGAAACACAGATTACTAATAACAGAAATGAAATAAGAAGTATCACTAAACACCTTGCATACATTACAGTATAGTAAAAAAATAACTACCAACAACTCTACACACATACATTTTACTACTTTGGTGAAATGAAGCACTTTTCAAAAAGTATAAATTACCTCCTCACCCAGTGTTAAATCAATAATTTGAATAACCCTACAACTATTAAGAAATTGAATTCATAACTTAAAATTTATAAAAAATGGTTTCAATATAAAATTCTACCAAAAATTTAGTGTAATTAACATGAAATTAATATGAGGTCTGTATCTATTAGAGCAAAATCAAAGAGGGAGGGTGACTTCTTAACTCATTTCATGAAAGTATTATCCTGATATCGAAACCAGACAAAGTAACATACAAATTATACTTTTCAAAGTGATATAAAAAGTACTATAGATTTCAAAATCCCAAAAAGATATTTTTGTAGATATAGATAATAGGACACTAAAATTTATATGGAAATATTATAAGATATTATATTTTAGATATAATGCTTCATAAATATATAGTATTTTAAATATTTTATTATATTTATATATTAAAGATAAAATATAGCATTTACATGTAAGTTTTAGTGTAGCTAAAATAACCTCAAACAGGAGAATAAAAGAGCAGGAATCACTCTATCCGATTGCAAGGCTTATTATATAGTTATGTTAATCAAAATTATGTGGTGTTGGAGGAAAGATAGACAAATCAATGTAATAGAATAGAGAAATCAGATATAGTCCCACATAAATATGACCAACCAATTTTTGATGAAGGTACAAATGTATTTCAGTGGAGGAAAGACAGTCTTTCAAAAAATGATACTCTAACATTTGCAACACTTGCATATTCACAGAAGTTAAAACAAAATGAATTACAGATTTAAATGTAAAATGTAAAGAAATACAACTTTTAAGGTATAAAAAAGAGAATATTAGGGGGACATAAGGCTTTTTTAGAGTCCTTAGACATGACACTAAATATATAATCCATAAAAGAAAATGCTGATAAACTAGACTTCATCAACATTAAGATTTTTGCTCTCAAAAGAATCTCTTAAGAAAATGAAAAGGCAATAAGGAGGGGGTAGCATTAAACACAAGAAATGACAGATAACTATGATCCAAAGAAGTAAATATAAGTCAATATATATTTTAAAAGGATCTTTAGTCTTTATGGTCTTGAAGCATGCTTTCTTTAATTAAATATTTGATGAATTTTTATTCTTTAAATCAATGTTTTTTGTTTTATGATAAATAACATTTATATGCCAAAATGGCAGTCAGTTTTCTTTATATTGGGTATAAAGCTCAACCAATAGACAAAGAATAGAAGACAGAATGGCTATAAAATGAAACAAAAATAATATAAAATTGAATTTCTGTACATGGATGGATAGATATAAATTTGAAGGTGATGAATTAAAAAGGAGAAATAGAAGAAACTTAACATGGATTATTGTCTCTATATTTAAAGTAGAAAGTCAGTAAGTATTATTATGTTATTTAGTGTTCCAAAAAATAACCAGTGGAGAGCTAAAAATAATACATCCAAACTTCAATGAAATAAAAGTCATCCAGATCGAAGAGGAAGAAATAGGGACACCTGGGTGGCTCAATGGGTTAAAGCCTCTGCCTTCGGCTCAGGTCATGATCTCAGGATCCTGGGATTGAGCCCTACATTGGGCTCTCTGCTCAGCAGGGAGCCTGCTTCCCCCTCTCTCTCTGCCTGCCTCTCTGCCTACTTGTGATCTCTCTCTGTCAAATAAATAAATAAAATCTTAAAAAAAAAAGAAAAAGAAGAAATAAAGCTACCTCTATTTGTATATAACATAATCTTTTAGGTAAAAAATTCCAATGAATTAATTAAAAAGCTGTCAGAACCAATAAACAGCAAGGTTCTGCAAGGTTGCAGAATATAAGATCAATATACAAAAATCAGTGGTATCTCAATGCACTTGCAATGAACAATCTTGAAATTAAGAATACAACTTTATTTAAGTAGCAACAAAAGAAAAAAATACTTAGGAATATATTTAATAAAAGAAGTTTAAGACATATTCTGAAGAATACAAAATATTGTTGAAAGAAATTAAAGATCTAAGTAAATGGAAATACATCCATGTTCATATGTTAGAAACTTAATATTTTATGCTCTTCAAACTGATCTACAGATTCAACACAACTCTCTTAAAGTCTAACTGGCTTCTTTGCAGACATTTATAAGGACATTCAAGGCACTTAAAAATGGACAAAACAATCTTGAAAAGGAAAGAGTTGGAAGACTCACACTTTCCAATTTCAAAATTTACTATTACGTTGCAGTAGTCAAGACAGTGTAGTGTTGTTTAAGGAGGTAGATGGATAGATAGATGATAGAAAGATAGTAGATCGAGCCATCACTATAATAATATTAAGAGTCTAGAAATAAACTCTCACTTTTACTTTCAACTGACTTTTGACAAGTGTGCCAATGAAGAAAGAAAAGTATTTTCAACATAAGATGTTGGGACAATTTCATATCCATATGCAAAAGAATGAAGTTAGATTCTTATTTCACACTGTCACAACACGATCTTGTGTTTTACAAAATATTAAATGTAGAGCTAGCATATGACTCAGTACCTTACCTCCTAGGTGTATACCCAAACAAAATGAAAATATATATCCCTACATAATATTATTCATAACATTCATTGCTACATTATTCATAATAATCAAATGCAGAAATAATCCAAATGCCCATTAGCTGATAAATAGATAAATAAAATGTGGTATAACCACTCAATGAAATATATTCAATTCTAAGAAGAGAAAAAATACTGACATATTACAACATGTACTTTGATCTCAGAAGTGAGATTAGAGACAGGAAGAAAAAAAGCTTTATAAGAGATGCTTCCATATAATATTATCCATGTACAAAAATCTAGTTTAAAAATGGATAAGAGGAAAAACATGTTTTAAAATGTTAACATTTTTTCTTTGTTTTGAAAAAATTTTTCCTTTTTACTTTTTTCTCTCCATAATTTGCTTTGTTGGTAATTTTTTTTAAAGATTTTATTTACTTATTTGACAGAGAGATCACAAGTAGGCAGCGAGGCAGGCAGAGAGAGAGGGAGAAGCAGGCTCCCCACTGAGCAGAGAGCCCGATGCGGGGCTCGATCCCAGGACCCTGAGATCATGACCTGAGCCGAAGGCAGAGGCTTTAACCTACTGAGTCACCCAGGCGCACCCACTTTGTTGGTAATTTTTATAGTCAGATAGAAATAAAGAGAATTTTCATTAAATATGGTTTGTAGAAAGAGAGGAATATATAAGAATCTGAAGGTAGACATGTTGATAGAATGGTTTTGTGAATTTAAAACCACCATACTATCTCTAAATCACATTCATATTTACCTTGATTTTTGTTATTTTCTTATGCCCTAAGTACAGACACAAAGTCTATGGATTATTATTAAATGCAGAAATATAGTGTCAAATACATCTTGGGTTAATAATGTAATAAAAGATTTCTAAAAAAAATGTTTTGTCATTTTCAATGGGATAGCAGAACATGCACTAAAAATGTTGTCAACAATGTCAGAATTATAAACTGAAAAATTGAATTCAAGGACATTTTAAAAATTCATGCAATTGCAATCCTTAATAATATTAGGTAGCATACAAGGAAATTAGGCAGTAGTTCAAGTCTCATTTTGTTATAATAACTTAGGAATCAAGCCAGCCCCAAATGGCCTGAGTGACTGTGTCGCACGCTCTGTGTTCTGGAAGGAAACTTTCCCTTTGGCAGTTGTCATTTGAAACTCAATCCAATCTCATAAGATATGGCATGTTTGCCTTATTCTTCCATAAGAAATATTATAATTCTTCCTCATGTGAGTGCCAAGATCTTGAGAATGGCATGAAGTAATGCTCTGAGTCACTAAATCCTAAAAATACAGATGCCAAAGTCAAGACACATAGAACATCTAAAGCATAATAATACTATTAATATTAATAGGAGAGGGGAAATGGAAAAGAGTCATTACTATTATTGTGGATTCCTTAATATAGAGTCCTGGGATCCCTGGGCTACCATGGATAAGTTTTAGGGCATCCACATATATCTTTAAATTTAGGTAGTAGTGTGTCTGTGTATTTATTTGTTTGTTTATGTTTCTCTGAGGGAAGAGTTTTCAGTACCTTCATCAGACCTAAAAGCTGTACATGAGCCAAAAAAGATGAAAATTCACTATGCTGTGAATAAATATGTCCATTTATCTTAAAACCATCCTTGGCTATTAGGACAGATACTTATAATGCAAGTTTCCCAGGATGTAACTGAACTTCCTTCTTGTTTCCTTTGATGTCAGTGCATGAGTTACTTGACATCTTTTCTGCGTCAGAGATTGATTGTTCTTTCTTTTTTTCTCATCTACTATGACTTAAGTTTAGAAGAACTAGATAGAGCCTCCTTCCCAGATGATGCTTAAAAATAAAAGCATTCTGAGGTATTGGAACAGGGTCTATGAATTCATCCTTAATGTACATATATAGAGATCCCAGTCTGCTCCTTATCCAAGGTGGGAGCAAATTGGCTCCAATCTACCCTTTCTCTGCGCCTGCCCTTCATGTTTGCTGGTGTTCCTGGAGTACCTGCTTCGGCCACTTATACAGGTAATGCTGTGATGGAGAAAGTCCCTGGTATTACTCATGGCCTGAGTCATGTAGAGGGCATTCACGAAATGTCATCTCAGTGCTTTCTTGCTTGGGATTTTCTCCATCCCTCTTACCTCCCTTCTTTCTTACTTTGCTGTGTTCTTGGATCTGAGAAACCATGAGTTAAGCTGTAATAGTCAAGACATGGGAGACCACCCAGGGCAGTGCTTCTCAAACTCCTCATGTGCCTGTAAATATCTCAGATGTCTTTTGGGAAGGCAGATTCTAATTCAGGAAGTCTGGATTGAGGACCAAGAATCTGCATTTGTAGAAGCCCCCAGGTGATGCCTTTGCTGCTGATCTATGGACCACTCTTTAATAACCAAATTGCTAAAACACTATCAAAGATGTATACACCAAAGAACTGGATGTAGGTGTGTCAGAGAGAAGGGGGTGTGTTCTTATGCATAAGTGTATACAGTTGTACAGTAATGGGCTTACTCTGTTCTGTCTTCTGAATCTCATCTTAAAAGCAAATGGTTTTCTAAGTTTTCCGTATAACTGAGCCTTTGTTAAATTATAGTCGAATTGTACTCTAAGCTGTGTCCTCAGATTTAGAATCTAAACTAAGTGATTTTAAAAAATATGGGGAAAAAAGCCAGTAAGGGAATCTGCAAGTTCGCTGAAAACTGAAAATATAGTTGTAATTATATAAAAAGAAAGAAGAATGGTTGATTGTAATGTTCAATAAGGCATCAGTAGACTGCTGCAATAGAGCCAGAACAGAGAGAGATGATTAAGGGACATTAAAAAATAGATTAATAAGGCAGGAGACTAGGGGTTGGAATGAATTAGATGAAATGGAAAAGCATCAATGAAGGAAGTATTTCCAGGTCCGACCCAAAGAAGATGGAATCATGAGGAATAAGGCCCCTACTCATGAAAATCGATTGTTCCGCCGGAGGGATAATTTTCAAGGAAATACATTTAAAAAATGGAGCAGAATATACTTTCTCTACATAATGTACCATTTCCTGCAGTTCATCAATGCTTTCTCATCTGTTCAGAACTAGGTATTTGTCATCAATTACCACAACATGTCCAAAAGTCACTGTGTGAATTTTCCAGAAATATATTACCTTATATTTTGTGTTACCCACATATTTATGTGTAAAAATAGAAATGCACACATTTCCTCAGTCTATGAAAAGTGTGACCCTGAATAGTATGATATATGGATATTGGCTATAAACATTAGGATGGTGAAGGGGTATGAAAGATGGGAAGTTTATCTAGAACTTAAAGACTTGAAAACTTGTACATAATTTGTGGTCTCTCATTCAGGGATTTAAGGAGAGGTGAATAGTAGTATTTCTCTTGCAGCTGGAAAGCTGAGTATTAATTGACTAAGAATGTAGACGGCTAGATGCAAAGGATAGGAACAAAGGTGCTAGGGTATAAATGGGTAAAGAAGGGAAACGTGGAGCTGATCAATAAAGGCTCATATCAAAGAAGAACCAAGGTTATGACAAACTTCCTGGAGGTAAAATGGATAGTAAAATGGATAGGTAATGGAGGTAAAATGGATATATAGCTATAACTGAGGTGAGGTTCCCACCCTCAGCCTACTTTGAGTTACATATATTTGAACACACCTGGCATCTCCTTGGGAATGATCTTATCCCAAGGGCTACGGTATAAAACTTGACCAAATAATAATACCCCAGGGCTAGATTCAAGAATGTAAATAGAATTGGCAGGGATGTTAGGCAATAACTGGATATTGATTTAATTAACAAGTGTAGGATAATAGGATACAAGGTCCATTGCATTACTACTCAATAGTAGTTAGGATAAACTAAACAGGTGTAACAAATAGATCCCCAAATTGCTAGTGGTCCAAACAGTATAGGAATTTATTTCCTGTTCCTAGAACCCCTCCAAGTTCCTGGTTAGTTGGTGGCTCTCCTCCAGAAGATAGTTCAGGGACATAGCCTGCTTCCATTTTCTGGCTCTGCCTTCCTCTAGAAAAGGAAAAGGCAATATGGAGAAACAACTTTCATATCCTGAAGGTCTTCATCCAAAAACGGCATACTTCTCTTCCATTATCATTCTGTTGGGGAGAGCTAGTTACATGCCTACAGTAAATATGTGGAAGGCTAGAAAAATGTCCTCAGCTAGGAAGCCACTTCCTAAATACAACTATGTACTATGAGAGAGGAGAAAGGGTCTTGACGAAGAGCCAGCCACCTCTGCTCAGTGCCCACATGACAGAAGGTAACCCAAGAATGAGAAGGATGTTCTCTTCTACGTATAGAACACAGTAGCTTCTGTTTAATGGAAACTCTGAGAATATAGTACCTCATCAGAACCATGGTTATGGTCTGGGGGTTATTAGATCATTAATATTGGAGGCAGCACCTGCTTGGAGGCAAACTCTGTTTAGTGGCAGAGGTACCAGTGGAAGCGGGTCTGCCAAAACTGTGTCAGCCACATGCCAGCAAAAGAAGGCTAGATATGGGTAGCAGGAGAACCAGCATATGTGCAAGATGAAAATCCTTATTCTTTTTTTTTTTTTTGAAAATACTTATTCCTGAGCACATATAAGAGAGAAGACCCAGTGACAAGTGAATGGAAAGATAATTGTGGCCTCTTTAGGTGCTCCCAGATGAGGAGAAAGCATAAAGAGCATTAGTGCATAGGCACCATAGATTTTAAAGGCAGTTTCAAAATATGAGTATTTTAAGACTTCTAGCAAAAGTAACCACCATAGGATGGATGGATGTGTGTGTGTGTGTGTGTGTGTGTGTGTGTGTGTGTGTGTTTGTGTCTTCTTGGGGTTTTGATTAAAAGGTGAAAACACTTATTTAGATATGAATATAGATAAAGGCATGGTGCATTCGTTTTAAAAAACAGTCAATACATCACTGATGCTTTATGCATGTGTGTGGTGTGTGTGTGCGTGTGCGTGTGTGTGTGTCTTCTTGGGGTTATGATTAAAAGGTGAAAACTTTTGTTTATTTAGCCAATTAATTCAGTCCATACCAAAGTTGGTGAAGGAGTTATTAATTTATCCCTTGTGGAGTTATGGACATGGAGCCTCAGAGAGATTAGGTAACTCCTTCAAGATCACACAGGTAATAATGGGGTAGAGCAGAAATTCAAAACTCGTGTTGTTTGTTTCCAAAGCTCAACTTGAGGTTAGATATGCTGGGTCTTACTTAAACACCTGGTCAGAGCACTGGCACAGAAGAGGAACCCACAGCTGATTGCTCATCTGGGTATTTACATGCATTATCTAAAAGTAGGAAGGAAACACATCTGTTTGTTCAGGATCATTATTCCAAATCCTACTAATTTAATCCTAACCATTAAAAAATTTCAAGTATTTAGGAAATAAAAATCTGTACATAATTGGCAAATTAATTTCCTGGAACCCATGTAATTCTCAAATGGAGATTTTAGTGATATTGAAGAGGTAACACAGTTCCCTAGTGCTTATTATACCAAAGATTCAGCTTATTATCTTGCACATAAACTAATTTGAATATTTTGTAAATGTATTTTCTTTTAAGTCTGATTTACTTAGTTGCTTTGTTATCTTATATAGACATCTTCCTCTCGGTCTATTTGAGATTTACTTTTTCACTGGCTCAACGAACTAAAATAACAGGAAGCAGGCATTCTTGGTGTAAATTCACATCAACTTTGATCACTTTTACCAAAATAAACCAAAAATGATCTTTAAAGAAGTTAACTTTCCTAACAGCATATTTCTATATACCATTAACTATAGACATAGAAAAATGTATTTATTCATGTTGGAAATACTTTTTGAATGCTACTGAGATATTTCATATTGATAAAGTCAAAACACCATCTTGTTAATAACTACTATATTAATTTTCCAGCAGATTACAATAAGACTATACTGTATGGTTGTGCCATTCAGATGACATTTATGAAATGAAATGTTCTAATTTAATATGGTGACATATACTGCATGCATCCTTCACAAGTTATAGCTTCTAATCTCTGAGCGAAAGAGACCTAAAACAGCAAAAAAAAAAAAAAAAAAAAAAGGATGATGCAGTATTAAATTATACCCCTTTGAGAACTAGAAGGACTATAATTATAGTACTTCCTCTTAAAACTGTTCAAGTATATAACATTGCTGGGAACAACAGTGTGTGGGGAACCTCTGTACATTCTTTCCATTTTGAACACTCAAAGTATTGAGAAAAAATGTATTCCATTCCTACTGTGACTTTGAGCATGCTTCAGTATTTTACCTTTTTGCACTACTCCTTAGAGATTGTGGTAGGGAAGTTTGGAAAGCAGTTTCTCAGAAATGCGTTTTGGAGGGGAAGGGAAGCTATAAAAATATACCAACCTGACAAATGATAGACGTTGTAGAATGTAAAAGAAAACATCTTGGTTTTACACCAATGTAGAAACCTTTTTTCTCAAATGAGTATTTCCGACAGCTGGGAGAAATGATAAACAGCAGTATCACAAAATGCTTAAATGGAAACAAATACTATGATGGAATTCTGTAATTCCATCATAATGGAATTCTGGAATTCTCTAATCATGATATTTATATGTGGCAAAACCACTGCAGAATCATTTATTTATTTCTGAAGTAGAATGAGTATCTTACAAAAGTAGCCTGTTATATTATTGTGGACATTTCTTAAGAGAATCAGAAGCTTAAGAAAAGAAGTATCTATACTAGAAATATGTAGTAGTTTTTAGGATCCATATCTTAGAGGTGAACTAGCTCCTAGAAGGGAAAATATACTGTATAAAGATCAATTGATATATAGATGATGGATGGATGAATGGATGGATGGATAGATAGACAGATTATTTTTCCTTAAAAGCACCATCAATGCCGCAAATGATTAGATGTTTCATATTTTTTTAAAAAAATTACTAAAATAAGTCTATTGTCAGAATTTACATTAGTAGTACAAATACTTCAGTATTGACTCAGTTCGGAAAGACGGTGTTTCTTTGATGCTCAGTGATAGACCTGTCAATAATTTAATGAGATGCATGACTAAGAAGAAAAAAGAGTAAGACTGAGTTCCAAGGAGCACTTGACTTGGTGCAGTGATAGAATAGGTAGCAAGTACTTCAAGCAATAGTTCTTAAATCTTAGTGTCCATAATAATCTCTAATGCAACTTTTTAAAAATGAAGATTGCTGGGCTCAACCTTCAGGGACTTTTAATTCTATAGGTTTGAGTTATTTGGTTGTAGATAATCAAAGAACTCAACTTTGGAATACACTAAACCTATGTTGTAGATTTATATATTCCAAAATTTTCATTATTTAAAAATGATATTCTTGATTAAGATGAAAAGTTTGAAAACTTTGAATATATAGGTTTTTTTTTACTCAAATGGAAAAGAATTTGGGGCAGGTAGCCCATAAGAATTTATTACACTAATAACTAATTCTCCACCAAAATCAAGTAGAAATTGTGATTTTTATAATTCTTGTTATATTTGACAGTATATCCTGAATACAGTTCAGTTACATAACAACTGACTTTAATTAATTTACTTAATCAATAAACATATATCTTGGCATGCTATGATGTACCAGGCACTATGCTAGTCCAGGTGTACATAATAATAAATAAGAGAAATAGAAACTAATGAATTAAATTTATCTTTTCTGAAATGTCTTGTTTACTATTATTATAAAGAAACTTTCTAAAGATTTTTTTCATTGCAAATGGTAAACACATCTTGATTTTAGATTTTCTGCTTTTAAGTGCGTATTGTATTAACCATCAATTGTGCCCATTCACTCTCAGTAGTTTCTCCTAAGTGTGGGGTCTTGCCATGGAAGCGTGCCCTGGTTAATCTGTTAGGTTAACCTGGTTTCCACGATCTCTCGGGTTAACCTGAAAGATCATGGAAACTGGATTACTCCAGACTTTAGTTCCCACTGCAGATCTCTTGCAATCAATGTTGGGTAAATGAACCCCCTTTCAGATTTGGTTGCCCATTCTCAAATTGGTACAGTGCACCTTGGGTTCTCTAGTTTTTCAATTCTTCAGAATTGAATTCTGAATTGAAATCAGAATTCTTCAGAAGTCAGATGCTTTGTGACTTCTGTCTGCTTTCTTCCCCACAGATGGTGATACCATACAGGTTTTGTGACTATTGATGGTTTCTTCCCACTTGTTACTTTTTGGGGGTTTCTGTGGGTAGCTGGTCACCTAGTTTTTTTAAATAAATATTATTCATGGCTTTTTTTTTTAATTTTGGTATTTAGTTCTGTCAGTATGTTAGGATTTGGAAAGACTTAAGGACACTGTGGCTATATATTCATTACCCCTGATTTCTCTGGGGTCTGTTTCAACTTTTACTGCCTAACTTAAACATATAAAGTACATGGAAAAAAATGCAAGCCCAAGCAAGTTCTTGTTGTTTGCCTTCTTTTGTGATGGCTCCCATTTCTCCTCTCTTTTCAACCTACTTAGTCCATTAAAGCCAAACCCCCCTCCAATTTTCACCTACTCACCACAATGCTCAACTGCACTAATTCAGCTTTTCCTGTATTTATCCAAACTCAGTTCTTTATGAGTAGTTTAAGTCTTTTATGAAACAGAAAAAGAGGCCCTAAAGACAAGTGGGAATGAATGGCAAAATGACTCCATCAGGTAAGCAGCCAGGCGTCAATGTGAAGCTGACTATTTTTTGAGCCAGAAGACTGATGATAGGAAAGGAAAAATAAGCAAATGAAGCACAGAATAAGTTGATGAAAAGGGGAAAGAAAAGCTGAAAAATCAGCCAGACAGAAATTGGATAAACAGTAGTGAGAATGAACAAACTCAAAGTTCCTTGAAAAGATTAGTAAAATTCATAAACTCATCAATAAAAAAGAGAGAAAATGCAAATTGCCAACATCAGAAATCATAAAAAAAGGGACATCACAGCATATTCTACAAACACTTTGATATCATGAATAACTCTCTCCTAATTTGACATCTAAGTGAAATGGACAAGTTAACATGAAACTAATACAAGAATAAATAGAACATTAATACAAACCTAGAAAAAAATAGAAAATCTAAAAACTTCATACAAATTAAAGACATTGAATTTGTAATCAAAATTCAGATTTCAGAATTCCCTTTCAAGAAGGAAAGCTTCAGGCCCTCATGACTTCACTGGTGAATTCTTTGATAACATAAAAGAATAAATCCTATCAGTCCTACATAACCTTTAGAAAACTAGGAGAAGTATATTCTTGCCAAGTCATTTTGTGAGGGCTACCTGACCCTCATCCCATAACCTACACACCACTTAAAAACAAGTCTATTAGGAATAAAACAAGGATGTTTTCTCTTACAACTTTTAATCAGATTTCTAACAGAGGCCATATGTGGTGCGAAATGAAAAAAGGAAAAGACGAACATAGCTACAAAACAAATCCCTGTGCAATGTTTCCAGCCAGATTGCTGCCATCCAGCCCTTCCTATGGAAACTCAGGGACCATCCCTGAGGTAGCATTATGCTATGAGAGACTAGAAAGGCATGTTGAAGCCACATCATGGAATTTGGACTTTGTTAGGTAAGCAATAGGGAGCTATTGAATTCCATGAGCACAGAAGTGACATAGTGGTTGATATCCTAGAGTGGAGGAGGTAATGGAAGTGGTCCACCCCAGTGGGGAAGAGTAATGTATCACAAGCATTGTGTAGAATTGCTAGGACCTCGTGATAATAAAAAGCAAAACAACTTTCACTTGATTTTATCCTATTTATTTTTTACAGAATGTATGTCCTCTTATTTTCTGAATCCACTTCACCTAAAAATGCCACAGAAGTATTATCAGAATAGCAGTAGATGAAATTTGATAGTTTATTAAATGGATTAGGGGAAAGGGAGAGATACATAGAAATCATTCTATATGTACTTGCTGGGTACTGATGGCAATTCTGAGAGAAGAAGTGATGGGAACTGAGAGGTATTTCTTTTGTAATGTGACCTTATACAACTTACAAGATGCGTACTGTGTAGTTGTATGTGAGCAAACATTTGTTGAATAACTATGTGAATACATGAGTTCCTCAATAGGGAAAATACAAGTTCAAGAATTTCTATAAAAGAAAAGTCTATAGTTTCTATAAAAGAAAAGACTGTTCTGAAAAATGTACTCAATGCTTAAAAGATGTCTTTTTTGCCCTCATTTGTGTTTCTTTTCTATTCAAACAATACTTTCCATATCCACTTTAATTTTCAGGGCAGACTTCCTGTTCATAAACTTTTGAGTTTGCTTTTCAAATTCTTTTTTTATATATATTTTATTTATTTACTTGACAGGGAGAGATCACAAGTAGACAGAGAGGCAGGCAGGGAGAGAGGAGGAAGCAGGCTCCCCTCCGAGCAGAGAGCCCGATGCAGGGCTCGATCCCAGGACCCTGAGATCACGACCTGAGCCGAAGGCAGAGGCCCAACCCACTGAGCCACCCAGGCGCCCCTGCTTTTCAAATTCTTACTCTGCTTGGCAACATCAGCATTATCTCATTGGTTTTTAGTGAGTTCAATGAGAACATGTAATCTATGTTACATGTTTTTTCTACCACCGGTCAGATAAGTACATAGGAAGACATATATTTCCACTGTTTTAGAAGTGTTGTTTTAGGTTACTTAAAATATAATGTATATTACAGAGAACCTCTGCTATATATTGATTGTGCTCACCTAATTTATTAATTTTGAAATCATACTTCATCTTTTCCTTAAACACAAAATAAATCATATAGGAGTTATCCAATGCCTTTTATTTACCCTGATGGAATTTCGTCTCTTAATGAAGGGGAGAGCTGAGAAAGCTAAGATAATTATTGCAGAATCTTACTCTTTTCTACTATCACAAATATCCCTGTAAAAGTCATTGTTTGAATTGTCACACAATGGACTGTGTGTATCTACCATTTCTATATAGCCTGGTATGGCAGGCTTTTGCAGTATGATCCAAAATGGAGAGGTCCTGAGTGTGGTCATGAGGCGATGTATAGCAACCATTAGTAAACATTAGTGCTCTTCAGAGAAGTTTACAAAGTGGTAACTGGAATGCTTGCCTAATTCTCCTCTGTGCATCCATCTCCTCATGGGCATAGACCATTACCCTGACTTCCTGCTGCTATCGTTAGATGTGTGTAACTTGTCACAGAGTGAATTTAGCACATTGGCCATGAGCATGGATTTAGGAGTTACGCCACTCACTACCTGTCTGTCTAAGGTTTGGTTTCTTCTGTAAAATGAAGTGCCATGCATTTCACAAATGGTAAAATGACTTTTTGGTGCTTGCATCATAATGGGGTTTGGAGAGTAGATGAGAAAGACCAATTCAGTCAATGTAAGAATAAGTAAGTTTATTTACTAAGTGCTATGGAAGAAATTGGACAGTGCAGAACACCATGAGAGTAGCATTTTAAGGAAGGGACTTTTCAGATATGCAGTCAAGACAGGTCTCATCAAGAAGGTGACATTTGACTTAAGACCCAAAGGAGTGGGGCACCTGAGTGGCTCAGTGGGTTGAAGCCTCTCCTTTGGCTCAGGTCATGATCTCAGGGTCCTGGGATCGAGCCCCACATCAGGCTCTCCGCTCAGCAGGGAGCCTGCTTCCCCTCCCCCCCCCACTCTCTGCCTGCCTCTCTGCCTACTTGTAATCTCTCTTTCAGTCAAATACATAAATAAAATCTTTTAAAAATAAAAAAAGACCCAAAGGAGGTGAGGGAGTTAGTTGTGTTGAAATCTGGGAGAAGAGTCATAGGCAGAAGGGGTAGCCTATGCGAGCATCCTAAGGCAGGAACATCCCTAATGTGTCCAAGGAACAGAAAAGAGGCTATGTAGCTGGAGAGGACCTCCAAACCTTTCAGGATGCAAATGATTGCATAGGATGCAAATGATTGGTCTTTTTCCTTTGCACGTGCCTGCCACACACTCGTCTAGTATTCTAAAAGGGTGAAAGAAGTTTGACACTCAGTCATTTGATGAATTCCCTGTATTTGTTCAATACCAGTGTGAAATATACATAGTAATCATCATACCTTATCTTTACCAAGTACTTACTATGATCCAGAGATGACAACTAGATACTTTTACATTAATAATCTCAGTTAATCCTTCCAACAGATGCAGATATAATTATGCTCATTTGATCGATAAATAAACTAAGATTTAAGTAGATTTAGGGGCCAGAGTATAGTTTTTACTGTGACTAGTAATTATACATCATCCAAGTGATTAAGGAACTTACACCATTTAGTTGAGACAGAGTAGGAGCGAGTGTTAAATTCTAAGGCACGATCTCATAGTGCATAAGCCTGCAGGATTGCAACCATACCTAGAGCCCCTGGTTTCCATTTAGGCTAGGCCTTGGAAAAGTCACATAATTTTCCTTTGGATATTATAATGCCTCACAGTATTATTTGTAAGAAAATAGGAAAAAATGCATACAACATTATAGCACTCTGCATGCAATATTATAAGTGTTATTATGTGTCAGGCATCCTGTTGGATCCGTGGGTGGTAGCAAGGTGCACAAGGTTTTGGCCCTTTGATTGTTGAGCCGTATAGTGTACAACCATACCCTGGGAAGAGGTATTTTCAGAGAGGCATATAATTATAACTTAGACACTAGAAAATTGCAGGATGGTATAATATAGCAATAAAATGCTATAGGATAACGGAAGAGGGAAATATGGTTTAACTTGGAAGGAACTCAGTATTGGGAAAGGCTACAAATAGGTAGACATCAATATCCCAAAAGAGAGGCCATAAGGCCCAGTGAGGCAGGGCCTGCACTTGACTTTTTCCTTCCCTTGTGTTATGTACGTGGATGCCTGGGCTTTGTCCTCTTTTAAGCAAATAAACATGCTGTTTTGTCCTCTGTTTCAAAACTCTTTTGATCCCTATTTCTCTCCAGAGCCCTCTTTATGGATCTCTTCTCTATCCACATTTGTTCCCTGGTGATACTTAACTTCAGATGTTGTCAATACCCAGGCAAGGCTCATGTGAATTCCACACTCATATTTTCAATTAAATACTCAATATCTAGCAGATATCTGAAATTTAATGTGTCCCAAACTGATCTGATTTCCCTCCAAATCTGCTTCGCTCATGGCCTTTCCCATGTTAGTTAAAGGCAACTCCATCCTTCCAGTTGTTCGTGTCAAAAGCCGTACTATCATTTTTGAATTTTCTTTCTCTTAGCAGCTATGTGTAATTTGCCAGCAAGTCATGTTGACTCTATCTTCAAAAATATCCATAATCTTTTATTCTGCCTATATTTAGTAATTTTAAAAAGATAAAATAATTTAATAATTAATGTTGAGTAATTCCTTTTCTTATATCTGTTTAGCTTAATATATGTCTGTCCCTAATTCCCACCCCAAGTGCTGACATCTCTGCTACATGCATATCTTCATATTTTTTAATTTTTTATACGTCCCAGTACAATGATTCCATCTGCACAGCCCCACTTTCTTCAAATGTTCCATCCTTTGGATTTAGTCTGGACCAATGGCCTTCTGAGCCTCCTGCTCAGCTATTAGCCTGAGACTTTCCACATACTTCTGAATCTTCATCTCCTTGATCCCATGCCTTGCATTGTTGTTGCTATTGTTCATTTACTTTTTTATCTTCTGGAGTCATATTTCCCACTAGCTTCCTAAGAGAGACAGTTATATTTTTTAAATCCTTCCATACCTGAAGAACATCATTATTCTTTCCTCACTGATACCTGATAGTTTGACCTGCTATTGAATTCTAGATTGGCAAATAATTTTGCTCATAATTTGGAAATTACAATATGGTGTTCTGGGTTACAATAAAAATGCAGAATATTTCAGTGATATTCTGTAGTTCTTTTATATGGGATTTATTTTTTCTATAAATTTTTGTCCCTTTTATTTCCAGTATTTGAATGCTTTATGGGATTGTATGTGACGTTGACTCCCCCCCCCCATTAATTTTGCTAACACATACATGGTGAGCCCTTTTAAACCATAGCTTTATGTCCGGAAAACTGTTTATTTTGTATTAATTCTTTGGTGATTTTCTCCCTCATGTTTTTTTCTACTTTCGTCCATCTGGAAATGCTCTTTTTTTTATTTTGTTTTCATCTATATCCTTACTATTCTTTCCTAAGAATTTTCTCAACTTTCTCTTCCCATCTTATTGAGATTTTTATTTTGCCTAATGTATTCCTTCCTTCACAGATTGTTTCTTTCTTAAGGCTTTTTGTTTTCTATATTTTTTAGTGAATACAGCTTTTACCTTATCTTTCTGGGGAATAATAATTACAGGAGTGTGTGTGTTTATTTATTCATTTATATATTTTTACTAAAGTGTAGTTGACATGCAACATTAGTTTCAGGTGTTTAGCATAGTGGTCTGACAACTCTATACATTACGCTGTGCTTACCACAAATGTAGCTACTGTCTGTCACCACATATTGCTATTATAATAGCATAGACTATATTCCCTATGTTGTACCTTTCATCCCATGACTTATTCAGGGCTGTATTATTAAAATGGACTAGTGTAAAAGAATTCTACCAAAGAGCATAAAAACAGAAAAATGTTGTATCTGACTTTTTGGAAGTGTATTTTTAAAGGGGAAAAGCATACCCTTCTTACTTTCTACTTCTTGGTGGACAGGAATTGGTCTTAGAGTTTAAATAGATTTATGTGCCATAATATAAATGAAGCTGAGGGTGTCTGGGTGGCTCAGTTGGAGTATCCAATTCTTTTTTCTTTCTTTAAGATTTTATTTGTGAGAGAGTGTGAAAGGGGAGAGGTCAGAGGGAGAAGCAGACTCCCTACTGAGCAGGGAGCCTGATGTGGGACTCCATCTTGTGACTCCAGGATCATGACCTGAGCTGTAGTCAGTTGCTTAACCAACTGAGCCACCCAGGTGCCCCGAGTATCTGATTCTTGATTTTGACTCAGGTCATGATCTCCGGGTCCTGGGACAGAACACTGTGTCAGACTCCATGCTCAGTGGGGAGTCTGCTTGAGGATTCTCTGTCCCCCTCTCCCTTTCACCCTCCATGAGCATGTTCTGTCTCTAAAATAAAAATAAATAAATATTTAAAAAAATAAATGAAGCTGAATTGTACAGAGGTAAATTTGTATTTTCAGGTGAGTTTTGAGAAACTGATTAAAATCAAAACTTTCCATAAAACTATAAAACCTTTATCACTTACTTTTAAGCCACATCTTAAGGTATAGCCCATTTAAAGAAAGTATAATTTATATGTGTTAGACAAACATATATTCCTTAGGTTCAGGAAATGCTAGTAAAATCATATTATCTTATTTGCAGTAGAGTGTATAATTAGAGGCCTAGTAGATTTTTATGACTATGTGTAACACTTAGCCACCTATAAATGACACTCATTTTTGAAGACCAAATCAAATCTCTGTCTTGAGTAATGATCCGGATTATAGGGACTGATAAGGGTGGGGGTGGGCAATGTAGCCGGGTACAAAGAGATCATTCATAGTCTTTGCATATCTTTATGGACCTATATGTATCTTTGACATTGAGGTTCATTATTAATCTACAACCATACCTGGTGCATGTATACGCTTCTATTTTTCAGAGTGTTAAACATTTTCATATCAATTATCTTACCCTTAAGTAATGATTCCAGTGTATTCTCTATACCTGAGATGAGGAAGAACGAGGCAGTGATAGATTTCTTAAAGTTCCTTAATTAAAAAACCCTTTTCTACATCTTTGTAACTGAATCCCAACCTAATCTTTTTGAGTATACCTGTGTTTAAAGGTAAATCAAGCCACACTTTTCTACATGTAGGTTACTTCCCCAGGTGACAACCCTACCACCAGTTGTGGAGAGCTAGATTCAGCTCATGTAAAAGGAAATCAGGGAAAGAAATGCCAGTGACTTTACAGGAGATTTGATCTGATGTCTGCATTGGCATCTCTTTTTCAAATCCTAAGTTATTTTTAAATTTCTCATATTAGTTTCACATTTTATATGCATATGCTACCTTTTGAAAAGCTTAGGCTCTTAATTATCTTTTTTAACCAACATAGTATTATTTATGCATAGAGTAGATAAGCATGCTGTATTTTGTCTATTTCATTCTCAAACAGGAGCTTGAAGGAGAAAAATACTCTTTTTTCAGCTGTTATTTTACTTGACAGTGCTCTGAAACAAATAACTATTTTTGCTTTTTTTTTTACCACAATATAAATCAGCTAAATATACTTAATGTGACTAAGTCATGTTACAAAGGAACCATAAATATGCTGAAATATTCCTAAAAGCAGAACTGGTTAAAAAAAAAGTTATCAGGGTCTTGATCAGTAGGCACAAATGGTTCTGTTAACAAGGAACTTTATTTTAAACATTAAGACCCTGATGGAATGATATTACTATAGAAAGATCTGTCCTTAATTTAAGCACCACGTATCAAGCAAGTTTGGGTCGATGAGATAGTAGATGAGGGGAACAAAAAACAGAGGTAAAATCGTGAGACTAAATTAACTGCCGGCGCTTTTCTATTTTCAATCTCCACAGGACTATATTTTGATTTCTTACATGGTGCTCAGTGCTTAATTCCACGTTTCCCTTTTAGTCCCATGCCACTGACTTCTTTGGGGTTTATTTTCATTCAGTTCTATATATTCACTCTGCCGAAGCTTCCCATGTTTTGTGTCAGGGGGAAACGTACCTTATTACCTCCTTGTCTGTTTAAAGTTTTTTTTTTTTTTTTCCTCCCTCCCTCCCTGTCTTGTACCTAATGAGCAAATTATCTAAAAATAGATACGTTCATCATTCTACAAAATGTTGTATCTCCTCTAGATTGGAGGCCAGTGTAATTGTAAGAGACATGTGTCTGGCAGACAGTGCAATCAGTGCCAAAATGGATTCTACAATCTACAAGAGTCGGATCCTGATGGCTGCAGCTCCTGTAACTGCAGTACCTCTGGGACAGTGGATGGAGATATTACCTGTCACCAAAACTCAGGCCAGTGCAAGTGCAAAGCAAATGTTATTGGTACGTGTAATGCAAAAGTTTACAGTCACATCTCTATTAACCATCTGGAGTAAAATTCTCTATTTGATTTCTTAACTGAAGAGTAAAGCAAATTACCTTGCTCAAGGCAGGCTGGAAAAAAAAAACAATTTGGATGAAATTAACTGTCTAAAAATGATTAAATTAATAATTCTATCAAACTACAGCTTGAAGCTTAGTTTAATCAACCCTTTAGAAGTTTCTTTATTCTGTAGATGCCTTAGTTCACATGGTCCCATACTAATAAGTCATAGAAAAATATAATTTGCTTACTGCATAGATGTTTCTTTTAGGAAATTAGCACTTTTTCAAAATGTTTTGCACTTAATGAGTTCTAAGCAAATCATTTCCATGCTAGTTTTCTTAATAGACCAAAATAAATGGATTTTTTCAAAATATTCTGTGCTACAGGGCCCTTTGTGATAAATCTTTCCATTTTTTTCTATTATATTTCTTTGAACTGTTCCTATGAAATGCAAAATAAGTCAACATAATTCCATAGATCATGTATATTGGTAGGGTTAGTTATAAAGGGCCACATAATTTTAATTTTATAATTCGGTGCCAAGCTGATTATAATAAACAGCTACCTTCGGCATTATTTATCATTTTTTTATACAAGACCTGCTTTTTTGTTTGTTACTCCCACAGGTATTTTTCAGAAATTAGATTTGATTATAGCAATTTATTACATCCAACATTTTTGAGGGGAACCACAGCCACATAAGGACAAAATTTATCAAGTGCCCAAAATGCACTATGTACATAATGCACTTTGAAATGTTGATATATGAGAATATTATGAGGAGAAAGTTTCCTGATGAAGTGAGTCTTGTATTTTAACAGAACATGTCTTGGTTCACATAGGAAATTTAAAAAAGACCTTTACCTTTCTATTGTCATTCAAGACACCAAGTCTTCCGTGGTTTTTCTAACACTAACCTGAACCTTATAATAATGAAAACATGCCTGGCAGTCACACACACACACACACACATACACACACACACACACACACACACACACACACACACACATGCATACATACATATACACATATAGATGAACATATTCATAATAACATTTTCATTTCTGTGCTCAAAGTCTAAAGCTAATTTCTTATCTTTTCTGTAGGTAGGTATATACACCTCATTTTATACAATTCAGCCAGATAAGCATTTCATTCTAATTTAATATAAAAAATACAGATGTGGTTAATGATATGACACAAGATTCCTCTGGTTTAAAGAAAGGTTACATCAAAATCTTTAACATAACTTGCCCTTACGCATTTCAAGCGTACAAAAACTAACTTTTTAGGAAAAAAAAGAATGAGTAACTTGTAAAGAGCAGTGCATCTTTTTACAAGTGCTGTGATGCTAAACGAATTTCAAGACTTTGAAATTCAATCTATGTGTCATCCTTTGTTCTTTAATATGAAATATATTTTGAATTCATGATCTGAAAACAAAATTTAAGGACAGACCTGTAACGACAATGAAATATTTACTTTTCTATAACAATGAAATCTTTCCTGTGATGGTTAGATCCCTGAACTTAAGAAAAGGGGGGAAATAAAAATTTGCTCTTTATTTAGAATGTGTTATGACTTCCCTCCCATCTATGTGTCTTATTGATCCAGATTTCTGTAGGAAAATACAAATACATATATTTTTGAAGATTAAATCATCATTCTGATATTATTTCTAGAATTATTTCTGCACATGCAGCATTTTGAATGAAAACCCAAACTTGATATGTGTATATAGGTTTCTTTTCCTAATGGGATTAGCCAATACCCTTATTCAATTTTACCTTGTTAATATATAAAAAAAAAAAAAAGCCAAAAATACCGGTGTGTGTTGTGTACGCTTCAGAAAGCAAACTGTTCGAGTTAACAAAACTGTTAAATCTTACTAATGATTCTATCACCAGTAAAATACATTAGCACCAATAATTTTATTAAAGTAGGTCATTCATCTAGAATAAAAAGGGAGAAGAATGTGAATTAAATGCCAACTGTGCTAACTCACCTGCACTTGTTAACACCGAATGTGATGCCCTGTAGGCCTTCCTGAGTATCGTTAGGAATAGATTGCCTGTCAGGAATATGTATGGCATATTCAAATAAGCACTGCGCATATTTTTAAAACTGATATGATATGAATCCATGTAGACCAATTTTAATAGTTCAAAATGAGTCATAATTCTTGTTAACAATACAGTTATTTTTAAAATTTGCAGCAATAGTGGTCCTTTTTTATTTTCCTTATTGAAATTAAATGATATGCCTTAGGTGAGTCATTCATCACTGTTAAAAGAACTTGCCTTCCATTGGAGTTCTTGTATTTTTATCCATATATATACATATATATTATGTATTTCCTTCCAGTTTAAGAAATGTGTTTCTACATATGAGTTCCTGAGTGTGTTTTTGACTGTTATTTTAGGACTAATTTTTTTTTATTGCGATCATAGCTTGAAATAAATGTGTCTATTGATTCAACCCCACGTAGCCTGTTATTTAAACTCACGGCTATGTGGGAACTATCTAAAGGGATTATTTTGCATCTTAAACTTTGCTATTCAAAAATTTTTATTTTATTCTCTTTCCTTTTAGTGCTCTCTCTGAAAGTAACCTAAGTTGTCAGAGATTTAAGTTTAGGTGATAAAATATTTTTCTCTGTTTGTGAAATGTATATATGTACTCCTTTAAATAGAAGTAATGTAACAGCAGAATTTACTTAGTGTTTAAAGAGGAATGTCCTGAATCACACAATATGACAAGCGATGTGATTGCTTTATGAGCCAAGGAGAGCATAATTTATATTAATTGAAAATAATAAAATATACGGGCATATAAAAGCATTGAAACAAAAATTGCTCTGGATAAGTTTTATTTATATTAATTATTTAAAGGGGTGATATTCAGAAGCATATATTCTGCAACACAAAAATAGCTATCAGCTTCAGATTCTGTTAAACACTGAAGTATCGTCTGATTTCTAGGAAAATAAGTAATGTAATACGTAATTTGTCTGTGTAGCTTTGAAAATTTATTTCCTTGTCTTTTCTTTTACATGAATATTATGTTAACATAAAATAATTTAAAAATAATAGTTTCCATATTTGTTAGAGAGGAAAGAGCTCCAGTTGGTATGACAGAAGCAACATTTCCGTTAAGCATTTCTCTGTATGTTAAGGAATAAAAGTTTATAAAGCACGTTACAGAACTAAAGTTCCGTAGGACTGCCGAAGTAAGGAAAGACCGTTCCTGTATCTTGAGTGTACGACCAGGCCTCCATGGCATTACCTGGGAGAAAACACCTAAAGTTTTGTGTCTGTGTTTAATGTCAGCAGCAGCATGGTTTGTCTTGAAAGCCTGAGTAGAATCGTTTCCACATTTTCACTTTCTTAAACAAATTTTATCTTTAGGGCTTAGATGCGATCACTGCAATTTTGGATTTAAATTCCTCCGAAGTCTTAACGATGATGGATGTGAGCCCTGCCGGTGCAACGTCCACGGCTCAGTGAGCAAACTCTGCAATCCTCTTTCCGGGCAGTGCGAGTGCAAGAAAGAAGCCAAAGGGCCCCAATGTGACACCTGCAGAGAACACTTTTACGGGCTGGACATCGCCAGCTGTAAGGCCTGTGACTGTGACGTGGCTGGATCCGTGTCCGGGACCGTCTGTGACGCCAGGACCGGGCAGTGCGTCTGCAAGCCCCACGTCGGAGGGAGACGGTGCAACGAGTGTTTGGAGGGATACTTCTACCTCTGGCAAAATAATTCTTTCCTCTGTCTGCCTTGCAGCTGTGATAAGACCGGAACAGTAAATGGCTCTCTGCTGTGTGACAAATCAACAGGACAATGTCCTTGCAAATTAGGAGTAACAGGTCTTCACTGTAATCAGTGTGCGCTTCACAGGTACAATTTGACCAGTGGCCATTTTCAAGGCTGCCAGATGTGTGAGTGTGACTCCTTGGGGACATTACCTGGGACCGTTTGTGACCCAATCAGTGGCCAGTGCCTGTGTTTGCCTAATCGGCAGGGAAGAAGGTGTAATCAGTGTCAACCAGGTAAGAGAGAACGTATTACGTGTTCCGTGCACAGTGACTTTCCTTTCATTGTTCCATATTGGATGATTCCTCTTGGTTTTGAGGTTGGGACTTCTAAAGAAATTTACTTCCCACAACATTGGGGGATTTATATTATCAACAAATACAGATAGAACTATTTAATATGTTCAAGATTATTTGGTGTATCTGTCTCTGCTGCTATATTTGGGATGACCCTTTAGAGGAATCCCAGCCCATCAGAAATTTTATAATTAAGACTAACTTATATTTAATTTCTCTACTTGAAGTAAATCCCCTTCTAATAACCAAACAAAGTCTAAACTAATAAAAGCAAGAATAAATTTTGCTTCCCAGAGAAAGGAAAACTTGGGTTAATTATCTATACCATGCCAGATATTTAGATAATGAACTGATTTTCTGAATAAAGCTGGCCAAATGTTTTTACTAAATGGGCTATATATTCTGGCATCATCTAGGTGCATCTAGAATTATTTTTTTAAAAGTCTCTATTTATTTATTTGTTAGAGAGACGGTGAAGGAGAGAGAGCAAGCACAAGTAGGGGGAAAGGCAGGCAGAGGGAGAAGCGGGCTCCCCACTGAGCAGGGAGCCCTGTGCGGGACTTGATCCCAGGACCCTGGATCATGACCTGAGGGCAGAGACTTAACTGACTGAGCCACCCAGGCGTCCCTAGAATTGTTTTTAACTGCAATCAAATTAGCAAAATAGACTACTGTTTAGTCTCACTGTACCCATCTTTTTATGTGATTGCCAACCAAAAGGAAGATGGACCCACCCATGCTTTTCTCCTTGCCTTTATATGATCTGACTAAAACAATATACTTTCTTTATAATAAAATCATCATAATTTCTGATGGATACATATGTTTATCAGTTGTTTAATAGCTGTGTTAATGGTTGTTCTGTCTACACAACCAGCTTTGTGTCATCTGGGCCCGCGTAAAGAGCGTGGTGCCAAGCAGAAGAGAGATTTGCTTGTCAGAAATGGGGACAGTGGAAGTCCCATTTGCTATGACAAGGAAACCAGATTAGGATCAAGCCATACCTTTCCTTTCACGTCAGTCACTGGCACAAGTAAATCCAAAGGGATGGATGGGATGGAGTTGATGAATGGTTAATTGTTTTTGAAATATATGTGTCAGAAAATAATTTGAACTGGCTTCAATGCAAATGGGGGCTCTATTCTTACTGGCTGTCCCACGGAACCTGATATAGAGCAATGCAGTCAGAACTCAGGAACTAGAAATCTCCCATTGATACATATCCCTTAATTCAACCATTCAATCATTTCTATATTCCCTCTCTCTCTCTCTCTTTCTCGCTCTCTTTCTTTCTCTTTCTCTCTCCAGAAGGACACACTCTGTTTCTCTCTCCCTTTCTGCATGGTTTATAGCAAATTGTCCTCCCTTTTAAGGAAAATATAGAATGGGGATCATCCCTATTAATGAAAATAATTATCATATTTAAGGCATTCTTGTATTTTATTTATTTGTGTAGTTGCTTATTTCCCTTGTTAAAGTTTCAATATCTTGAGAGCAAGGATTATCTTATTCAACTTGTATAGCCACAATACTAATGTAATTCCTTGTACATTGCATGCACTCAGTAAGTGGTTTAATTGAACACACTGAGAAATAATCAGGAATTTTAAGAAGAGTATCTGTTAGGTTCTCCAGAGAAACAGAACCAATAGGAGGTATGTGTATACATCAGCTGTATTGAGAATTTCTTTCATATATCTCCTTTGTTGAATTCCATTTTCTGAATCCTATGTGTTCTTTTTCCCCCTTACTTTATATGTGTATTTTTTAGAGAACACACTCCAGTAACCTCTGAGAAAGATTTTGGGGAAGAAAGTAATTTTTTTTTTAGAATTCTGAATGTCTGCAAATAACTTTATTCCATGCTGATAACTATTTGAAATTTTATAATATATTGAATCATTTTCACTCAAAAAATTTAACCATTATCTTTTTTGCAGTGCAAATTAGATTCCTCTTTTCCCTTTCTGTCTCTCTCTTTTTCTTTTCTTTTTTACATTCTAGAAGCTTCTATTTCTATATCCCTCATTTCTGACAATTTCATGATGATGTGCTTTTATTAAATAATTTTTCTGAGCACTCAGTGGGCCCTTTTGGCTGAAGATTACTGTTCTTGTATTCTGGGAAAATCTATAAAACTCCTTTGCAATATCATCTAGACTAGTGTTTGACCAAATGACTGACACCAGATCTACCCAAGTTGACACATGAAATGACCCATCACAGGCACCTTATATATAATCCCTGCATTCACTGTAGTGCTTTGTTCCTGCCTTTGCTGAACCCATACTCTCTCCGGTTTAACTTCTAAAGAGAAACTCGTTGTCTTTTCTCAAAATGCAAGAGGGAAAGTCTTCTGTTGGGGAGATAATTAATTCTTCTCACACCTGACTTCAGAAACCTCTGGAATCTTTAATTCCAAACCTTTCTTTCTAGACCACCTGAATCAATCAGCTCACTGTTGGCCTCTCCACGGCAGGTGCTTAGCTTTTACTTGTGGACATCTGCCATTGACCTTCATCTCTTCTTCTTCCTTTTCTTTTATTTCATTTTTGGGTCTTTCAGAAGGGAAAAATTGTTCAATACTGCTTAGCTGAAATGTTGTCCTAGTAGTTTATGGGTTGTAATCTTTTCAGCCAAATCCTTGCTACTCTCCTCTGATTCCCTTGTTTCTACAAACCTTGTCTCTTTTATCAAAATCAGTTTTGTTGCTTTTACTTTCCAGTAGGTCCAGAACTGGTCCACTTTTAGCACTGCATTTGCCCATTTTCATCTTCCTTCTGGACTAGGTAACAAGCCTCCTAAAACTTCCTTTCTCCTCTTTATTCTTCTCCGGTCATTTCTTAATGCATAGCCAAAGGGATGCTGTTCAAACTTTAATCAGACTCTATCACCCCATCCTCCAATGCCTTCCTATCATTGTAGATAAGAACATGGTCCACATAAACTGTAACTCCCATGATCTTTCTCTGACCTCATTTCGAGGAGTCTTTAGATCATTTGTTCTTTTCTAGCCTACAAGTCTAACTGCTGTTCCTCATGTTCTGTGCTGTGTCCTGGGCACATAGGGCAGTGTCTCCTTGGTGGATACTTCCATTGGTATTTCCCGAAGTAATACATAATTACCTTTAAAAATTACCCCCAGGGTGGGGCTTCTGGGTGGTGCAGTCGATAAGCATCTGACTTGATTCTGGCTCAGGTCATGATCTCAGGGTTGTGAGATCAAACCTCACCACAGGCCCTGTGCTGGGTGTGGAGCCTGCGTCAGATTGTGGCTCTCCCTCTCCCTCTGCCCCTCATCCCACTTACGCTCGCGCTCGCGCTCTCTCTCTCTGTCTCTCTCTCAGAAAAAAAAAAATTACCCCAGTGGCATTCTCTTCTATTTAGGTGCAGGCACAGTGCAACTCTGTGAGTGCTCCTTTGATGACATATAGAAAGGATGTGGTTTTTTATCCTGCCAGGGAGGAAAATAAATAGTGGTCGAAGGACCTAATGGATTTTTTGACAAAACAAGGTATTCTGTACACATCTGTACACATCGGTGTAGCATATGGAAAGGTCAGAATGTGTTTGTGGACATTTTTATAATGGGCTCCTGCATTCTAGCTTCAGAAACTACTTTGAATTTTGTTTTCTGGTTTTATTGTCCCTTACTGTGAAATTTACATTGAAAAAAGGAACCCTAACCCTGAAGTATCTTCGTCATAAACAGATGTTTCGCAGTAGCCAGCTCTGCAGTTTGCACATTAAAATGCACTGCTGCAATCTGAAGCTTTCTTTCTACTTCTTTAAACACATCTGAGAGATCTAGATCATGTACCACAGGGGAGAAGCTCCACACGGGCGAGTGTGAGTAGTGGGCAGGGAGGGAGAAGCTTGGGGTAGGGAAGGAGGGATGAACTCGCAAGCCTCCAGACTTCTGCTTGCCTTTTTCATCTGTGATTGTGAATATTACTGGCCCCTAGTAGACTATTGCCCATAGATTCTTGTCCCACTTCCTTAAAAAACATTATTAAGGAAGGTGCATATAATGAAACCTCATGTATTATTAACCTAACCTTACTATGAATGTACAAGGAATAGGCTTAATTCAACTAAAATTTATAGGCAATTTGTTAAAGCAGCAGTGCACATTAGAAGGTACATTAGAGCCACATTGGTTTTAATATGCCATTCAATAACTTGAACAGAGGTTAAAAATGCTGCTTAACCTCCATTAAGTATTTTAAAAATGCTTTAATTTAAAATTATTTGGAGTGTGTGTACATATATGAATGTACACATACCCACACTAATAAATATAGCACTAAATATGTTTTCCCAGTTCGTTTTTTTCAGTGCTGGATGACCTGGTAACGTTCAGCAGCAAGCACTTAATCAGAGGTGAGGCCGAGAAACGCAGGGAAGGATGTCAAGGCATCCTGATCCAGTGACCCACCCTTGTCCTTGAGAACCAGAGGCAGAGAGAGTTTATTGAGGACTCTGCAGCTCTGGAATAAAATAAAGGCTAATTTATAATGAAAACAGCTTTGTATGACATGTTTTGTGCTAATAGGACAATTCCTCATGCTTTCCTCTGATATTTACTTTTGGTTTTGTTTTATAATTCATACAGACTATTAGAAAGTAAAACAAAGTATCTTGTTTCATTAAGAAGCACATCATATTTGTTAAGTAATGAGCTCATAAACCAGAATTGCATCCAAGACCCTGCCAATAGAATTGGAATTAGATGGCTGGTATTCCATTAAAAATCAGTGCATCAAAGTTGAGATCCGGTTAGACCACCTATCCTAGTGTTTGATGAAACAGTTTTGCAGATGAACGTGTTTTCCACAGAGAGACCAGAGCCTCAGAATAAGAGCCTCTTCCTTGATAAACCACCAGGAAAGAATTTTGTCATAAACAATGTGGACTGTAATCCAGGCACATCTGTGGGGGGAAAGGTACATTGACAAGTCATTATTTAAATTGTAATTTAAGGAAAATCCGACTTTCCTAGAAAATTGCCTCATAAAAATGGCAATGATGATAATATTTACTGAGTGTCTACTGTTTTCCAGGCCCTGGAAAAGTCCCATTGAATATACACAGTATTTATAGGTTGGAAGGACCAGTACTTACCCACTTTATAGTAGGGGAAATGGATTCTAATTAAGTAAAACCATTTACAAATCCAGATCCAACTGACCTCAGAGTCTGCACTCTGAAAGAGTAAAACATTTTTCTAAGTAATGCAATATTTGTCAATCATTCACTCAATGAATATTAGAGGGTGAGGTAAAAAGAGATACCCTTACGAGTGTTTATAGCCACCCCCCATGCTGAAGTTCATCCCCACCTGTGATTCTAGCTGACTGCTCTAGGTCCTGGGGTATCTCTGTTGTGTAGAATCTGAGTAATAGTTATAAAATGAAAATTAATAGAGTTCTGAGAGGCTACCATGATATGATAATGAAGAATTGAACTGAGTTGTCTAGAAATGAGATGATCTCCATGGACTAAGTTGGAGAAATTTTTGGGATGGTGGCAGTGGCATGGGAGAGAAACTTTAGAGCATATAGTTGTTAAGCACCAAGACTGAGAAAAATGGGAACAAAGAATATAAAAGTGTTTCTATGGATTGTGAATACATATATCTATGCATTA
Organism: Nasua narica; assembly: GCA_028533885.1. Taxonomy (NCBI): domain Eukaryota; kingdom Metazoa; phylum Chordata; class Mammalia; order Carnivora; family Procyonidae; genus Nasua; species Nasua narica. Next base: position 14,737,060 of record CM052814.1, read on the forward strand.
TATTTTCCAAGACATAATCATAGCTATCATTATTTATATTCATTGTTGTTACTGAATTTGTTTTTTAAAGAAGTGCATTTGGAGGCCATCATGGATATTCCCCATAAATAGGAAAACTAGGGCCTTTTGTTTGTTTTAGATTTTATTTATTTATTTGACAGAGAGAGACAGCAAGAGAGGGAACACAGGCAGGGGGAGCGGGAGAGGGAAAAGTAGGCTTCCTGCTGAGCAGGGAGCCCGATGTAGGGCTCGATCCCAGGACCCTGGGATCAGGACCTAAGCTGAAGTCAGACGCTTAATGACTGAGCTACCCAGGCACCCCCAAAGATTACATTTTAAATATATTGTTCCTGATTCATATACATTCCCTGCTTTCCTTCCTGATAAGCTAAGCCACTCTGACCCATCATTCTATGACTCACAGATTTATCTTTACTATGTTCCTTTAAAGTGCTAAAGAGATCATCTCATATTTTAAGGGGTAACAGATATCCAACAGGCCAGGCAGCTAGCCACCTACCCATCTAGCCATCTACCCATTTCATTCACATATCCATTTTTTCAGCAAACATCTATTGACTACTATGTACCAGGGGCTATGCTGGTATAAGATATATAATCATAAATATATTAAGGCATTTGCTCTAGTAGGAGAAATGAACCTGTATGTAAATATAACACAGTGTGACAAGTGCAATATTAGACATGCCCAATAGAGAGAAGTAAAGTGAAGGAATTCATTCATTCTTGAAGGGTGGGGGATGTGGAAGAGTTACTTGAGAACATGATTTCTGACATGAGTTTTTAAAGTAAACAGGAATTGGTGAAGTAATCAAGAAGAGTATAATAGTCCAGGAAGAAGGAATAGGAGCAGAGACTTTAAAACATATCTAAACTAGGGGTGCCTGGGTGGCTCAGTCATTAAGCATCTGCCTTTGGCTCAGGTCATGACCCCAGGGTCCTGGGATCAAGCCTTGGGTCGGGCTCCCGGCTTAGCAGGAAGTCTGCTTCTCCCTCTCCCACTCCCCCTGCTCGTGTTCCCTGTTCCCTCTCTCACTGTCTCTCTCTCTGTCAAATAAATAAATAAATTCTTTAAAAAATTGAAAAAACAAAATATATCTAAACTAATTGAAAAGAGTTTTTAAAAACTTTTTTTTTTGACATTTTCAACTTAAATTTTTATTATTTTTTCTTCTTTGTAAAAGCAATACATATCATTGTAGAAAACAGAAAGTACAGACAAGCCAACAGCAAAGCAAAATAAGACAACAACAAAAAAAACTATTTATAATCTCACTACTCAGAGGTTATTCCTGCTAATATTTTGGTATGTATTTTTTCCATCATTCCTTACTAGGCATATGTAAAAATATTTTAAATACGCCATACCATATGTATTCTTTTATATCTTGTCTTTTTACTCAGCAATATAACTTCAGTACACGTTATAATCCAAAAGTAGTTAGGAAACGATGTAGCAGAGGAATACTTAAAACAATAGAAAAATGTTCAAGTTATATTGCTGAGTTTTTAAAAACTTTTAAGTATAAAAATTAAACCTCGTGATAAGTAATATTTATGCTATTATTGACATTTGACCAACTCTATGAATGATAATTTCAGCATTATTATTATATAAAATTACCAAAATAGAGGAAAATTATTATTGTTTTAATTTGAAAATTAGCATCACTTACTATGTTTCATTCTGAAAATATTGATTTTTAAAAATAATTACTTAACGAGTCTTGTTGCTTGGTATTGGTGAGCCACAAATTTATCCCTAGACTCCTCTCTTAGTATTATGTCCATTCTCTGGCTTAAGGCGAGAATCGTTTCTTCTAAATGGCTTATAATTAGTGCTTAGCCTCAGCTCTGCCCTCCTTTTCTGAATAGGGCCTACGGGTTAAACTTGTTTTTCTTTCCCCCATTTCAAGACCTTGGCAAAGCCTGGTTGTTCATGGTCCTCAGGAGGGACATTGCTAGGAAATGGGCCCTTCTTTTATGCCCAGGACAGTGCTGTGCTGTGCAAATAGCCACTACAGGAGATAATACCAGCTGCCTTGCTAATAACTTTGAACTCTAAGGATTCTGCAAGTCTCCTGGATAAAGCAATACTATTTTATTGTATGGGTGACTTTTTGCTTTAACTGCAAGACACATTGCTTTTCCCATTAGACTTGTCTTGTTTGGGACCAGGGGTTCGCTGAAATAAAACTGGGGAAATTAACAGACTTCAGTGGGCTGATCAGTGCTGTGTATGTGCGAACTCTCAGCACTGCGTCATGCAAGGGAATAGCATTGTCTTAATGACTGTGCTTCACAATATAGTACGAAATCATTCATGGAGAGAAATCCCAAAAAGATCAGTTAAAATGTTATGGACCTGAAGATGTGGAACATGAAGTGGAGCTAATGGAAGGAGATCAGAAATGTGTTGAGTGAAAGAAAATTAAGGTCAGTTATCTTTAAGTCGTGCTCTGGAGTTGAAGTTTAAGTAGGAGGGAAGGGAAAATGTTGTTTTCTATAGTTGGAAGTCATAAAAGGAGAGGTAATGGTCTAGAATTAGGCACAGTCAGGTAAGGCAAGAAGTAATCACTGAGCAGGAAGGTACCTGAGTCATCCTAATTAGAACTGCTTAAAAATAGGACAACTAAAATACTGGTGGGATTAACCTTTATAATCATGCTTCAGAGAGGAGGAGGGGAATTAACCCTAAGAAAAGTTCCAATGCGGGCTTTTCCTTGAAGATCAACATCCAGGTTGCAGCCTCCCTGTTTTTCATTTTTATTTTTGTTTTTCGTTTTTATTTTTGTTTTTCATTTTTGTTCTTCTCTGCTTGTATCTGTGATTTTTCTGTGGTGTTTTTTATTTTCTAAAACGTGGACAACCAATTGTCTGTGCCAAAATATACCCCCCTTGTCGTTACAGACTTATCTAATAAGTCATTTCTTGTAAAAATCATCTGTAATTGTTCTAGAATTCTCTGTGGCTTGAAGCTATTGCAATAAGTCCAAATTAATTCTACTTCTAAGTATCTGTGTTAATGGGTAATATTTCCAAATTGGAGAGCTGTTAGTACATTCATGATGCCATCATCAGGAATTTAAGGACCTAGGTACCTTCACAGGAAGAAAAATACATCGAGTTGCATAGTGTTCTTGAATTCAAAATAAAAGCCTTTGAAGTGTGTGACTTTGATTGTATGATGAATCAGGTATGAGAATATATATTAATTTGCATAACTATACTTCTGGAAACACATATAAAGCAAATTGCTGTAGCGGATGCAAAGGAGCAAATGACATAATCTAGTTGTCAATTACTCTAAAAGATGACAAGATCAGCCTGTTCTTTCCAACAGATTGGAATGGCACTGATTTTGAGTTTCTTCCTTTTCTTTGAGCACAATCCTTTTCTATTTGACTATTTCTGAAACTTTCTGGGAGAGAATATGCTGGGTTAAGGAGAAGAAATACAAATTGTGGATGGCTATGAAAGAATGGCTTGTTTTCAACCAGAGCCTCAAATGAGATTTATAATATATTCCAATTACTTTTTGTTTCTCCCTGTAGCATAGTAATACGCAGTGGATTCACTTTGTGTTCATGTTCTTTCTCTCTTTCAGTATCAGTGATATATACCTAAATTAGTGATCATGACAATTGTATAGATCATTTTCATTTGTCAGAACTTTATTCATCAGAATCTTTCTGCAATCCCCCTTCCCCTTGTTTCAGTAAAATTCCTTGTAACATTGTGCATGCCCTTGTGTGTGGATATATGTGGAGGTGCATGTGTATGCAGAAACACACACACCACACAACACCAAGAACCATTTCTCCCTCATACACCTGCTCCATCGTTCTAATGTCTAATGCCTTTCTAATTTTATAGCTGTTAGTTATATGCAATTTTAAGTAACGTGAAAATATTTTGAATCAAATTTCTATTTTTTCTGCTAGAAGAAGCAAATATGGGTTTCATAATTAACCTAAATTCCCTGGGTTTTTAACTATAATATTTATGGAAATCAATGCCTACTTACAATTTCTTACATTTGTGTGACTTCATCAAATGTTTACAAGGAGTGCCTACTTTGTGACAAGCACCATACTGGGTGCGGGGTGGCAGTGATGAATTTATCGGACAAGGTTCCTGTCTTTATGGAGGTTACAATCTGGTGAAAATGAGATTAATTTTAACTTTCATGAGCACACTAAAGGAAATAAACCAGATGTTATGAAACTGGAGTAGGCATGTTTAAACTGGCCTAGGGTAGGTTACTCAAGGAAGTCACGAGACCTGATTTGCCTAGGAGTGAGCTAAGCAGAAAGGACAAGTCAAAATAATTTCGGCAAGCAGATGTGCCAGTGACAAGGCCTGTAGGTATTAAGAACAGGAGAAGTATAACTTGAGCAGACTGAGATGGAGATGAACAGTGAAATGAAGCTGAAGGTAGAGGTGGGACCCACCGGTGGTACTGGAGCTTGGGTTAGGGATTTGGATTTTTGTTCCCTGAAGGGAACAGGAAGTCATCAAACAATTTTCAATGGAGGAATGAGGCGTTCAGACTACACTCTAAAAAAAAGTACATAGGAGGAGCCTATGAAGCAGAGGGCAAGATTATCTTGGACTTGAAGGACAAGGACAAGCTGGTTGTTCCAGCTACACTCTGAAGAATAGAATGGAGGGGACAGGAAGGATACCATGAGATGAGACGGCCTCTGTGTGAATCTGCTATTTGTTGACTCTATCATTTTAGGAAAGTTTGTTAACCTTCCTAACCTTCAGCGTTGTCATATATATAGTGAACATAATAATAATACCTGGATTATTAGCATTGCTGTGAGGAGTGAGATAATGAATATAAGGCCCTTACCATTGCCTCTGGTCCTTAGCATTAACGATAATAAACTTGGTGGTGACTGTGACTAGGAGATGGCAGTGGAGATGGAGAGGAGAAAGTTTAAAATTCTTAGAAGACAGGATCCATAGGACTTGGTGCTTAACTAGATGTAGGGGTGGAGGGATGTGAAGGACTCAAGGGTTGCCAGTTTTAGCAAACCACAGAATGCTCAGTTAAATGTAAATTTTAGATAATCATAAATTTTAATATAAGCCAATATACATGCTTTTACGAAGAAACATTATTTATCAGAAATTTGAATTTATCCTGCCATCTTTGATTTTGTCTGGCTACCTTCCCAAAGATGTCATAGGGTTCTAGGTTCACAAGCTGAATAAATGGTGCTCCCATTTGCTAGAATGGAGATATTAGAGGAGGACTAGTTTTTAGTGGAAAGATCATGAAGTAGATTTTATTTTGTTTTTTTTTCTTTTTTAAGATTTTATTGGTTTATTTGACAGAGAGAGACACAGCGAGAGAAGGAGCACAAACAGGGGCAGTGGGAGAGGGAGAAGCAGGCTTCCTGCTGAGTGGGGAGCCTGATGTGGAGCTCGACCTCAGGACCCCGGGATCATGACCTGAGCCAAAGGCAGACAACCAACTGAGCCACCCAGGCACCTCTCATGAAGTAGATTTAAATGTACTGAGTTTTAGTTGCCTGGGAGACACCCAGGTACAATGTAAATTATTTACTCAGCCTTTTTTTGGTCGTAACTGACACACTAGTTAAGAACAGCTGTAGCCACATTTGTATTGAGAATTGGGAAGTGCCATGATAGCGTTCTGGTTTGTGGTGTAATCAAAACTCTACCTTTTAAAGAAAAGACTGGATGGGAATTATACGTAAAAACTTTTCATTTCTTTATTTCCAGGTTTTTATCTTTCTCCTGGCGATGCCCCTGGCTGCCTGCCATGTTCGTGCCATCTAACAGGTGCCGTCCATCCCATCTGTAATAGCCTAACTGGTCAGTGCCTTTGCCAAGACGCTTCCATTGCGGGACAAAGTTGTGACCATTGCAGAGACCTTTACTTTGGATTTGATCCTCAGACTGGAAGGTAAACATTTTTAATAATATTTAAATGTTTGTATTGAATTTTATCTCTCATTACTTTATCTCCTAACAATGGTTTTTTCTCAGTATTTTTTGGTAAAAAGCAGTATTTTTTGTCCTCCCTAGTTTGTTGATATAGTTTTGACTCTTTGATGCCTGCATTTGTTGAGCATAGTAGTAGTCTTTGAATATTTCCTAGAGTTCCAGTGTATAGGTTGCTGTATATTGATAGATGTCCCCAGTATTAAGTTCTGGGAATATTTAACTAGATAAAATTCTTTTCCCTCAAAGAACTTACCATTTGGATGGAGAAAGACAGGTGAAGAAATTGCCATAGAAGAAAACATGTGCACACGTACACACACACACAGACACACACACACACACAATATAAGGGTTGGGATACACAGTATATGTATATAGAACCTTCATGTGGCCCCTGAATTTATTGCTTATTAATTTATTAATTTACTGCATCCATTTATGTTGTCCTTGCCTTTCTAATTTACATTTGAAGACCAGTAGGGAAAAAAAGAGGGAAAAAAGAAAACAAAAAAATAAAGATTAGCACATTAAAACATATTTTTGTATCAAGTGATAGGCTTTTTACCTGGTGTGTAAGGTACATTTTGAAAATAAATTACCCACTTTTCAAAGTTACATGGTCTGTAATGTTCCACTTCTTGTCACTTGTATATCTGTGGGCGTTTATTTTCATGCATGTGTGCTCATTGCTGTATTTTTGAACATGTGCCGGAATGCTGATTCCATGTGTGTTTTTTGGGTCCAGTCAGATTATAAATTTGCCCAGGGTTAGGATTATATCCATGAATTCTTTGGTATTCCTATCCCCAAGCAATAGTATTCTGTTCTGTACATACCAATCAAAGCTGTTTCTCAAAATGCATGTGTGTGTTTATAAATATAATTGCTAATTAGTCAAGGGTTTGAGATTATCTGGGTTCTTTTCAACTCATTGTCCCCCGCTGCCTGCCTTTTGGCTGTTACACTCTTCATTAACACCTCGATTAGAGTGTGGACAGGGTTACGGGGTAAATTATTGAAAAAGAATTTAAAACTAGTGCATTTGGCTATCTACTAAAATCCAATGTGATTTAAAATCTTTCACATGATATTTAAAATTTTTATGAAAACAATTCTTGCTCTTATTACATACCTTTTTTGTTTTTAAACACAAGTTCCACTTCTGTTACCATTGGAAGGAATATCATCTTGATGGTCTGAAAGCATTACTACTCCTTTCTAAAGATACTAAATCACTCAGAATGCATATAGAAAACACATGGTAGAGTAAATGTTAAATAGAAAGTATTTCCAGAATTTTGTAGTAAAATTGGGGCCAGTTATTATAAGTATTGGCTCCTCTATGTACTTTTTTCCTCAAATACTTTTTTTTTAGTTTTTCAGTGTTACAAGATTCATTGTTCATGTATCACACCCAGTGCTCCATACAATACGTGCCCTATGTGTACTTTTTATTGAAAGACCATCTAATACATTCGCCAGTTGGAATTCTTATGTTGGTTTGTTTCATTCCTGGGTACCTCTATCTTTAGGTTTCCTATATTTTCCATAGTCTTTCTGACAACATTTAATTACCAGAGAAAAATATTTCCCCAATCTACTCTCCTCTTTGGAATACTTATGCCCATCTGTGGCATTTTGTGCCGGTCTCTTACCCATTTCCTTTCTACTGGTCCCCCCGCCCGCCGTTGTTCTTCCCATTGCTATCACCAAAATCCCTTATTTATGACCAGGAGATTTCTAATGGTCTCAGCTTTTTCACTTAACTAATAATAATAATAATAATAATAATAATAATAATAGCTGGGTTTAAATGTTATGGTAAATTCATGAGGAATGGGGAGAGCCAAAAAAAAAATACATATAAATTACATTATTAGAAGGTGCTGAGGTGGAACTCAAGAAGGCAAAACTCCATAAAATAAAAGGGTTGAGTAGAGGTTGGAGTCTTGGTGACTTGCAGGTTTCCATTCACTGAGAACTTTATCAGAGGGATGGTCTTTTCCCCCCCTCACCTCTCATTCATTTAATTACCATTCCAGCAACCAGTTTTCATGAACATAACCAGGTTTTTGTTTTGCTTTGTTTTGTTTTGATCACTAGGAACTTCTTTACTTCTCACATCTTCCTAATCCCAGAAATGCTGCTCTGTGAACGCATCACATCTTTCCAGTCCTCTTGTCTCTAAATTCCCTCATCATTGGCTCCCAACTTCTCTCAAACCTCTCATCTGTTACCCCTACCTAATGATCTTAATCAGCCCCATTCCTCTTTCTCATATTATACCCCTACTCTGAGATAAAACCACATTAATCCTGACTCTCTTGAGTAATCTGAGTGCGGTTAAGAGCTCTCCTTCCTGCTCTACTGTGGGTCAGCTCCAGGGATGATGACCTTGCTCCTGCCCTGAGCCTGGGAGGACTTGAAGACCAAGTGTCTGTGATGTCTGGAAATACTGCCATGCATTTACTTCTCATCCCCTTGCTTTCTCTTCCCCTCTAAACTATTGCCAGTGTCTCCAAGTCCTTGTCCTTGTCCTTCAAGTCCAAGATAATCTTGCCCTCTGCTTCATAGACTAAACAGACAGAACCAGACATAAGTATCTTCAGATTATCTTCTCTCTAGCTCCAATTTGTCTACATTGTCACATGTTCCCAATTTTTAATCTAGCCTTAGAAGAAAACAACAAATAATTTTTAATTACATATTGACTTTTGTTGATGTGTCCCCTCCTGTTTTTCTTCCCTTGCTCTGCTCTCTGTGTCCTCTTTACATTTCCTTCTTCCTCCCTGTGAATTTACTCCATCGAATCCTCACCTTATTTTAATTTAAATCTCTCCCTACTGGCTATATCATAATTTTCTACAAATATGCTCTTCATCTCCATCCTAAAACCTCTTCTTTTGACTCTGCCCTTCCCTGTGAGCCCTTGAAGTTTTATCTCTACTCTCTCACTATTCTACCACTTACTAACATTTACAAAGAGTAGTCTTTTCCTTCTGCTTTTTCCCAACTACTCATTCATTCCTCATCCACCATATTTAGTGCAAGTGTTAGCAGAACTTGCAAAGTGTAAACAGCAAAGAACTAGTTATATGACCCTTAAAACACTCATCCAAATCAAAGAAAGTAAGACAGCCAGATAAAGTAGATAAAAAATGGGTTCAGGAAATGATAAGCTTAGAGAGAAGGGTTTCACTGGAGGGAGAAAGCAGGGGTCAGTGGTGCCTCTCAGTGAGGGGGTTCTTACTAGATGCCTTGCAGGGTGATGTGTGTCTCCTGAAGTTGAGTAGACCATTGGATTGATATATTTCTTATATTTGAAAAATATAAATGAGGAGAGACAATTTGTCAGGGCAGTGCTTTGATTATTTTATACTCCCAAAATTTTTCAGTTAAGGAAAAGAGTATATTTGTTATGACTATATAAGGTCTACAAAGAAGAGGAAAAACAAGGGGTTGGTTAGCACTCATGCAAAAGGCTAAAGAGGCCCAAATAGAGAAAAAGATGAGATTCTCGTGGACTAAAAAATTAGTTAGCAATTGGAATAGACATATATCTGAGTTCTCTAAAGTTGTAGGTGAGAGATACCTAGTAGAGGGGGAGAGATCAATGAAGAAATCAAAAGAGTACAACCTCCAGTGAGGAGTCAGGTGTGTATGCTGTGGGACCAGAGGAAGTACCCTGCTTTGGGTTTTCCTAGTCCCTAGAGTTCCTACCCCTCCTCTGGCCTATGCTCGAGAGAAAAAGAGAGTAATAAGAAAGAGAGCAATAAAACTCTACCTTCTATGGTTGTGTACTTGCTACCTTCATTACGTCCTAGCTTGAAAAAAATGGGAGAAGTCTGTTCTTTAAAATGGAGCACTGGGTATAGTGCATGAATAATTAATCTTGTAACATTGAAAAAATAAAATAAAAGCATTTGGGAAAAAAATATCTGTTCTTTGAATAGATTGCAGTATTGACTAATATACTGGACTAGAGATTTTATTCTCTGAATTTAACCCATTTTTTTCCTTTCAGCTTTATTGAGGTATAATTGACAAAAATATATATATTTGAAAGATCATGGAAAGATGAATGTGAAATTGATTTATGATTGCTCTTATGACTTCTGATTTTTCAATGTAGCAATTATTTTATTGTCCTCCCTATATCTTAAAATTAGTTCTTTCTTTGACCTCCAGGATCTTATATCTTCGTCTTCTCTTTTCCTGGTTGCTTCTCTTTAATCTGCCCATTCAATTTACATCTCTGTGTTTATGATTTCAGCCACTATATAAACTATTCCCCAATATATCGTCATCTATTCAGATGTCTGCCATGAGCTCTAGGCCTATAGTTACCTATCTCTTTGGGGCTTAAATTTATATGCCTCATTCTTAACATTGCCAACACAGAACTAATTTTCCTTTAGGTTACTTTCCTCATTTCCTCCCAAAATGAAAATAAAAGTCTCAAGACATCTCATGCCACCATCATCTTGGTGAAATGATATAAATCTTTAAATTTAAATCACACCACCCATATGTGAGTGGGGCTCGGGATCCTCTCAGATTGGACAAGATTGGCTCTGATATTGAGCATAGCTTGCCACTAGAAAGAGCTATTGAGAGTAAGAGCTCCATCTATAATGTAGCTTCTTTGAAATGAATAGAGAGAATAAACTTTCCCATGACCATTTGAGGCCAAAGGAAATCAGCAGGATTTGTCCTCTGCTAAATCAGTCATATGGAATGGCTGTGCTTTGAGTTGACCCTTATAGTCCACTGATGAGTTCAACTGTCTCTTTTCACTTTAACATTGATAATCGTTAGAGAAGAAATCTTCTAGCACAGAAGGTCATAGAGAAAGATATATCAAAACATGAGAATGAGAATTGCTTGAGTTTATACTTTTGCTCATCATTGAGAAGTGATAAAAATGGATTTTATTCTTTTTATGTTTTCCATTCCTTTCCTGAATGATATTGAAATCTCTTTGTTGACTTCTGGTTGTTATTGTGTATATATACTAACACTGACTATTTTGAAAATGTGCACAAAGATGACTAAAATATATGGAATTCCATTTAGTAGAAGGAATTTTGTTTCTTGAGGGAAAAGTTCACTTATAGTCTAAATATATAGACATACTTCATAGAAAAATAACTATTGATTCCCTGATGACAAATTTTTTAAGAAAGAAAGAAAGGTAATTAAAATCAATCAAAACTATTTTGAACTAGGTACTGTGGTAGGTACTTACAAATATACATTTTTTCACTAATTTCCAAAATTCTGCAACAGATGGTCAGTATTTTATTGTTAAGCAAGGAGAAGAAGCAAGTATCATGCGTCTCTTTCTTAATTTAGAAAATAAATTGACTTTATCATCTGCTTTTTCCATTTATGTAATCAGGGGACCTTATTTAACCCTCTATGAAGTTCACACATCAGCCCAGCTCTTCTCCATGGTTTTTTTTTTTATTGTATACATTTATGTTTCCTATATCTTTCTCTTGGCTTACTTTCTAGACTTTTCATATACTCCCAAGGGCAAAATAAATAAAATAGGCCCTCACCATAAACTACAGCAATAATAGCAAAAATCCACCAAATACAACAGTAACAGGCTGGAAAATTATTTGCCTGTTTTCAACCAAGTGGTTCATTCTTCAGAAGTTACCTATCACAAAAAGGGACATGAATTTTAAAAAGCTGATCCAAATGCAAAAATCACTGTTTACCTCTGACATATAAAGCAAACATGATTTAATCAGTATTGAAAACAATAAAGCAAAAAAAGTCTGCCCACTGAAAAATCAATAAAGAAAAAAAAGTATATCATATTTGTCTAAACCAAAAACAATGAGACAAAAATGGGCCACATGCAGTTCATCTCAGTTGGTAGTTGAGACTCGTATTAGATACACTGTACACTCTGGTAATGTCCTCAACCTGACCTGTAAGTACAATTCCTCCTTCCCATAGTCAAGCCTAATCCAGCCCATCTTCTGGTACAAGACTATTTCTTTTACATACCACCCACACATCAGAGTCCCCCAGAGTTTCTCCTCTAATGACTTCTTCTCTATATATTCATTAGTTGTATTTTTTCTTTTTGAGCCTTAAGGAGCTAGGAGCTGGATGTATCACTACTGGTCTTTTACCAGCTAACACACACCAAACTGTAATTTTCTTCAGATGGTAGGAAATTGGGACTTGGGCTGGCCAGAGGATCTAAAGGCTCAGAGTCCTAAAACATACAATGAAGTAAAATTCTTCTATGACCACATTATTTTTGGTTTTACCGTAAACATTCTCCATTTGAACCCTGAATTATAGATCTGGTGTGTTAATCTTGTCACATGTGTATTTCCAATTGATCTCAATTGGTATTTCTTTGAGAACTAGATCAATGACTTCAAATGAAAGCAGATAATTTACTTAGCAACTTATGTCTGTTCGTGGTGTGGGAATACTGGGGAGTGTGCTTCACAGATTTGTGCTCTAGGATGACTTTTTGTTAGATAGCTGGCTGTTTTCCAGGGTGATGGGAGTAAAAGGCTATATACCTTTTATCATCTAGTGATCTAGCCATAGCACAGAGTAGTGGCAGAGTTCCCAGAAAGAGAGCAGAACCCTTGAGGCCTACACTCAAGACTGTCACATTGTTACCTTTGCCTTATTATATTGGCCAAACAGAGTTACAAACCAGCCCATTATTCAGGAATGGGGAAATAGATTCTACTTTTGGATGATGGAATTATGCAGTTGGTTTAAAGGACCTACATAAAGAGAGGGGTAAAGAATTGTGATCATTTTTGCAATCTCCCATGACCACTAAACAACATATTCTTCTTTCATGTAGATTCTATATGATTCTCTAAGAAATGTCCATTTTTATAAATTACTAGCATTTGTTCAATGTGATGTAATAAGAATAACTCAGTGTTAGGCATCGGGATATCTGGGTTCTAGTTTATTGCTTCTCCACTTGACCGGGCATATTAGTTTCCTATTACTGCTGTAATAAATTACTACACATTTAGTAGCTTAAAACAACATGAATCTATTCTCTCACAGTTCTGGAGGTCAAAAGTCCTAAAGTAATTTTTTTGGGTTAAACTCAAGGGATGAACAGGCCTATGTTTCTTTTGGATACTCTAGAGAAAAAATCCATTTCCTTGCTTTTCCCAGTTTGAGAGGCCACCTACATTCCTTAGCTCATGGTTCCTTCCTTCATGTTCAAAACCAGCAGAATAGTGTTTTCTCTCTTTTCTGACCTCCGCTATGTCCTTACAACTTTTCACTCTGACTCTCACCTTCCTGCTTCTTCCTATCATCTTGTGATTACACTGGACACTTTTGTATCATCCAGGATAATTTCTCCCTGTAAGGATTCTTAACTTAATCCCATCTGCAAGTTCTTTTTACCAAGTAAGGTGTCACATATTCACAAGTTCCAGATATTAGGACTTGGAGATTGTTGAGGGGTCATAATTCAACCTACTGTACCAGAGTTCAGCAAACTAAGGCCTGAAGGCCAGATCTGACCTACCATTTGTTCGTAGAAATAAAGTTTTATTAGAACACAGCAATATTCATTCTTTATAAGTTGCCTAAGACTGCATTAATATACTATAGCGGCAGAGATCTAATGGCCCACAAAGCCTAAAATATTTACTATCTGTTCCTACATAGATAAAGACTATTGACCTTGTAACCAGATTGACTGTCACCTTGGGCAAGTTGCTTATTTCCACTAAGCATCATAAAATCACAGCTTTTTAGACTTGGAAAGAACCTTAAAGTAATTTTGGTTAAACTCTGCCCTATACATTTTTCTGCATAAATCACCTTTTCAGAATAACTAGTCACTCAGTTTCTGCTTGAAATCATGGAAAGAAAAAGAACCTCTGTTTCTTGAAACAACTTGTGTTTGTTTCAGACAACTCTAATTCTGAGAAAGATAATTTCATCCCTGCGACTTTTTTGCCTAGTTTTATTTCTGCCTTCTGGGACCATAGAGAATAAGTGTAATCTCTCTCTGATCTGAAAACACTAAGAATTTGAATCCGTTATTGTACCTCAAAGTTACTATAATGTGGACGTTAAGGAAAGTGATATGAAGGTTTCTTCTAGATGTAAACACGTGATATTGTTGATATTGTGAAACTCCTGAGATTTTATTTCTTTTAAATATTTGTTTTTGGTGACCAATATGTGGGATTAGGTAGAGTATCAGTAAAGGGGAAAGTGGTAGGGGTCTCAGGTGCAGAATCTTGCTAAGCAGCCATTTCTCTAAATGGCAGGAATGCCACCTCCCTGGACTCAGATGTCATTGTTGCCTGGATGCAAGAGATTGCCCATATTTAGTCCTGATGAGTCCCTTTATTTGTGCCTGGGAAGACTTCACTACAAAAGGGTGGACTGGGTTACTCCTCTCTTAACTCCTCCCTTATAGATGAGATGATATCATTCTCACTTCCTCTCCAATGAGCCATGTGTATGGCTTTCAGTTCACATAAAGAGGATCTTCAAGCCCCCAATCCTTTTCCTATAATTCTGATTCCAGTTGCAAGGGAATCCAATGCTATTCGTAGACTGTGGTGAAAGGAAACCTAGGAACCTCAATGAGGTGAACTCCTACTGCAGAGAGGAGATATAATCTTAACCAGGGGAAAACCAAACTCCTCTCTAGGGCAGTCAAGGGATCCTAAACAAGAGGTCTGAGCTGAGAACTCTTCTGGCTTTAGGGCGTCACAGCAGAGGCCAATCTTAAAGAAAGCTGTCCCTTCCCTGAGGGACAGGTTAGCTAGGGGAACAGCTAAGCTGATCAAAAAGGGCTCAAAAGAGCTAAATTGTCCTCAGAGCTACATGTCACATTTGATTTATCTGTGATGTCCTATTCTGAATCTAAAGTTTTCCGAGTGCTTTATTTACTCATTCATTCAACAATATTTATTGAAACTTTACTGTATGCTAGGCTTTGTGTTAGGGACTGATGAAAGAAAACTCTTGGTCCAATTTCTTCAATTCACTTTAAAGCCTCTTTCTGTTTTGTTCATTAATAATGATTAATAATCCTTGTCCAAATTCCCTCAGCAATTTGAGATTTCTTCCTCATCCATTTTTTATGTTGAATAGTGTCCCCATCACCTACCTATCAGCAAATTAGAAAACTGGAAATAACTTTATGCCCTTCTTTGCTTCTCTTTTCAATTTGTCTATCTCATCCGACTGACTTTGCTTATTCAACGTAAGTAAAACTATCCTTCTCCCTTCCATTGTTCCTTACCATTGTCACGTCACCATTTCACCTAATCTAGCAATATCTTGCCTCTGCTTACCTTTCCTGTTTAGCTTTGTCTGTTACTCCTATGTATTCTGAATTTATATTCAACATTTTGAATTGCTTATGATCTCATACCTTCGCCTGATGTTTCTTATCTCCCTCTCTCTCTTTCTCCCTCTCTGACTTGTCTGGCATATTCCTGCTCAACTTTTAATATTCAGCCAAACATCTCCAAAATTCCTTCTTTTTAAAAAAATATTTAGTTATTTATTTTTGGTGGGGGGAGAGGGAGAGAGAGAATACTCAAGCAGACTCTCCATTGAGCGAAGAGCCTAGTATGGGACTTGATCCCAAGACCTGATCATGACCTGAGCTGAAATCAAGAATCAGATGCTTAACTAACTGAGCCACCCAGGCACCCCCCACAAGATTTCTTTTTAATACTCTTTCTGTTGTGCCAATTCCCTGCCACGAGGTAGTTTTCCTTTTCTGTGCCCACAAAGAGTCTGCATACATCTTTATTAATGCTGTATTTTATATTTCTCACTTGACCATGAGCTTCTTGAAGACAGAGACAACTCTATCTTATTCCTTTTTATGTCCTCAGTGTCTCTTCTAGTCCTGGAAGATAATTGGACCTCAATGAATATTATTTATGTCAATCAATATATTTAAATAAATTCGATGGTACTCATGAATTGAGGCCCCTGATAGAAGAGAGGTGTTGAAAGAGAATTGTCCATAAAGTGATCTATATTGTGGAATACATCCCTAGACCTCCTGCAGTAGCTCTCTCTCAGATGATGAAGCTTCTGACAATGAAATGCATCATTGAAACACATTCCTTCGTTAATAGTGATGTTTTGCAATAATAATAAGCAGAATAGCGCTTTCTCTTACTATTTGCACAACTGGACTATGTTCCATGGAGAGGAAAATATATGAGATTTGTGATTTAAGGGACAGAAGCCGATAAACTTCTTTCCCGTTGTACTCAGTAAACACTGAGTTACAGAAGGGCCCAAACAGAACTCTAATAGCAGAGTGCTGGCAGAGATTAGCCATGCTTTACTCCTGTTTTGTTTACCATAATGAACTGGTCAATAAACATCACAAATTGTTTATCTATATAAATCTTGACAGATTACTCTTTATGAAATCCATTTAGCAAGTGAGGTTTTCCCATAAGGATGAAAAATGAAGATTTTAAACAGATTGTGGGAGAAGCTCTGACTGTACCAGGAGAGTCAGTGTAATAAAGGTTTCTTTATGTTAATATTACAAAAACCATTTATCCTGACAAAATCAATATCACAATTCATCTTAGTTTGGTGTTTCTTTTTCTAAGCTTAAAATGTCTTCTCCTTTATTATGTATAATTTTGTTTTAATAAGTGTGAAATATATTTCATTTAGGAGGTGCTCTTGAGAAGGGATAACTTATAAAATGACATCAAACTTGTAGCTTATTTGCTAAAGAGTCTTGGAAATGTTTAAAATTATATTTGAGTGGCTGAGAAATTTATAGGAAGCATTTTACTTAAACCTTAATTACAAAATTATCCCTAGTGTCCTTTGCATTAGAAACAAGCTATAATTTTCAGAAAAGTCTCCTATGAACTTCGTTCAGGTAAAATTCTCTCTCACTGAAGTCAAGCAATTATAACAAGTCAGATAAGTTAGATATAACAACAGCTGGGATAAGACACTATAAAATCAGGAATAGTCACATTTAATTACTCAAAACATTGCATGCTTTCAGAAGCGATTTATTTATTCCATTTGGATTCAGAACTTAATATCCCATGGATATTGACAGAGCCGACTTGGAGTTAAGCATGTAGCAGCGAGCTGGAAGAAAATAGAACTACATCAAGGAAAGGAATTATGTTATACACTGGAAACTATTACTCTAAATGTACTGTATGTAAAATAAGTGTGATTGTCTCATGAGTGAATGGTAATAAAAACTGAAATACTCAAGAGTCACTTATTCATGAGTGGTGTGGTGATATATATATGCATTGGGAGAAGCTTGCCTCTTATTGTTTATGCTTACCAATATTACATTAGAAGACTACAAACAATATACTCTAAGTAATGACATATAATGAAATTAAGAGCAAATCAAATATTTTGTTGCTTCTATAATTCCATTTTAATTTCAGTGCATAATTTTCTTCAGCTCTGATACTTAAGTAGCCTAAGTAAAACATCTATTTGAAATGGAGTTCTGATGCATGTCTATACATAAAGGACTTAATATAGTTGTTTGTAGGGGGGAAATGTCCTTTTATCATGACATAAAAAGGGCAAACTACAGTATAGTGGTTTTCAAGAGAAACTGTACTTTATTTATTCCCAAGGTGATATTAGTCCATAAAATAAATTTGCAGCTTATTTAGCAGTCTTTAGCTTTTATCAGCCTTTTTAAGGGTGTTGAGTGATTACCCAAGAGATTACACTGTAGAAGGTGCAGGGGGATGAAGAAACTATCCATCCAGCATCTTTATTAGAAAATAGAGGTGAATCTATTTAATGTTGTTTTAAATGTACCACATGGAAAGTTCCTGTTTACAAGTGCGTTGTCCTTTTCCATGTGCTGTTTTTGCCTCTCTAATACTTCATGGTGCCAAAATTGCTTATCCTGATCGATGACATTGGCATACGCTAAGAATTTGAATAACCTACCCAGAGGAAACGGGTTTTGGTTTCTATGATGGCAAAATGCCAGACCAGTGATTTTTACAAGCAACTTTAGGTCCAAGAAATTTAAGTTGCAATGAAGTTTTCTCATTATTTTTTTATCATTAACATCTTTTCATAAATCAGAATAATGCTCTATTCTCCAACCATTCTGGATAAGTGAGTTTAGTTCATAAAATAGACAATGAAATATAACCTATATTAAGACATCGACAGTACTGGAATGTGTCTTCCTCGAACTCTTAGTGAAATGTAGTCTTTATAGAACTAAATAGAGAGTTTCAAGATTTTTAGGGAGACCCATGGTTATCACACCCATTATTCTACTTCATAACTTGATAGATATTTGGAAGGATGATTTGTGGGTACCTAATCTAAATTTTTAGCCGTCAGAAGAACTGCTTTTGTGAGAAAGCAAAATTTACAGTATTCTCAATTGAACAACTGGCATTCAGAATAATCCATGAGATGTATCGTGCCATGAAAAAAAGCAAAATAACACTTTTTTTTGCCATTAATTAGTTTACAAAGGGAAGGCTTCCTAGAGATTTTATTGTGAGCAACGTTTTGTTAAAGATTCTTTTTCTTGTTTGATATTGTGTTTGTTTGTTTGTTTAGCTCAAGTGTTCTTTTCAATATATCGGCTAAAACAGGCCATCTTATTTCACAATGGTATTGATAGATGTAACTTATACTATGAATTATTAATCACAACATTATTCTCTTTGATGGTTTATTTGTCTTGTTTTCAGATGTCAGCCTTGCAATTGTCATCTCTCAGGAGCCTTGAATGAAACCTGTCACTTGGTCACGGGCCAGTGTTTCTGTAAACGATTTGTCACTGGATTCAAGTGCGATACTTGTGTTCCCAGGGCAAGCCATTTGGATGCGAACAATCCACTGGGCTGCAGCAAAAGTAAGTGAACTCTGGCTCTGTGCTGGTGGATGAAACATCACGCAGGGGAGAGTGTCTTGTTATTTACTGTCACAATTGAGAACCCATAAGAAAGGCTTAGGCACAAGGTGGAGAATTTATGTGGCAAATGAAGAAAAAATTACACTAAATGAAACTTGTGTTCTTTTTCCTTGATTAGATTATTGACATGGTGATTATGTTAGTAGTGGGAAATTTAAAACATTTTGTTAGAATGGAATCACTAGTGCGGTGACCAGAATCCTGGTTTTCCCCCAGACATTGGACTTTCCAGTGACACAGCTCTTTGGTGCAAAAATCAACACTGCTGATTAAAACAAAATGATAGGTCACCCCACCAAACAAGGATTTTCCCAGTCAATTTTCTCTAACACATGTGAGATTTATTCTTATTTCTTATGAGTTATGTCCTTCCATCCCCCAAATTTTATGGGTACCAGGCTATTATTAGTTGCTTATTGATATTAGAGCAGAAAGTTTATCATAGCATATCACTCCTATATTTGATATTTCTTCTGCAAGTTGTATTAGTTGTTAAAATATCTTACACATTTCTATTTTCAACTCCTGGAAGCCAAAGATTACATCTTAGTATCTTTTGACCTTTCAACATCATTCTCCAGTGCCTTCACTTGACTTCTCAAGGTCACCTGCAGTCCTACAGTTTCCTAGCATATTAGTGATTTACTTATATTTACTCTAAGATCATATATCCTTACCTTTTCCAGGATTTCTAAGAAATGCCTGCTGAGAACATGTGGTAAGGGGCCTTCTACAACATATTGTACAATGCATGTTCTCCTTGGGGTGTCCTGGGACTATCATGAGTCACGATGAGAGGGAATGTCATAAGTCAGGACAAATCATCATAAACAAGCAAGCTTGGAATGGTGTAATCTACATGTAAGGGAGAGAGAAATAAGTAAGAAAATATTGGGCTCCACAGCAACTATACTAGATTTTGAGGTAGAGGAAGGCAGGGTATAACTAATGATTAGCAAGGCATATTCAGATTTTGTACCTGCGCAGTTTATCTTCAGTATCCTGTGTTTTATTTGGTCTCTCTGGATATTGGTATAAATAAAATGGTAGGCATTTAGGCTTCTTTTGGGAAAGGACTATCAGCATTGCCTTTCTATGTAAATAGAGTCTAAACATAAATCTGAATTTCACTAAGAATTTAATTAATATTTGCTATTCATTGATTACCTATAGAATTGATTGATTTCTCTGCAACAGGAATTCCAGCATATTGCTTTGGATGTCCGTTGCAGACATCATCATTTTGTGAGAAACTTACATATAACATTCAGAATCATATAGATTTTTTATTGGCTCTGCAACTAATTTTGTGTGAAAATATTGACATTGCTCCACTTTTTTCTACCTATTCTGATACCTAAGACACAGTCTGGGAACTAAACCTCAGGCAAAACTGGACAGTTTGGTTCACGGAATACCTGGCCTACATTTCTTAGTAGTGGTAGACATTTACTTCTATGTTCGTCTTTCCTTCTCTGGGCTAAATCTTCTTGTATTTCCAAATACTTCCCATTTTTAATAGTTAAAAAGCTTTTGAGTTCCTATTCTTCCATATATATACATGGAATTACCTTGACTTGACACACATATACACACACGCACATATATGTGTATATACACACATGTATCTATGTATATATTTAAAGTTTCTCTTTAAAATTGTGATCCTGGGGCGCCTGGGTGGCTCAGTGGGTTAAAGCCTCTGCCTTCGGCTCAAGTCATGGTCTGACCCATGGTCTCAGGGTCTTGGGATCGAGCCCCGCATTGGGCTCTCTGCTCAGCAGGGAGCCTGCTTCCCCTTCTCTCTCTGCCTGCCTCTCTGCCTACTTGTGATCTCTCTCGCTCTCTCTGTGTCAAATTAATAAATAAAATATTTAAAAAAATAAAATTGTGATCCTTACTGTTGAATACATTTGTTCAACCATTTGTAGTAGTTGCTGCTGCTGTTTTGGGTACATGTTTCACAAAATGACAAAACTCTGGGCATGCAAAAGTTAGAGACTCAGTATCTACAGAGGTATTTCATTCAAGAAAAAAAAATTAGACAAGATTCCTACCTTTAAAAGAGCTTGAAACATAGTCAGCAGAAGTGATGGCTACACTCACAGTAGAAGGGAGTGAACAAGGGGCACAGGAAGTGCTGGCTGTGGCATGAGTGTGACGGGAGGCTGCTTTCCTTCCTGTTCCACCTTGATTTTACATGGTACTTGCTTTTTATCTTAGCAACAGCCGGAACAAACAGTTTCACAAAGATATGATGCTATTGAAAGGAATGTAGTGCTATCTATTGTTGAAACTGTGAACTACCTCGGACTGTATTTTCCTCTGTGTCCAACAGATGTCAAGCATGTGTTTTCCTTGAACGTTGGAATGTTTCATAGTGTCCTTCTACACAGTTTGGGAAAGACAGGGTTATGACTATTATTTTTTCCACTTAGAGGCCACTGGCAATAGGTTAGCAACATCATCTGTAATTTTTTCCTTTTTTTTTTTTTTTTGATGGGGAGTTGAGTTGGGAATCTGAGCATATGATTTCCAGAGTGCAGGAGAGAGAATTGAATTCAGATAAAGTAGTTAGACCCTCTCTCATAATCTGCTTCTGATTTTGTGACTCATTTCTTTCCTATCAATATTAGCTTCATGCTTTCAAAATGATAGTCATTCTCCTTAATAAAGGTAATACAAAAAAGGCATTAAATAGTTCTGCCTTCTCTGTGCTTTTTTTAAATATTTTTTTTATTTATTTGACAGAGAGAGATCACAAGTAGGCAGAGAGGCAGGCAGAGAGAGAGGGGGAAGCAGGCTCCCTGCTGAGCAGAGAGTCCCATGCAGGGCTGAGTCCCAGGGCCCTGAGATCACGACCTGAGCTGAAGGCAGAGGCTTCATTGAACAATAATATTTCCCATTTGCCCCCAGTTCCTGGTAACCACAATTTTATTTTCTGTCTCTATAATTTTGAATAATCTAAGAACCTCATATAAGTAAAATCATAAAATATTTGCCTTTTTGCTAGTGACTTATTTCATGTAGCATTTGTCCTCAAGGGTCATCTATTTTGTAGCTTATCTCAGAATTCCCTTCCTTTTAAGGCTGAATAATATTCCATTATATGCATATACCACATTTTGCTTTTCCATTCATCTGTCAGTGGACACTTGGGTTGCTTCCATGTTTTGGCTTATGTGAGTAATGCTGTTATGAATATGGGTGTATAGCCATTTCTTCGAGACTCTGTTTTCAATGACTCTGCTTTCAATTCTGTTGGATATATAATCAGAAGTGGAATTGCTGGATCATATGGTAATTCTATTTTTAATTTTTTTGAGGAACTGCCATGCTATTTTCTACAGCAGCTTTACTATTTTAAATTCCCACTGACAGTGCACAAGGGCTCAAATTTCTCCATATCCTTGCCAACATTGTTATTTCTTATTTATTTATAGTAGCCATCTAATGTGTATAGGATGCTGTCTCATTGTAGTTTTGATATGCATTTCCCTAATGATTAGTGATACTGAGCATATTTTCATAGTTATTGGTTATTTTTATATCTTCTTTAGAGAAAGTGTATTCCAGTTATTTACCCATTTTTTAATTGGGTTATTTGTCTTTATTATTGAGTTGTAATTGTTCTTTATATATTTTAGGTACATGTCCTTTATTAGATATATAATTCCCAAATATTTTTTCCCAATCTGTTTTCTTTTTTCACTTTCTTGATGTCACTTGAAGCACAGATATTTTAAAATTTCATAAATTTTAATTTGCCCATTTTTTGTTATCGTTTATACATTTGGTATATCTAAGAAACTATTGCCAAATCCAGAAGATTTCCGCCCTACATTTTCTTATGAGAGTCTTATAGTTTTAGCTCTTAGATGTAGGTCTTTGATGCATTTTGAATTATTTTTAGAGATGTTTGTGAGTTAAGTTTCCAGTTTCATTCATTTCAAATGTAGATTTCCATTTGTTCCAGCACTGTTTTTTGAAAGGACTATTTTCCCCCTTGGGAAATTCTGTTGAAAATCAGTTTACCATATTCTGTTAACTTTTTCGTCTATATTTTTGTATTATTTTATTCCTTTGCTCTATGAATTAGAATATGCATCTTCATTTGCCACAGTCTACTTTAGGTTTGTACTGACTTAATGCTGGTAAAATATAACAAGTAAATCCTTGAGATAGCTGCCTTCCTTTCCCCATATTGAGTTATGATACTGTATGTCATTGTGTGTATGTGTATATATGTATATATAATAAATCCTGCATTACGCTAATATAATTTTCTTTTAACAGTGATGTTTTTAAAAGTTATTTGGGAGAAGAAAACAATGTGAATATATGAATATGTACACACATACACACTGAATCTTTAATGTTTACCCACATAATTACCCTTTCTGGTGTTCTTACCTCTACATGTTTCAAATTATTTGCTCTCTGTGTCATTTCGTTTTAGCCTAATGGATTTCTTTAGTATTCTTTTCAGGGCTAGTCTGCCAGCAATGACTCCTCCCACTATTTTAAAAAAATTATCTGCAAATCCTTCCTTCCTTCCTTCGTTCCTTCCTTCCTTCCTTCCTTCCTTCCTTTTTTTGATGGGTACTTTTTCTCTGGATAGAACTCTTGATAGCAAGTATTCTTTTTTCTTTTAGGACTTTGAATATGTCATTCTACAACCTTATGGCCTCCATCATTTCCTCCAGCCTTTAAGTGTATTTTTCTTTAACTGTGAATGAGTTTTCTCTTACTCCTTTAAAACTTTTATTTTTCTCGTTCAGCAGTTTGACTATGATATGTTTGGTATGAATCTCTTGTTATCCTATCTGGAGTCATTGTACTTTTTTGGAAATGTAGATAAATGTTTTCCATCAAATTTGGGAAGTTCGAGCCAGTCTTTCTTCAAATATTTTCTGCCACTTTCTCTATCTTCTCATTTTGGAGATCCCATAACACCAATTTGTGTGCATGGTATGCCTGACATTGTCTCAGAGTTTTCTGAGGATCTGTTCATTTTTTGTTCTATTTTTTTTCTCCTTTCTGTGGATTGGCTAAATCATTGCTGTATCATTATTACATTCTACCTATTGCTTTTTTTTTAATACTTTTTTTTTTTTCTTAGAGAGTATGTGTGCTAGTGAAGAGGGGCAAAGACGGAGAGAGAGAGAGAGAAAATCTTAAGCAGGCTCCACGCCCGGCACAGCCCTTCCCAGGGCTTGCTCTCACGATGCTGAGATCATGACCTGAGCTGAAATCAAGAGTTAGAAACTAAACTGAATGAGTCACTGAGGAGCCCCCCTGCCTCTTGCTTTATTTTCAAGTTCACTGATTCTTTCTCTTTTCCTCTCAAATCTGCCATCGAAGCCTTTTCAGGGAAGTTTCCATTTCAGTTACTGTATTGTTCAGCTCTGGAATTGAGTGTTTTTATACATTCTATTTCTGTATTAAAGTTCCCTTTTTACTGAATCATCATCAGATTTTTCTTTAACTCTTAGAACATATTTACAATAGCTGCGTCAAAGTGGTTTTTGCTGTACTCAGTAGTAGGGATCATTCAGTCTGTTTCTCTCAACTGCTATTTTTATGAGTATAGTTCACAGTTTCTTTGAGTATGTTGTAATTTTATGTTGAAAGCACTTACGTTGTTAGATTTTTTTTTTGTAATTTGCATATACTTAAACGGTAGAAAACTTTCTCCACTGCAGTGTACAGCTGTTGATGTCTAATCGGGTTTGTTGGGTTTTTTTCTTTTTTAATTTTAGTTTTTACTTACAGCATGGCTTCCTAGGAGTCATTGCTGTGTCTGAATCAGCCAAAGAGCTGGGCAGTGCTTGTGCTCAGATACCTCCAGACCATATAGCTTCTGCCAATCAATATATGTTTGGTATTACATGTATAATTAGTTATAGCTAGTTCCCAGGTTTTTTTTTGGCCTTCATGTTTCTCTGGCTGTCATGGTTTTTCCCCATACCTTCATAGTTTTCCAACCAGCTAGGAATCTATGGAGAGCTTGTTTCAGCCCTCCCATGGCTCTATCATACCCAGGATCTCCCGGTTTATTATCTGATAAATTCACCACTTAACCAAGCTGGGAGCATATACTCAGGCTAGATAACCTATGAGTTTTCCCTCTTGTTCCCAATTGACTGTGCCAATTTTTGGCAGCAAAACTATGAATTTCTGCTGCCAACCCCAGATCAAGTCAATGCCCTATGACACCAAAGCTACTGTTTATAGTCAGCCCTACTGGTAACACTAATATGCCTGACTGTAGAACTGGTATTATGGGAACAACCCCCACAAAAAGGCCACAGACTCCTAGTGTTACTTTTCAAGAGTAAATTTTCTCAAATTTTTTTTACCTGTGGTTGACTCAGAGCTCCCAGAATGGTTATTTTGATGATTTCATTCAGTTTTATATCACTAAACTCTTTATGTCGCCATAATTAGGAGTACTCCTATCTGCTTTTACTTTTTAATTTTTTTATAATTTTCTAGATACTGTTTTATTTTTACATTTCATGTAGAAAAAATATTTTTAAGTTCTCAATAACTGTCTGCTACTTGTTTCCTATTAATTAATGCTTTGAACCGGGTTCATGGCCACATCTTCCCTTGTAGTTAGGTATTTCCATGTCGCCAAGTTTCTGGCTGAATTGAGGTGAGCAGCAGTGATGTGTGGGAGTCCTAGGTTGTACTCTCAGAGGTGTGGGGCATGCCCTCCATCTCTCCTTTTACCTTTCCTGTTGAATTGGATATGGACGTGGTGGTCATGCACCTGGGACCGTGTATACAAGGACAACCCCCTAAGGATGGCAAGACAAAAACACAGAGGGAGTCTAGACACCTCATATCCACAGCATTCCCAGCCTTTCATGAAAAAGGGAGACATACACATTCTTATACTCACAATAACCCTGAGATTTAGACATTATTTTTCCCTTACTATAGATGAGGAATGATTCAGAGAGTCCACCAAAATTTGACTACAATCACACAATTACCAAAGCGTCTAACCCAGGATTAAAACTCATGGCTCCCAAACAAATGAATGTAGTCACAATATGATACTATCCATCCTAACAAGAGAGCCTGGCAAATGCAAAGACCACAGTTTTCCATGAATGGATGAAGTTTTGATGAGTGAATGAATATGTGACTATTTTCTCAGAATTCCCTTTTCAGCACACAAAAAGATGAACTCAGGTTATCTCATGGCCAGGCTTTCATAGTACTTATTCTTGGAGTGGTATTGAACCATCTAAGCCTCCAGGTCTATGAACATTCTTGCTTCAGGGTCAAACAGGCACTATACATTTATACTGCGAAGTTGGACAAGATTGTGGTTAGAGATGGTCATAACAAGTAATCAACTTTAAACATTTGAAAGAGCCTGTTTGTGTATTTGTGTATGTGAATGCTTGTTGCCAATGAAATTTTCAAGTAACGCAAATCCTTTTCTATACCCTTTCACATGGGATGGAAACATATATTTTTCTTTCAGTCATCCCCAAAGTATGTTGCTATCTTAGAAAATACTCTGAAGGTCAGTTTTGATTGCTTTAACTCTGAAATCTGTTGTGTTCCTGATAGCATGCAGAGTTTTAGATGTTGTCACTAATATTCACTAGAAATATTCAATTGCTATAGATTACAAGGCTCTTTGAGAGTGCTATAAGTGAGACAGTTTATGAGTCTTTGTGGTTCCGCCAAGAACAACAGGACGTGGAGCCCTAAATTAAAAATCACTGACAGATCAAATGCACTGTCAGTGTTCAACAATCCAAATGACCTGTCGAATATGGCACATTCCTGAACTGAAAAGCAGAAGGTCCTCTTTGGAAATGATTCTCTTTTTCTGTGTCATTTTGAGATTAGTACTATTCTTGTCCTATATCTAACTCGGCTTACGGACAGTTAAGAGTTTTACTATAACAATGCAAATTCCAAAGAAGGAGAAAAGATAAAAGAGTGAGAGTGTATCTAGTTTCAATATTTTTCCTTTAAAAATATGACATCAATATTATCTCCCTTAGGATTAGAGACATTCTCTTTAGGAAGCCTATGCATAATATATGGAATTTTGTTTATTTCAATTTCAGTGGGCGCTTGAAATACTTTCTTAAAATGTTATTATTGGATTATATTGTACCTTTAAAGTGGAGTGTATCCCTCACGAATGCTGATGAATTAGTACTAGCTCTTAGTTGAAAGTCTTTGCCTGGTGTGCAGGATCACTTCACTTTACTAGTCCATACTTCCCTACCCTACTCTATGCCCCAAGATTCTGTATGACCTGCATCATCAGGCCCCCTTGCCCTCTGACTTTCAATTGACTTCAGCTACCAGCAGGAGCCTGCCAGTCTTCTGGAGGGCTGGTAGAAAGGAAGTTGGAATATTTAATCCTCAGCTTCTTGTCCCAATGTAGGAGCAGTCTTCAGCTGGTCTTGAGGTGGTTGTGTCCTGCCATGATTAGTCACAGCTCCTGCCAAATGATGCTTTTCCTACAGCTCTTTCTGTCCCTGAGTGCTGTGCCCCTTTAAGCTAGGGAAAGTGTGTTAGAAAAGAGCCCGCATAGAGGGCCTGACTGCTTATTTGTAGAAAGACCTGCTTACAAGGTTAGTCTGTGGTTGGCATCTTGGAACTTGGACTTTGAGAGGGGTCTCACCATCCCCAGAATAGGTAAAAGTGGCTCACTATTTCTTAAATTTTGTCCAACCAAATGGTTTATGCTTAACCCTCCTTTCCTTCTGGGAATCTAGAATTTGAGAGGTTATTCATGTAGACAGAAGCTGTCTACATAAACAGCCCCCCATACAAATCCTGGGCATTGAGTTTCTAATGAGCTTCCCTGATTGGCAACACGCCACATATTTTCATAAAACATTGCCCGGGGAATTAGGCATATCCTGTGTGACTGGAACTTTTTCGTTGATTTCCTCTGGACTTACCCATGTACCTTTCCCTTGTTGATTATACTCTATTCTTTTGCTGTAATAAATTTTAGCCACAAGTAGGACTATATGATGAGTCCTGCAAGTCTTCCTAGCTAATTGTTAAAGCTGGGGGTCGTCTGGACCCCTAACATAAATGGAGAAAGAGCTCTACTGCTACATTCCAAGTACTGCTTTATTTCTTTTGGTTTCCTTACACACCCTGCCTCCCTTTTTGAAAATAGTTTCTTTATCAAGCTCTTTATTACATTAGTTAATTGGAATGTGCTCTTTCTCCTCTCCTCAAACCCTATCACCCAGTGACTGTGAATATTTCATATAAAAATACTGATAATTATTTGATTGAGTCATTTCTACACATAATTTTTAGAAATTTCTTACCAAAACATTAATGATTTTTTAAAGTAAGTTAACCCAGAAACCTTTGATATGTTATTTAATGAAAAACTCTGAATAGGATGTGCTTCTCTAAACGGATGGAGGATTATGCATTTTGTTAAGCCAGAAGGTAATAAATAACTGGTGGCTCATTGTCCTTAAAAAATAGTTAGACATTTTTCTCCTTTACTTTTATGTATTCTGGCAGGGAGAGGGGTTGGGGCAGAATGAAGGAAAGAGAGAGACTGAGGAAAATATGCAGTGATAAGAGACAATATTTCCATAGTGTATACTTGCATTATATAAAATACCACTACAATCGTGAGATGAATGCTCTTATGTGCCATGTGGAAGGAATCATATTACTTCTAACAGTCATTGCACCTCTAACAGGTGTGGGTGTATCCACATAGTACATTCAGATTATTTCTTGCTAATATTTAGACTATTTAATATCTATGACGTTGATGGGTATTCATATCACCAACTATTAATCTTTCTTTTACACTGTGCTCTGTGAAGCAAGAATGGGCATTATGCTTAGTGGAATGGAAAACTTCTTTTTAAAAATCCAAAAATTACTTTACTTAAATTTCAAGTTACAGCATAACTTATTTATGTTGACTTTTAAATTAATTAAGTAGAAAATAGGTGTTATATATCCTTGGATACTTTCTTGAAATAAGAAGAAAAAGCAGTACTTAATGTAAAATTGTGTGGTCCACTCCCCAACTGTGTTTATGACAGCAGCATTGACCTACAAAATTGTTTTATGCTTGTAGATAAAAAGCTTTGTTTTAGAGAACTCATGATCTGTACCTTCTGTTTATTAATGTCTTGGTAAACCACATGTCTTCTTGATAAAGTAACCCTGAATCAGAAAGACCTCTTTGCTGGATATCTTACTTCAGCTTACTTGTGTGCTTATTGATTGCCTTGGCTAATAAATGCTCTCTCCATTGTAATTTAGCTCCGTCCCAACAACCCCCACCCAGAGGACAAGTTCAAAGTTCTTCGGCTATCAATCTCTCCTGGAGTCCACCTGATTCTCCAAATGCCCACTGGCTTACTTACAGTTTATTCAGGGACAGTTCTGAAGTCTACACAACTGAAGATGAATACCCATACAGTAAGTGTAAAGGTTTGGTGATAGAAAGGTATAATATTCTGAGAATTGATATATTAGTTAAGTTCTTTGACACTGAGGATAAATGTTGTTGTGGTTTCCTGTGTCTAGCAGAGAGTTTCAAGCAGAGACAGAATTACAAGTCTCACTAGCCATCTCCTCATAATCAAAATAATGCAATAAAAATGAGATGCTTCTTGCTTGATAAGCCCTCATGCTTATCAAATTTTCAAAGATGAAAAAAAAAAATTACCCTACAGCCAGCATTGATGAGGATGCGGAGGAGTTCTAAACTGCTGGACTATCTATGTAGGTTCATTGGCACAACTTTTCATGAAGGATAAATTGTTAAAAGATATGAAAAACTATATTCTTTTGTATACCATTTGACTCAGTAAATTTCCTTTAGGAAATTTATCTTTTTTTTCTTGAAGATTTTATTTATTTATTTGACAGAGAGATACACAGAAAGATAGAGGGAATACAAGCAGGGGGAGTGGGAGAGGGAGAAGCAGGCTCTCTGCTGAGCAGGGAGCCCCATGCAGGACTTGATCCCAGGACTCTGGGATCATGACCTGAGCCCAAGGCAGACGCTTAATAATGACTGAGCCAGGCGCCCCTAGGAAATTTATCTTAAATAAACAGTCATAAATGAACACAAAATATGTTCAAGCCTACACTATTTGTAATAATAAAATATTGCAAAACATTCAAATATTCAAAAAATTTTAAATAAATTATGATAGATGGATAATAGGGTCCTGTTACATTGGTAAGTGAATTGTAGGATGTGATTACTTATTAAATGATATTTTAGTTTACGTATTGATGAATGGAAAGTGTCCATGACACACTATGTAATGTAATAAAAGGTGTAAATAATCTGAGTTATATTAAATTCAAAAATATGTGGAAATTTTGGAAGACTTACAACAAACTGAACCATAGTTTTCTCTGAGCATAAGCATTACAGAAAACTTATCAAATATTCCTATTAGCTTTGTTCTTAGGTTAAAATGGACTTTTAAAAAAGTGGAATCTGAGTACTAACCTTCATGCAAACAATGTAATTTTATGCATACACTGCCATTTCCAGAGAGATAGAATATAATATAAACTTAAATTGAAAGAGAAAGGATGTAAAAAACCATGAAGACTGTCATTGCATCTATAACTTTTAAGGAGATTTTAAAAGAACTTATAGAAATCAACCTATGGGGACCCTTGTCTTTAAAAAAAAATAAAACTTACTCATAGGTTTCAGATAGTTTTCCTAAAGTCACAATGAAGAAATTGAAGTGTTTACTTTCTTCCACCTCTGTCTTCTCTGATATTTGCTTCTAGTCATGTTTAGCTACAAACTAATTTAAGAAACTAGTTTAAAAAACATTGGAATAGTGATTCTAATTCAAGTTTGCATTTTGTTCTCTTTGTTTAATATCCAATTTTCCAAATTCCAGTTTAACTTACTTAATTAGTTAGAAAAGTGTGTAAAGTTCTATAGAGGCACTGAAGTTCCATAATCTTCCTCAAAATGGTTAGGGAGATGCCTTGTTTTAATGTAATAATTGGATTTAAAACTTTTGCATAGCATACATTTATATTGTGTATGTACTGGAGCAGGTTACATTTTGTACCTAATTCTGACTGACATGCACCTACATTATTGTGTCCACTTTCTGTTAACTCTAAATGTTTTTCCAGTATTCTAGCTGTTCTTTGAAGTTAATGGCAACTCTGAACTTCATGATGCAGATTGCAAAGGGAAATGAACATCTGTCTACATCTGCCATGTTGGCAAAGCAGCCTAAAAACCTGCTACTAGAATGTTTATTTTCTTCCAAATATCAGCATGATCCAGGTGTCCCGAAACTTAAACTTTTGTGATAGGGGAAGAGAGAGTTATAAAAATATTGAAAGTGATTTTGAAGATGACAGTACCACTGGTTGGATTATTACTGAAATTGTTAATTAGGGTCACCCCATTTTCCATTCAGCTTAATTCAATAATAAAATTAAACTTCAATTGTACCCTTCAATTCCAGTGGCGTGTTTTCCATAGTAACATTTTGTGATCTATTTTATAGACCATTACATGAGAATACAACACTCTGGCTCTTATTCGTGATTGCACTAATATAGAATCCAAATAACAGTTTCTTACATAATAAATGTGTACTCATTCACTAATCAGACATTTATATAATCCTATTAAACGAGTTATTATTTCCTAAAACCTTCTTTTTCATTAAAAAATGCCACTTCTGGCATTTCTTGACAATCACTATAATTAATGATGTGAAAATTATCTGCATGATGGCATTGGAACAGTAAGAACAATTGGTTAACGCCGTCAGAACTTTGTATCATTCTAATAATACCCTCATGTTTATTACTCTATTTCCAGTGTGTGGATAGCATGTGTAATATGAAAAGGAAACAGTACTTATGTTCAGTCGGATGAACACAAATCTTTGGGTTAAATAAAGGCATTTGGAATTATAGGTGGAGAATCATTGAACTTTTCAAAGAAAATTAATAGTGTTGTCTTCCGAGAAAGTTTGATCATTTGGTTGAAACCATTATAGAATTCCTTGTGAGAATAAAAACTTTTCCTAGCTTGCCTGATGCACCATGGGAATCTCTAAGACAGTGGTTTCCAACCGAAGATCGTGACACACTGGTGTATTATCATCTTTAAATGTTGCAAAGTATTTTTTTTACTAGTAATAGTACACAAGTAATGGTGGCATAATTTTCAAGTTTCTGAATAAGAAACTTTTTAAAAATAAGCAAAATTTACATCCTCATAAGCTTGTACATAACCAGCTTTCCAAAACAGGAGAGAAAGGTATAGAGGTCGAATAAGTGCCCTGGGAATTGTACATAATCAGAGCCTAATATTATGTCCCCTGTAGCTCCAATCTGGTTTGCCAACAGATATTTTCTATATGATGGGTGTGAAGAGAACAGCTATCATAGGAAGTAACACTCATTTGATAGTGTTGTAGTTTTAGGGAGTGGCCAATAAATCATATTATGTTTTCCAACTTGAGTTTAGAACTAAAAGAGAAATAGACCTAGGATTCAGTGAGCTAGAAATGAAAAATAAAAGTCATTTTCCTTACTGATAAAAGTCAGAACTGGAGAACAGACCTTCTCTTCTACACTAAGACAGATTAGAAGGGAGAAAAATCAATGGGCTGATCTGAATATAATGTTTCCCCCTTTTCTCCCCAAATTCACAGTTAAGTCATTTCTCATTTGGGGAACTATGAGTAGAAGAATAGTCCTTACATGTTTACTCTAAAAAAAATCCTTTCACGGAGAAATGAGAGGTTGAATACTTCTACACCTGACCACTGCTTACATAGCCTAAAGACATTAACATAGTTTAGAGTTGCAGATGACGATACATCTTAGTGAACCCTGAGACTTCATTTCTACCTTTAATATCATTTTCATTGGTTACTCTATACTAAATAAGGGATCGATGTAACAAGCGGTAGGATGGTCCAGCTGCTCTGAGAGAAACAAACAGTAAATATAGGGAGGGAATGAAACAGAAGAGTTGATGACAAGCAACTGTTTCTATAAAGCTCTTAATATTCTTTACTAGAAAAATCAATCAGATGTATATGGAAAAATCATTCCTTCATTTATTCAATAAAATTTTATTCAGTGTTTACTCCCA
>CM052814.1:14770678-14960678 GCA_028533885.1 Nasua narica
AGTCAGCCTAACCCCACCACACCCCCAAAACTGTCTGATGAGTCTTCTTGGTTCACTGTTTCACTTTTCTAGGAATAATTATAAGATATGAACTCTACATGAAAAGAATGAAGTCCGACGGAGAAACCACATCAGCAGAAAGTCGAGTTTTTCAGAGCAGTGGCTGGCTCAGTCCTCACCCGTTTGTAGAATCAGTCAATGAAAATGCGTTAAACCCTCCTCAAACAGCCACAACCATCACTGCCTTGGAGCCATACACCAAGTATGAGTTTCGAGTCTCTGCTGTGAACATGGCTGGCAGTGTGTCTTCTGCCTGGACTTCAGGAAGAACGGGAGAATCAGGTGAAGAAAAATGCTTTGAACTCTACTTTGAAGACTCCCAAATGAAAATACTGCCCCAAATGAAAGTCAACAGCACTAAAGTACATTTTGAAAAGCAAGAATTATAAGTTTATATAGGCCAAGGAAAAATTGAATATATTGGCTGGTTATGTAACTATCTCAAGGTCATAAAGTACTCGCAGTCAGTTTTAGGGGGAAAAAAATAAATGCCCTAGCTACTACTTCAAGGGGGAAAAATAACTTAACTATAGTCATAGTCTTTGGGGAATGTTTGCCCAAAATAGTAATTGGTTTTCATTCCTGAAGTGGTTGGTAGTATGTCCTATCTTGCTCCAAATTCAGCACAATTTATGTTCACTGAAAGAGATAACTGTACCAATTTCACAAATCTTATTTTGTTTTTATTTCTCTCTTCAAACCAAATAGTGTAGGTACTAGATTCTATCCTAATAATAGAATCCTGGCTATCAATATCTGTAATTTGCAAATATGTTTATAAACAGCTGGCAATATGGTAAGGAAGGGGAGAGTACATTTTTAAATTTTCTTAAGATATCTTCACTATAGCAAATGAGATTCCCCCCTTCAATTTCATTAAAACTTTAAAACACTTCAAATATCATGAGCCTTTTACCAAAAAAAGACAGTTTTGTTATGCTTTGAGTCTATGGATATTCAAAGAAACCCAAGTCCTGATTTAAATTGGATCCGTTAGGACGGTGGGAGGATAAGAGTAGCTTTAGGTTGATGTCCAAGGGAATCATTTCATGAATAAAATGTGCATTGTGCTTGAGCATCTCTTAATGACTACCAGCCATCTTGGACAAATAATAGTGCCATGATAGCACAAGTGATGAGCCATGGCATTCTGGAAGGGGAAAATCAAGGTCAGAAATGAAAAGTAATGGGTGAAACTGCAATACTGGACCCTCATAATCTTATGGGTCACTGGCTACTGAACGTG
Organism: Nasua narica; assembly: GCA_028533885.1. Taxonomy (NCBI): domain Eukaryota; kingdom Metazoa; phylum Chordata; class Mammalia; order Carnivora; family Procyonidae; genus Nasua; species Nasua narica. Next base: position 14,771,985 of record CM052814.1, read on the forward strand.
CAATGAGGTCCTTTGATAATACACCTTTGGTTAGCACATTGAAAATCCATATTAAGATCTCAAGGATGGCAGGGGGAGAATGTATGTGCGTATATACTCTGAACATTTCAATCAAGATTTATTGAAAACTTTAAAAATTTCTTTGGGGTTATTTAGAACATTTTAGATTTACTTCTTTCTGAGGGGTAATATTCTCCAAGCTGTATCAGTGTGGCTTGGTGAAATACATTTCTACATTGGAAATCCAATATGTCACTATGGATCGTTCTGGCCTTTGTGGACTAAGATTCAGTTTTGATCACTTCTCCTTTCAAATGCTTCATAAGACCTATGGTTTCCTACCCCAAATAATCTGCTAGTTATCTTGATGAGCATAAGCAAATTCCTAAATGATTGTTATTTTTTTTTGTAAATAGAAAATATCTTTGCTAAGAATATAAGGGTAGAGAACATCCTTGCAGAGAACAACAACAAAAAAGGCAACTAGCTTTTCTAAACACCAGTATATCCTTTGATGTTTAGAAATCAGAATATTATGTAAGGAACAGGGTTATGTCAGAAATAAGAATAGGTGTATGAATTCCATCTAGAAACCTGTAGGTACAGCATTCATAGTCTGCTTGTGTTATTGTTATTGATAGTTCCTGCATTCATGACCCCTCCTTCCGTCTCCCCGCTCTCACCACACTCCCTCAATGTGTCCTGGGAGAAACCAGCAGAGAATGTAACAAGAGGAGAAGTTGTGGGGTATAAGATCAATATGGTTTCCGAAGAGTCATCTCAGCAATCTCTTCCAGCAGCGTTGTCACAGGTATTAGTATTTTAGAATTGAATTGTCTTCCTTTTGACATTTTCTGATTTTGCAGAATTCTATGACCAAATTCTCCCTTATATATTCCTTACCTGCTTCATTTGTTTCTTAATATAATACCATGTGTACAAGGTACTGTATATTTCTATCACTTATTTTTCTAATATAAGCATGTATTAAAGCAAAATAGATATAACTTTGTTTAATAAAATTTGCTTTCTGCACTTAACATCTGTCCTTAAATATCTTGCAGGGAGCTCACTTTCAGTAGCTATGCACTGTCATGTTATTTGGGCTTACAATAGTATTTTCAACCAACCCACCATTAGTTGTTATTTATATTCTTTTGGAAATATAAATAACATTAATAAGAATGTCTTCTATGTACATTTTGCATATTTCTGTTTCCTAAGAGAAGAGAATTCTGAGGAATGGGTTTATCACAACTTATAGCAAAGGTTACCATGGTCAAGGTTTGGGATATACAGTGACATATTGTCTTCTGGTAATTCATACTCCAGCCTGCAGTAATAAGGATAATAATCATAGCTAACTTATGAAGGCTTTATTGTGTGCATGGACTAAGTCACTTGATATCTATATAATAATCCTGGAGGGGGAGAGGTTCTTGTTTCCCTCCAATGTATGGTGTGGTCAATGTACTCCATTAGTCTATTTTACCAGCATGATGGTGGCCAACGACAGAGGTGGCTGATGTTAAGTGGACAAGTTATTCTGTGTACTTGGCTATTTAGCACCTCTTTTGAGGAAGACACTCTTTGGTGGGCATTAGCACAATATGAAGAGATCTTCACATGTAACAGTCTCTCCCAAAGACCTATCCACATTCTTCTTTCCCAGACTTCCTGGATCCTGATCTTCCAGTCTTCTTTTTTTCCCATGCCCATGACCAATACATTCAGGTCACCGCCAGATAGTTGAGATGTGTTCTACCTTCAGGCCCTTCCCTTTTTAAGCAAAATGGATGGCCAGATGCACTGCCTGAAGTTTTGGCCGTTGAGTGGATTTCTTCTTACTGCTGGTTTTTCGGGCCATCCTTGGATGGGGCTATAGAGCATCCACCTCATTTTTGACTTGCAACCACAACTAGGACCACCCATCTGTGGAGCAAACCACATTTTTCTACTCTCTCAGCTCATGAGAGTCATCTGAGAAGTCATAGGTAAGAGCTGCAATTGAGCAGTCAGTGTACAAATGGTAAATGACATGGGGGTCCAGACAACCTGCTTGCACAGGATATTATTCCTGGCTCTGCTCATGCCTGTTACCAGATAGCCCATACCATTTTATGATGAATTTCTGTCGGACCAACTTGTTCTTAAGACTGTCCTTGTCTGACAGAACTCAGCTCATGAGGGGTAGCTCTGGCCGCATGTCCATTTGATGTTGATAGTCAGATTCTCCTCTTTTTCCAAGGCCCACTAGCAGGCTGGGAGCTGTCTAGCAAATGGGGGTTAATTTCCACTGTGGGGTATGACCTTGCTCCACATCCCATGAGTCTACCTTGTGATTCTCTTATTGAGGGCTTGCCATAAATGTCTCACCACATCTTTTCCCACTATAGTTACCTGTAATACCACACCACCTGATAGGCTTTATGTCCCAAGTTGTTTGGCTGCTCACAACACAGCCTTGGCCTGTGGAGAATCCTCTCCAGCCCTAGGGCACACTCCGAGTTGGCAGTACTTCATAGTATTCAGTAACTTAGTCAAGAATAGTATTCCTAGATGTGGAATATGTTCTCTTCAGAATGTAAGAAGGCCATCCAGACATTCTGTTTCTTTCCTACTAGTGGTAAGTGCAAAATGCAATAATTTGACCTTTACTTTGGAAGGCATGTCCTAGCATGACTCAGGCCACTGGACCCCTAAAAATTTTACTGATGTAGCAGACCCTTGATTTTAAAAAACTCAATCTCTCATTCTTTGGAGCATATAAATACTTACCAAGACTTCTATGTACCTGCTGTGTTTTGCTTCTCTAATTCATTTAATAGGATGTTATTCATTTGGAGAACCAATACTGCCAAGGAGGTTTTCACAGTTTGCCTTGAATTGATGACTTTCAGATCTTGTCTTTCTTCAATGCATTAAGAACACCCAGCAAGAACTACCTGATTCCAAGGTCTTTATAATTACTACTTTCCCCAAAGTAGTCCATATAATTTCCAGTTCCACCAAACCAGTAAACTTCCTTCCACTGGTAAATCATCCAGTTCACCACAAATGAGATAAAGAATCATTAGTGGATAGTAGGGGCCATCAGTACTTCATCCACTACCTGGGACAAGATTCTCTTTGGCAGCCAGCTGGTGGGTGAGCCAACTCCAAAATATCATTTTAGAATCTCCTTGTAGGGCACTCATGCTGTCACTATCTTAGGTCAGGTTCTCTGGGAAACAGATGCTGTAGAGAAGATGGAGGACAGATTTATTGGGGAATGTTCTCAGAAATAACACACGGAAAGTAGTAAGAGTTGCAGAATTGAGCAGAATAAGAAGCTGAATTGTGATGAAATAACAAAAGGACCAAGCTGGTCCTCTGTGTAGTTCTGGAGCTGAAATGACCCTATCAGGTTGTCCTAAATAAGTCAAGAGCCAGACCTTTGTACCCCATTATTGTATATGCATTAGTTTCCTGGGACCGTAGTAACAAATTAACCATAAACTAAGTGATGTAAACCAAGAGAAATTTATTTTTTTAATGGAGTGCCTGAGTCTGAAATCAAAGTGTTGACAGGTCCATTTTCCCTGTGACGGCTGTCCAGGATATTCCTTCCTTGCCTCCTCCAGTTTCTTTAGCTCCTTGTGTTCCTTGGTTTGTGGTAGCATAACTCCAATCTCTGCCTGTCTTCACGTGGCCTTCTCTGTGTTACCGTCTCTTCTGTATCTGTTTATCCCTCTCCTTTCTTCTATAAGTGTATCCCTTGTACGTAAGATCCACCTTATCCATGATAGTTTAATTAATTAAATCTTCAAAGACCCAATTTCCAAATAAGATCACTTTCTGAGGTACTAGGAGAACAAGGATTTTTGGGAGACCTTCTTCAACACATTGCCAATAGGTTTGCCTATGTTTCTGAACCTTTTCAGTAGACGGAGCATGTTTACAACATAAAGCTAGAAGAAGAAACAATAAATAATTTGTGATTCCTTGTTTTAATTTTCATTAGTCTGAAAATAAGTGGTGACTAATTTGCATCTGTGTCAGGTGATAAACGCAGTGGTAGCCTCACACATATTTTGTAACTTAAATGACTTAGTCTCCCTATCCAGTGTATCATAGGATTTAAGGTAAATTTACATTTGTAACTGCTTCATTTAGTTCTTAATGTTATACCATATTTACCATTGATGTTTTGTTGTTGTTGTTGCTATTCTTTTGCTTTGTAAACTATTATTTCTTTGTAAAACATAGCTTCAAAGCAACTATTACTTGCAGTACGATATGCTAGTCTAAGACACAAAAATAAGAAAAAAACATAGTTCCTAAAAATATAGCCTTAGAAGTCAATTTATCCTACTTCTGCCAATTGCTAGCTTTCCACACATCTCTGTACTTCAGGTTTTACTCATCTGTAAAATAGGAAAACTGCTTCTGCTTATCTATATGGTTTTTGTGGAGCTTAAAGAGCTTGACAAATATTAGGTCCTATTAGTGATTATTATTAGTGAGATAGGACTACATTAAAATTTTAAAAGGATAATTTTATCATTCAGTGGAGCAGGAAAATATTGCTTTTTTATTAGTGACAAAAATTATGTATATGCATCTTTTTTATTTAAAAGTCCTTTGTGGCCGAGTTGAAATAAGGATATAGATACGTCACTTTATTCTCTTTCTTACACTTTCTCTCCCTAACATATATCCATCTACCTAATCATATATTCAAGAAAGTGAAATCAAGAGTGGCAAAGTCAAAATCTTCACCTTCTCAATAATTAAATTTGTATCCACACTGACCTGAGTGTGTCTTGTTAGAAGCTTATTAAAAAAAAAAAAGTAGCCAAAATTTCTAGGGAAGACCTACTGTAAAATAATTGTTACAGAAACTTTGGCTAAGAATGTAGCAAGGAAATATATAGAAGTGGTGATATTATGTAGGATTTCAAGCTTCTACGGAGTTCTCTCTACCTCCTTAAAGATTTATTCCAAAGAAAATTTTCAATTAAATTGGTCCTTTAAGTCTTAAAAAATGACTACATATGTGATAAAGACAGTTTGCCTGAGTGATTATTTTATATGCCCAAGCGTTAAGGTAAATGTCTTTTTTTTTAAATCATGTAATTTCTAACAACTATATGTAGAGAAGTAAAAGTCCATCAAAATTAGTATTAATCTACATTTTCTATTTCTTGTAATATTTTGTTTTGTGTTCTTGCTCCACAGAATAGTTTGTTCAAAAATGATTCAACATCCTAAATGAAAGAGGGAATACATCATTTTTTTTTCATTTTTAATTTTTTTTTAAATTTGAGTATAGTTGATACAATATTACATTAGTTTCAGGTGTACAACATAATGATTCAAGTCCTCTATATGTTGTTATGTTCATCATAAATGTTCACCATCTGTGACCGCACAATGCTGTTACGATACCATCATTGACCATACTCCCTCTGCTGTGCCTTTTATTCCTGTGACTTATTGATTCCATAACTGGAAGCTTGTGTCTCACATGTTGTCCATCCCTCTACACCTTCTCTTTGGTAACTGTCAGTTTGTTCTCTGTATTTGTAGGTCTGATTTTGCTTTTTGTTTGTTTGTTTATTCATTTATTTATTTGTTTGTTTTTTAGATTCCACATATGAGTGAAATCATATGGTATTTGATTTTCTCAGACTGACTTATTTTACTTAACATAACATCTTCTAGGTCCATCCATGTCATAAGTGGCATGATCTCATCCCTTTTTATGGCTGTGTAATATTCTGCTATATATTTTTACCACATTTTCCTTAAAATAAGAAATACTTTATTATATTTTATATGGAAAACAATTCCATTTTCTAAAAATCTACATTCCCCACCAGGGTTGTTCCAAATGGGATAAATTTTATAGCAATATTCAGTAAATTTTACTCATTTCAAAGTTTACTTTTCCTAGAAAAATTTAAGTCACATTGGACAGAACAGAAAATTTTATATTCTCAATCCCTCAATAACAGCTCTAGAATTAGAAATATAAAGTACTTATAATTTGGTGTTTGATATTTTTCTGAATTCTGACTGTAATTGTGAGGAAATAGTACCGAAGTTTAAATTATTCCTAGATTATTAGAATCTTTGAAACCACCTTTATTTCTAAAAAATGTTTTATATAGCGTTTATATTCCATTCACACTGTTTCATAAACTATTCATTTATGTTGTGAAATTTTAGGGTCATTACTCAGGCAAATATTCCAAATGAATTTTATTTCATTTCTACAGTGAAAATATCTAGAAATTTACTTCAAATGTTACTAACCTTTACAGTTATCTGCATTTATATTTATGGAAGATTATTTGATATGAATGTATATCAACATCCCTTAGAAAAAAAGTTTTATACTAATGCTTGGTGTCATATTCTGTATTTTAATGACTTTTTTCGTAAATATAATTTCTAGTGCTTTCTGTGTCTAAAAACTAAGTAATCTTACATGGATGCTTTTGATCATTTCTAGTTATAATGATGGGACCAATGCTCAGTGATAGTTGTTTAATTATTTGTTTATGGACTATGGAGTTTCTCTCAGTTTCCTTTGCTCAAATCTGCTATTTTCATTTGCAATTGGGTGATAAAGACAGTATTTCAAAAAATGAAACTGTTTGATCTAATCTGCATATGCTTATTTGTTTAAGAAAGATAATTGAGAATTGACCTCATGTGGATGCTCAGTAATGTGTTTCCTTGTTTTCCTTTTTCTTTTGTGGCTTTTTTCTCTTTCAAGAAAACGATGGAATTGATTTAACATAGTGACATATTTCTGTACTAGCTGCACAAATAACATGTGGGCATTACCATGCGGGGTTAGTTTTGGCCAAACCCCATGGTTTTATTTGGACTTTTTCATGATAACAATGACATCCTTTATCTCTACCATTGGTGACAATAACCATACCACCACGCTGCTTTATGAGGCAATAACTTGGTTTCCTCATTTATCCACTCAGGAACTGGATTATTACCTCATAAAACAGTGTGATTGTACAATTATCAATTAAATCCTAGCTTGTTGAGATTCTTCAAAAAAAAAAAAATCCCTTTCCTAATAGTGGTTGGCAATAATTCCTCGGTCTGCATTCATGGAACATGACTGGATTCGTGGATTCCTGACTGCCAAGGTTATATTTCTCACACAGTTTATCTATTATTTGACTTTTTTTTTTTTTTTTTTTTTTGCCTTGAAGGTGTTGTACACTGCTAAATCCCAAGAGCTGTCTTATATTGTAAAAGAACTAAAACCTTACAGGATATACAGCTTTACCGTTTCTCTCTGCAATTCAGTTGGTTGTGTAACCAGCGCATCGGGGGCAGGACAGACATTAGCAGCAGGTAAGCAAGTTTTAATGGACACGAGAAATATATTGGGTCTTTATAAACAAACGCCTATAAAGCTCAATACCTTCTCTTTGCAATACCTTTGGACTTAATTTATCTTTTCTGGTTTCTCCTGCTCTCCAGTAACTTACTCTGATTGCTACCTACATTGATATTTTTAAACAAATAGAAAATAAGTAAATGAGCTGAAGTTGAAGAGGTCCGTGGGAGTCCTGAGTTGCACCTGTGCCATCATAAGAACTATAATTAGATGCAGGGCAAGTCCAGGCCTCAGCAACTACCGTAGGTCCAAGTGATGTTCTGACCGTTAGAAGTGTTCAGGTGGCTTCTTATGAGGGTTTAGGATGCATCTTCCTGACTTTTTTGGTCGGCTTTTGATCTATTCACACCAGCCCTCTGGGGCTGAAGGCAGATATCCAGGGATTACTGGGTGGCCCTGATGTTATATTTTGCCTTTATTGGATAGGCAGTAGTGTAATTATTTTGTTATTAATAAGAAGCTCCCAAGTCTGTGGAATTCAAATAAAACACTGGTTATCAAGTAGGATCTTAGTAGGTAATGGTTGGTATAAATTTTTGCCTGCTTTACTTAGAGCAAACTAGATTCCTACAAACTTGATTACATGTATCACCAACACCTACATAACTCAATCACTCTGCACTTAGTATATTTTCAAATCAGTTTTTCTGTCGGCAATCAAACAAGGCTTGGTGCTCCTTAAGAAAATGTCCGGATGTGAGAAGGTTAAGAGGCTCCTAGATGAATGACAGATATTATGCAAACATATCTAGCTATAAAAATATTCCCTATAGCTTTTCCCTAACTGTTTTCAGGTCCAATTCTATTGTTTTGTTTCACCTTGCTTTAGTTTTGGAAAAACTTGTTTGGCTCAAATGATTTTATCCAAGTAATTTTGTTTCTTCAAATTTCCCATCAATAACGACTCCCCAATTCTAAGGAATTATGTTTTATTACCACTACAACTGAATTCTTTGTATTTTTATATATTTATATGTATATCATCTGTATGCATGCATTTATGGCATACCTAGATTGTACAAAATATCATTCTCCTGTAACACCGTTAATTTATTTTTGTATATTAGATTATTAGAGGGTTACTGAATATGGATAATAGAGGCAGGCTCCCTGTGTCCTTTTGGAAAAATGATATAATTTGGGGCTAGAGAACAGAAAAGAGGAATCTGTCTTGCAGGCTGGGGAAAAGTAAAAATAGAAACAACACAAGTTAAAAACCAGCTTGAGTTATCATAGAAAATAGAGGGATCCCAATCAGGTGAGTGAGCAGAACTGAAATCATAACTTCCCAGGGTTGTAAAACACTTAAAAGTCATCTAGTGTGGGGCACCTGGGTTGCTCAATTGGGGGAGCATGGGACTCTTGATCTTGGCTTGGGTTGTGATCTGGGGATCCTGGGATTGAGCCCTGCATCCGGCTCCACGCTTAGCGCAGAGTCTGCTTGTTCCTCTCTCCCTCTGCTCCTCCCTCCACTCTCTCTCTACCTCTCCCAAATAAATAATAAAATCTTCAAAACAAAAGTCATCTAGTGTGACTTTCTAACCAATAATAGTATATTCTATGTAACATTCTTCCCAAGTGTTTATCCTACTTATGCTTGATACCCTTAGTGGTAGGGGAGCTACCACTTCTCAGGCAAATTCATGTTTAGAGACCTCTTTCAAAGGGTGATTTCTTACATGGATCCTGAATATCTCTCTGTGGCCCCTATTCAACAGTCGGGCTGTCCTCAGCCTAATTCATCTTCCTCATGACAACACTTCCAATAACACTTTCAGTAACAAGTCTTCCCTCAAGTCTCTCCCTCGCTGCATACCACAGCCTCTCCCGTCTGTACCTCACGTGCCATAGTTTCTACCGCGAGCATAGGCACGCTCCTCTAAATGAGGGTCAGTCTGTCCTTTCGTGGAAACTGCGAGGACTGGATGGGCCCTGGGGATGGGAAGAGAAAAGCAGGACAAATGCCTATGAAATAGATCCTGTCCAGTCAACACACCAGTGATAATAAGTGTGTTAGCAGCATTCACCTTGGTTGTGGTAACTGGTTTCGGTGGCATGGAAGATACCAGAGCTGAGGGCTCTGTGCAGCTCCCATTTTAGCTACTGGTGAATATACTGAAGGTCACTCCTGTCCTCTGGAAAAGTAGTGAAATGAAAACTAATCTAAGTCCTCTCAATTCTAAAGTAGAATTGAGTTCCTACCTTATCCTTGGAAGGTAGAGCTTGGAACCTTCTCATAGTCTCTGAAAGTCATGAGATGCACAAATTAATCAACTTTTAAAAATAAGAGCTTATTCATATATTTTGGGGAAGCATGATAAGCTAGGATGCAGGGTTTAAGTTGGGGACTCTGCCATATGCCATATGCCACTTAAGCTCTATGACCTTAAGTAAACTATGTGATTTCTGTGGCTTGATTTTCCAATTTAAAAAAAAGGATAACTTATTTTATAGGGTTCATGAGGATTAAGAAACTTAGATATTGAAAGGAGTGCCCAGCACGGAGTAAATCCTCAGTAGAAATTGTTATTTTTATCATGATTATTCTCACCCCATCACAATGTAAATGTTATAAAATTTCTAATATTATCAAAATCTGAAATGTTATTTTACAACTTTGCTTCTATTACACTATTATAACACAAATGAAACAACGCAGGGTCCTGAAACTAAGGATTATATTATAAAAATAAACTGTAAGAGTGCTAAAGCCTAAAAGCATTATTTTTCAGTTCTATAAGGACTTTATCATTCAGAATTGTGGTAACCATTTCAAAATTTTGGGCAAAAACTACAGATTTCAAATTTGTTAGTTGCAGTATACAACTGCATATATACATAATAATGTGCCATAATCATATAGTTACTGTACTTTGTGCTCAATTCAGTGAGCATCTAACCAGGGCTTACCTATTTAGGGCAATGTGGGGGATTCAAAGATAATTCTATTCAAAGATCCCTTGATGGTGCTTGCATGAATATGTCAACATAAAATAGATAGGAGGCATTGGAGAAAGGACAAAAGAAAGCTATGGGAACATAGAATATGGGATAGATAGCTTTGATTTGGGAAATTGGGAAGTTATCTCCCATGAAATGGCATTTGCGGTGGACTCTAAAGGATTGCTTAGGATTTGGTAGGTATTTACTGAACACATGCCATCCTAGTCACTATTTTAGAGATTAACATTGTTCCATCTACCAATGGGATGAAAATGTGGTGTATGAAGATTTCTCTGACAGCAGAATGTAGAATAGATTAGAAGAGAGTGTGCAAATAGAGTCTGGTAGACTTTTCTAAGAGTCAGTGAGGGAGTAAATCAGATGAATTGAGTAAAGATTGAAGGAAGGGAATGCAGGTGGACCAAGGAAGAGAAATCCACAGGTTAAGAAGAAGAAAGAATTGAAGATGACAGTAAATATTGCAGACCATGGTGATGCCATTAAAGATAATGAGAAAGATGAAGAAAGAACACATGGGAGAAATAAACCCATGAGTTTAAGTTTGATTGAGTAGAAACACATCCATGACGGTTATAAGGAGCTTGCAGCAGAAAATACAAATCTGGAGCTTAGCAATGATACAGATTTTGTAATTATTACATACAGATAAAACTAAAACTGTGCATGATAATGAATTAGTGAAGGCAGAGAAAATATAAATTAAAAGTTCCCATCTTAGTGAATGGTCATATTTTGGGAGAAAGAGGAAGGAAGAGTAAAGGGAACAGAGAAATGGTGAGAATTGGAGCAGTGTCAGCAAAAGTTAAGAGAAGAGAGAACTCTAGAATGATCTAGAATTCTGTAGTATATGCTGTAGGCAAAGCAAGAGGAATGTGATCTACAAGGAAGGTGGCATTGGGGACCCTCTGGGGAGAACTCTAGTGTGGTTGAAGCAGAAATTGGAATGTAAAGGGCTGAGCAGTTGCAGGGGAAGATATAGTGGTAAATTTAAAATGTTCTAAATAATGTACATTTAAATATGTGAATTTAAAATTGTTTTTTGTTCTTTGCCAAAATTTTCCTTCTATTGAATATCCCTTAAAAGAAACACACTAACTTTTTGTTCCCGTGTAAAATGCTTTCATTTCTGAAGGAAAAGAGATTTTAATGTTTTCCTGGGAAACTGTTGATTTCTTAATCCTGTAATACATATTAGTCAGAGCTCTGATTCTTCTGCCAAGCAGAGAATTAGGACACTTACGAGACAAAAGTATGGAAAAATAATTTTTGCTTGCCATTTGATTTATTTTAAAAGACATCATTTTCGGAGGGGGGTGTGTATTGAGATCAGGAAGAATGAACTTACTTCTTTTTGTGGGACTATAAGGAAAAGCCCAGTAATTACCGATCCAATATCTTTCTTACCAGGCTTATTTTTAATAAATGAAAGTTTTCTTCTAAGATTTTCTTAAGATTAAACATCTGGATATAACTCATAGATCCTATGTCATAGAAAGGAACAAAGAGAAGGTCAATCCCTTTGAAGAGTCAACAGGTTTGCTGTAGGGAAGAAATAAAAGTTGACTTGCAGCTTTAGGATTCTTCTTGCCCTGTTTCTTCCAGTCAGAGAATTGCAATTTGGAAGGAATATATTACTGCAACGAACTCTCATGGATGTGTGAGGAATTAACTCTTAAGTGTAAACGCAGTTCACATGAATTTATTATGGGAGACTGAAAGGAGCCAGTGACCATTCAAAAACTTTGAAAAAGGGCACCAAAAGTTTGTAGTAGTGCTCAGCCTTTCCAAAGCCTTGGTTCATGAAAGCATGTTTCCTCCTTAAATCTCAGTCACAGAAATAAGAAAGATACTTGTAAAGATTTATCCTACTTTCATTAAAAAGCTTGAGAATTACAATTTGCTCTTGTTCTAAGTATTTTTTTCAGTGAGAGATACGGTTAGAAGCCGTGCCTTTCACCCAGAATATTGTGCCACGGCTCCATTAGTGTCGTGCCCGCGACAAATCCGAGAACTGATCTGCCTGGAGGTGTATTCCCAGGAGCAGCTGTGTTTCTCTCCGTAGCAAGGTCTCCAGCCCGGTCTTTGGTGGCTCAGGAGCTGCTTCTGGGGGTCTGAGGGTAATGAACGCATGGCCCGGGCCCCCTGAGAGTCCTCGCTGTGTGTTTTTTTTTTTTAAGATTACCCTTTCACTGTTAGGAAATTGGTGTACTTCCACACTTTGTGAATTGGGCACACTTTAAACCTTTCTTAAGAGAAATTCCTTCTGGAGCTCCATTCCTGGGCGAACAATGTGATATCTCCTTTGCCTGTCATAAATTGACCTCTACGCTACCAGCTTAGAAGTGCCCATCTCCCATTAAGCAAGTAATTAGTGGTGCATTAAGTTTTTTCTCTGAATCCAAAGTAAAATGTATAGGCTGTTTGCAGCTCCGTTGAAAACACACATTGTTTGCATGCAGGTACATGAGTCTTTTCATTGTGAGTAGGACTCAGAGTGATTAAACAAGCACTCTTAATATGTTAATTTATAATTTTAATTACAACAATCTTGTATATATAGTCATTAGTGAATACTAATATAAATATTTTTCTATCTTTTTATTCATAATGCATAAACCAATCATCCCGTTACTTCTCTGAGGTTGCCTGTTTTTGTTTCATAATACAATCTTTGTTCTTAGTTATGAATGCATTTTGTTCATTCCTGTCTTGAATAATCCCTCATTAAGCTAGTCACTTTCTGCTCCATGCTAAAAAGGAAAAATTATCATGCAAATGTGGCATGCCATATTAAAAAGCACATTACCAAACACTTTTGTTGCTGTCCTTCAATTAGTTTCCCTTCTTTGAATTTAATTCCATTTGTTGTTAAACTACTGACTTGATGTATGGACTCATGAATCAGAAGCTGCTGCCAAGAAAGTGGGGGGAAAAAATCAAAGCCTCTTCGAAGAGCTGCAGAGGCGAGCTGAAATGAATTTGCTTCACCTTTGACAAGAACACTTGAAGAGCGCTGGAATCCTCTGATGATTCAACTTGGCTAATTATCCAATTATTTATTTCAAGAATAAAGGCACTGTTTTACAATTAGAGAAGTGTAAAGCAATCTGAGAAATTTGGTAACGACAGAGGACTCGGGTAACTTCTAAGATAAACAGTATCCGTGCAAACCAGTCTCGCTGAGTGTTTCCGGGCCGCGGTGCTGTGTCTCAGTGTCCGTGAAATCCCGAGTACACCAAGGGGTTTTTTTGGTTGTTGTTGTTGGTTGGTTGGTTTTGCTCTTTTGACAACAGAAATTCTTTTACAGTTTTAACCAACGTGTCAAATTTCCGTGGCTCTTGAGCAATGTTTGAGTTGTATTTCTCTTGATTAAAAGCTTTTGGTTCAAAGCAATACTTTTTAATTGCCTAATGATATAAGTCAGTTCTTAGGAAAGAACCGCACATTTAGGAGTTCATTTGCAATATAACTGAAAAATTCATTGCATCGCAGTAAAACAATTTACTGTTAATTACAAGGAGAAGAATTTGCTGTAGCATGCTCACAGATTGCCATGAATCATGCAGCACTCCTAGAGATTTATAACAGATGTGTAAGTGGGATGAATTAGCAGGGTTTAATAACAGAGACACAAATCATGCAGACTTCAAGGAGCTTTAATTGATATACTAGAATGTGACGGGCATGAATCACTCAGCCATTCAACAGCACTGTAACATATGGTCAGCTCAATATGCTGCATCTTAAATCGGTTGGTGAGTCGTTGGTTGTCCCATATGGTGGAAGCAATATATTTTTCATGATTAAAAAAAAATACATCCATTTTTTTAAAGAAATATGATTGCAAAGCATGTTTGTTATTGAACAGTCACCTGAATGCCAAACTGGGGTTTTTTCATGATTTTTTTTTTAACATGGCCGCTTCCCAAAATAAATAGCGGCTACTGCTTGTAACACCAGATCGCTGGAGGCATCATCAGGACCAAATTGGTGCTTGTTGGCACACTTGGTCCACAGCAAAGCCTATGGAAGAGCTCAGCTGATGGTAACTCTGTCAGGGAAATCCTTCAGACTCAGGCAAAGCAAACAAAATGAGAGGAATGATGTCACTTTCAGAGAAGTTCGGGAATGCCCAGATTTGCAAAGAGAATAAAATGAATTGAATGGGAGACCCTTACCCAGCAGGGTAGGAAAGGGGCTGTGGTAATATGGTTAATGCATCATGTAGCAATTTGGATGTAACATTGTATACTATCGCCCTAATGAAATGCTCCGTCCTTCAGGAACATTCTAAAAGGACTCCGGACTGACCATCACAGAGATGGTAGTACCAGTTCCATGTTATCCTTGAACAATTGTTTCGGTGTATGGAAACAGACATCCTTGTGCAGAGATCCGTAACTGGTGGCATGTAAAAACCCTTTTTACTGAAACTGGGATCTGGCAGCTTTCGGCAAAGCTTTTGCGGCGTTAGTAAATCTGACAGACTTGAAAAAGGAATATTGCAGCCTTAGAACTGTGGCTGCCAGAATTTAATGTCAACAATTAAAATTTATTTTGATCCTTACCTACTGTTTATTACTGTTTGTATACACAACAGACCTTACTAATACAGAGATGCACTATTAGATGGAATTACCATCTGTTCGGAGTGAAATGCTGGCATCTGTCTTAGATGCTAAAACTAAAATGATATTATTTCTAACAAAACAAAATTAACTGCTTTCTGCTTACCAAGTTTAATTTTGAATGTGCGGATGCACCCAAGGAAAAGGCTTGTTGATGAGACACCTAATGACCTCTGCTCCAGGTCGGCATTCAGATACGTGGCTTTACTAGGGGCTCTGCTGGCCTTTTGGGCATTCCGAAATCATACTTTTTAAAACAGTCTTTGAGCTTTGTGATGTGTTATTGAAAGAAAGGTGTTAAAACAACACAATTAGAATATGTAAAAATCGACTGGATCAGAGAGACGCAGTATGTAAAATATTTTGATAGATGTACCCTAAATAAGTACAAGGAAAGCCATTAAATAGACAAAAATTCATCTGAACAAAATTGCCATAGGTCCCACAGTGACACCTTTAGGAAAATATAGACTGTATTTTCTCTGTTAGACTATTTTTAATTTTCTCCTACACTGACATATATAAAAGATTTATATCTAGCACCTCTTCCTTTTCTTTTTTAAAGCCTAACTATCCTATTAACAAAGGTCTCTAGCTTTTTGAAGTTAGAGAATTTGGAATATCAAGGACAATGGTAGTTTCCATACTGATATCAGATCAGTGATGCTAATTTCTGAGAAGCCAAGCTTCAGTTCTATAGATCACGAAATAATAAATTGTGTCCCACCAGCATTTAACGCATGTACACAGTGCATTAACTGTAACTGTAGTACATTTATTTGTGCTAGAGGAGACTTGAAAATGATTAAAAAATCAATACTTTGCTGTCAGAGAAGCAAGTGTTACGATGCATTTAAGTAGTTAATTGCATAAGCCTCATAAAAGCTTCAAGTTTGGGTAGCAAGGATGCCATAATTACAGTCCAAGCAGCTCCCTTTTATTAGTGGTGGACTTTAGGGAGCGGTGCTCACTGTCCTCCCTGCTGCTGCCGCGTGTGCGGTTCAGAGAGCCTGGGTCCTCTCCTCTGCACATCTAGGATACTAGTTACGTGCAAGTTATTGACGATCACCAGAACAACAGCTGGGAAAGGTAGTGTTGATTCGCCAGGGAGGCAATTTCCCTTAAGTTCTCTAAAAGCAGCGCTTTCTGGCCTTTCTTCATGTCCTAGAACACATTGAGAAATGAGAATATTTGTATGCCGTGCTGGGGTAGAGAAGCAAGGTGGCTCAGAGCTGAAGGGGATAGGCTAGCCGGCTTCCTGGAGGGCTGAGACGACCCGTGTATCCTACGTCCAGCATCCTGTTTGGTTTCTTCACTGAGATGCAGTGCTTGAAAACATTCAGAGAATTTTGAAACCAGAAGACACAATCGAGTCTATTGTGCTCTTTGACAGATGATGAGGCACTGAGGACCAGCGAGGCCAAATTAGCCCGTGTTCCGTAACTAGGGACCTAAGGAGCCAGTCTAGAATCTAGCTCGGCCGTCTCCTTTTCGGTT
Organism: Nasua narica; assembly: GCA_028533885.1. Lineage (NCBI taxonomy): Eukaryota > Metazoa > Chordata > Mammalia > Carnivora > Procyonidae > Nasua > Nasua narica. The sequence goes on from CM052814.1 coordinate 14,788,491, forward strand.
CCACTGTAATCTTCTCTCTCGGAGAAGACTACTAGTAGTCTAGAAGGAGGAAGTGGTAAAGTAGATTTTGTTCTTGTTTCTCCAGTCAGAGAATAGACAGTGAACAAGGCAAGGCTGTTTGATTTCTGAGATTTTTTTTTTAAGATTTTATTTAATTATTTGACAGAGAGATTGAGATCACAAGTAGGCAGAGAGACAGGCAGAGAGAGAGGGGGAAGCCAGAGAACCCGACGTGGGGCTCGATCCCAGGAACCCGAGATCATGACGTGAGCCGAAGGTAGAGGCTTTAACCCACTGAGCCACTGAGGCGCCCCTGATTTCTGAGATTCTGAGAGGAGAATCCTCTCTCCTCTTCTAGACACTGACCAGAGAGCAGTTGCAGTAGGGTGATTGCCAACCAAGAAATCATGGCTTCCTGGCCTGGATCTCTTGATTAAGTCCTGACCCCAGTGTCCTTCCATGGACGTTCTGGCCTAGCAGTGTTTGGGCAAATTACAATTCTCGTGATGGTTTTGCATTTCTGAGGAAAAGTCGAAATCCTGTTCTATTGACAAAGTGCCTGAGGATGTCTTATATTAGTCTGCTCCCCACATAGGCCTGAAGCATAAAACGGCTGTTCATTCCTGAATTTCTGTCTTTGTAATAGAAAGTTGACGATGTTTTAAGATATTGACACTGCCGTGCAGTGTTCATAGGCAACAAACTCTTGCTTGAAAACAAATAAAGAGATTTGATTTTAAAGACTTGCCATCAACGAGAGGTTCTGCTCATTTAGCCTTCCATTCTTATCCTATGACACTCAAACTCCACGCTACATAAATTTTGCACATGTAAATTTATGCATTATGATATGCTATTAATCAGATTATAAAGTAATAAATGCTGCATAAAGAAGAATGTCTATTATCAGAGCTTTTTATAAAAGCATATTTATAAATAGAAGAGCTAGGCTGGGAACTGGATACAAAGCAATTGCAAAAAAATACAAAAACATTGTAATTTTATTCTAAGTAGAAAGAGACTGTATGTTATTATTCTTTGCAATGATGGATATTGAAGATCCATTTTCTGCTTTACAGCTGTAAGAGGATTTTTGGAGTAAATACAGATTTTAATGTGGATGAATTATATCCTTTTATAATATGTAATATGAAAAATGTGTTATTGGGTAATAATAGTGCCTTGTATTTGGATAGAAATTTGCTTGTAAAACCTGACACATTTATATATATTGTTTTTTTCTTTCTTTTTTATTATTATGTTCAGTTAACCTATATATATATATATATATATATATATATATATATATATAGTTTTTAAAAGCAGTTATTGTCAAGGTATTCCACGGAAAATTCATCCTCATGTGGTAGATGGGGCATACATAAGTTTTAAGTGATCTTTCTAAGTCATGCAGAATTGGAAGTTAGAAGGTAAAATATAATCTCTGAAAGACTGCAGAGTCCTTTCAATTACTCTATGTTGTCTCTTAGTTCACTGTTTTGTGGTTAACAAGTTTATAGCTATAATCCCTTTACTTTGATAGTCTGAGAAATAATCCTTTATTCCTCCTTTCTCTTAGTGAGTCTGTATTTGTATGAGTATGTTTAATAGTTCAGGAATATCTATTTTCCTTTTCATCATTTTACGTGTGTGTGTGTGTGTGTGTGTGTGTGTGTGTGTGTGTGACCAGTCTAATTGATTGAAAATTCCCCCTCTGGTCTTAGGGGAACTCTGAAGATAATGACTCAGTAGGGTGCTCACCCTTTCAAACAGGCTGGTTTGACTCCTCCAAGTGAAACTACAACATACCAGCTGGAAGGTTGTTTGGTTTTTTTTTAAGCAAGAGAATAAAAAAATATACTCTAATTTGACTCATTCTCTGTGTAGTTGACTTCCTAAGAATAGTCTAATTGCTTGGTGGAATAATTCCCCTGTGAATTTAGAAGTGTTCCACTACTTGTTAGAATTTAAACAGTCAACATTAATTGTAGTGGATTCTCAGTGAAAGTGCCCTTATTGATTATAATCATTTTGCCAAATTAAAAAAAAAGTGCACTCTCACTTTTAGGAGATTTTTTTTTTTTTTTTTATGAGAGAGCGTGAGAGGAGAGAAGGTCAGAGGAAGAAGCAGACTCCCAGTGGAGCTGGGAGCCTGATGTGGGACTTGATCCCGGAACTCAAGGATCATGACCTGAGCCGAAGGCAGTTGCTCAACTGACTGAGCCACCCAGGCGCCCCTTTTAGGAGATATTTTTAAAAAAACTATTGAGTTGCTGGAATTCCTTTTCTTTTGTTTGACTCTGAATTTATATTCCTGATTATATAAGTGAATTTTGGATTATGCTATCAGTGGGGTAAGGGATTCTGAATACTATAGTGGTACAAATTCTCACCATTATCCCTAACTAGCTGGATGGTTGGAGTAAAGAAATACCAAATGTCAAGCAAATGGGACTTTGAAGAAGAGGCTGCTTTTAAACAAGGATAATACTCTTTAATTCTTTAGCAGTATAGGAGGTATATTCCTAATTTCTCTAAATATTTAGTTAAAAAGGAAATCCTATCCTCAATGCACCAAATATGTATAGTTTGTGATTCTTCTCTAAATCTTTGCTATCCAGTATGGTAGTCACGATAGTCATTTATGGCTATTTAAACTTAAAATAAAATTAATTAAAATTAAATAAAATTCAAATTTGCATTCCTCAGTCTCATTAGCCACATATCAAAAGCTCACTATCCATATATGGCTAGTGCCTACCATATTAGACAATACATATCAGAGCATTTCCACCATTACAGAAAGTTCCATTGGATATCATTGGAATAGGTGCTATTTTTCAAATTAAAATGTCAAATCCTTTTGTCCTGGGGCCCTAGGGAGTCATATGCGGAATATAGAAAATAGAGTTCAAAATTCCTCTTTTGTGCCTTTATTTATTTATTTTAAGGATATAGCTATTTACTTGAGAGAGAGCTGGGGGAGAGGCAGAGGGAGAAGGAGGGAGAGGATCTCAAGCAGACTCCTCACCAAGTGTGGAGCCCAATGTAGAGTTTGATCTCTGGACTCTGAGATCATGACCTGAGCTGAAATCAAGTATTGTATGCTCAATTGGCTGAGCCACCCAGGCGCCCTTCTTTTATGCTTTTAAATAGCAAGTTTTAGACAATACAAAATTATGTAATTGATCTTCCATTGCTTCCCTGAACCCAGAACCCAAAATTTTTGACAATCCTTCTTCCCTTGTTAAGTTCATAGCCAATGCTGAAATTTCAATACAAGAATGGAATTCCAAATGCTGAAGAAAAACTTGAGGGGAGAAGAAATTTCTAGATGGTCAGCTTTTTATTTTGTTTTGGATTATTTTGAAGATGGGCATAGCTTGTAGAGTGAGATCTTTGAGAATCCACCATTTACTAATTTTTGGCATGGAATGCTAAAGGAAATCATGCATAGAATTTACAGAGTCATACACATATAAAAATAAAAACATCACTTGGTTTGCAGTGGCAGAAGATGAGCAGAATTATTATCTTTCTAAGATGATGACCATTTTGTTCAGTGCTCTCTTCTTTACAAAGAGTTAAAATAGAATCACAATTAACTGTTTCCCTTTGGAAAGCTGGCCAAGGTTTCTGGAAAGTAACAGATAGTAATTGTTCTAAGTTGTTTTAAGGTAAATTGTCTTTCATTAAGGATATCAGTTCTTGTATTCATATCATTTTAATTTGTGTTTATTGAAACAGGGAACGACTTTGTGTGCAGAAGTCTGTGTTCACACAGGTGTAAAGTAAGAGTCCACAGCTTTGGTTTAGATCCTTAAAAAGGAGGCTTGGTGATAATAACATTTGCTCCTTTCTTTGCTTGTACCTCTCAAATGCAGTGAACCTACTTAGAGTGGGAATGAGTCTCAGCCTACGCACTTAACTTTATAAGAAGAAAAATCATGAGGGCACTTGATGTAACGAGCACTGGGTACTATATGCAGCTGATGAATTGCTAAATTCTAACCCTGAAACTGATAATACACAATAACTAACTTGAATTTAAATAAAAATAAAAGAAGAAAAATCAAAACAAAACTTTATTTTTATTAACTCAGTTGTTACCCTGATGCCCTTTGCAGTAGGTTGTAGGGAAAATTTCTATCTCTGTTACTCACTCCTGGAGTTTCCCAGAAGCCTCCAGAGAATTGCCAGGGTCCCAGGACCTCGAAGTGCTTGGGCACTGGGATTCACTGCTGCTAGGCACAGGCCCTGAGTCTGTTGTACCTGGACCGGAGTTCATAAAACCCCGGAGCTCATAGGCTCTTTTTCTTCATGTGGATGCTCTCTTTGGCTTTCAGAGTGGTTTTGCTTATTTGTTTGTTTTCATTTAAACCAGTTGCTAAACTTCAGAAATCAGAAAAATCACACACAGAATGACTATTTTTTTTTAAGATTTTATTTATTTATTTAACAGAGAGAGAGAGAGATAACAAGTAGGCAGAGAGGCTGGCAGAGAGAGAGGGGAAAGCAGGCTCCCTGCTCAGCAGAGAGCCCAATGCGGGGCTTGATAACAGGACCCTGAGATCATGACCTGAGCCTAAGGCAGAGGCTCTTAACCACTGAGCCACCCAGGCACCCCCAGAATGACTATTTTTAAACACATAAAAGATTTGGCAACTTTGGGTCATCGTTCCTGCATTATCCATTGGCTGGCATGAATTAGTGACTATTCACCCTGGCCAAGTAGTTCTCAGACCCACACTCTCTCTCCTCTCATGAATTAGTCCCCTTCAATCGTTTCCTTTACTTCGCTGGCATCTGTGAATTGCAGCCGTAAGTCAAAGCCATGTTAAGTTGAGGAGCTCTGACTTTTGTGACCAGTAATCACCGATGGTAGTCATGGCTAGTCACAGGCTGCAGGCTTTGTGAGGGATCTTGTAGCTTCTGGGTGAGGTAGTGTCCACTCAGGCAAGGGAATTCCTCCAGCAAAGGGGGCAACCACGACTCATTAGAGACAAACAAACACATCGCAACCTTGCGATACCAGCTTGGTAAAGGGAATCTGGGGCACCAACAGACTATAACATAACATGTCTTTTCCTGAGTGAGAAAGAGTAGAGAAATTATCTGCAAGGAGGAAAACTTTGTTTAATCCTCAAAGTTTTATGATACCTATTTATTCATGGTCTTTACTCACATTTAAGATAAACTCTATTGTGTCTTCAGTTCCTAGAGCCATGTAAAGACTTGAGACCACAACTGATTTAATCTCGAGTATGATGTACACCAGGGCATGTGTACCTGTGTGTGAATAACTGTGTCTAGAGGTAGAAGCTCAGTTCTTGAATGTAACTTGAAGTGTTTTCCACATTTAGCGCCAACCCAACTGAGGCCTCCTGTGGTGGAAGGAATCAACAGCACAACCATCCGTGTTAGCTGGCTCCCACCTGAAGAACTCAATGGACCTTCTCCTGTGTATCAGCTGGAAAGGAGAGAGTCATCTCTCTCAGCTCCCACGGCCACGATGATGAAAGGAGTTCGTTTCATAGGGAATGGATATTACAAATTCCCCAGTTCCACACATCCGGTCAACACGGACTTCACTGGTAAGTGTTTTTGACATCGCTCTGTTGAAGAAGCACTAAGCTCCAAGGTGTTTCTTGTTATTTTGATATCCCTTCAGAGTGAATTTTTATTATGCCTGTCCACAGAAATACTAATTCAGACCTTTTGTAACTTCATCTTGATTGTCACGTCCATCTTTTTTGTATTCAGTGTGGGGAGACATGGATAAGTAGAGGGAAAAAAAGAAAAATATAGATGTGGGAAGGTTATTTGATCAACGTATATGCTGGAAGTGACTCTCAGGTACCCTTTACCGGAATGTGTTCCTCAGACTACTTTACCTGCTCTACAGAAAAAGAAGAGTTCTGTAGGTAGATGAGTTTGAGAAATGCCCTGTGCTGTGGAGAGTCTCAGTATACTTCAGGTTATTAAAACCTCTAAAAGCAATCACAAGAAAGCTAACTTTGCTTAGCTCAGTATACCTAATCCTTATTTGTCACTTTTTTGAAGCATTAAACTATCAGTAGGTTTTTTGGAGAGCATTATGGGAAAAACTAATTTGGGGGAAATATGGCTTCTATGGGTATGTTGGCAGCGTGGGTAAGTGAGGTGATTGCTTTGGGCGTGCACACACACACATACGAACACACACACGCACACACACACACACAACACCTCAGGAATCAACAAAAATGATATTTTTACACGATATATATTTTTAAAATTGAAAATCAATGTTAAAAAATTCCCCAATAAAATGGCAAAATTTTGAATGAGGACAGGCTTTATCCCTCACATGCAGGCTTCTATAATTCTGCCTTATTTGTCTCACCCCCAACTCCTAGTTTTGCTGGTCCTACAATACTCTGGAAGTCCTCTTACCTTTCTGAATTAGTTTCTAATTCACTATTTCAGTGAATTTCAATTTCAATACAGTGAAACACTATTTCACTGTAATTGCCGAAAGCTTTAACTATTTACGTTACATGCGTCACTTTCCCAATTTTCAAAAAATATACAAAGTTTAAGGTATCTGTGATTCTGTAAACTCATAATGATATTCATTTGACCCCAGAGAAAATCATTTTGGAGCACATAGTTTGGAAAATATTGCATGTGTTGAGGACGATAAAGTGGACTTTTAACTATAAAATATGGCTCAATTATTATTGCTTTATTTTTTATTTGAAATAGTAGTTTGCTTTGAAGTGAGGCCAGCTGCTGATAGACATTTGTAATGAATGATGTCATAGCAGAAATATATTGAGTGAATGCTTAGCTTGGCTAGTAGTTTGGTACCTCAAAATTCTCGTTGACTATTAGATATTCAACCACTGAGCAACCATAAAATGTTCAACTTCTGCTTAATATTTGTAAACATCAAAGAAAAGGAAGAAAAGAAAAGAAAAAACAGGTATGTGGAAAAGAAAGTTAAAAGGGCTCCAGATACAAAGTTAAAAGGCCTTTTCTCAAATGGAAAGAGAAATCGCCTTCCTGGTCCAACGTTTGGCTCGCAATGTGTTTCTTCGAGGAAACAGCATTTGTTTCCATTCAGCGGAGTATTTCTGCTGCAAGCATGTCCATTCGGATTTGCTGGCTAGCCAGCAGACAGATTTTTGTTGGGATCACCTACTGTTGTTGCAGTGAAAGATAGAGTGGCCCGTCCACCGTTAATAAATTTAGTCGTCTGCACGCTCTCCCTCGCCGGTCTTATACTCTGAGGTGCAAGGGCTAGGGGCAGATGTAGCGTCTGGGAAGTTTTCCAAATTCCTCTTTAAAAAAGTTAGGCCATAAACACCGGCCTCACTAAGCAGGATCCTTCTGTCTATAACAAAGCCTCCAGCTGCACAGAAAATGTGTTCGGAGTACACCTCGTTTGAAGGACAAGGCAGGGAGATCACAATTTTGGCTTGAACTGCTCCCTGGAGGTTTGGTGATTCCCAGAGAATAAGAAGTTCTTGTGCATGCAGGCACGTTCTGGGGCATTACTAGCTCCTTTTTATTAGCAGCTTTACCTTACTTTTAAGGTTCTCTTTAACTTTTAAACCGGGTCTGCATCAAATCACTGGTTTGACCCTTTGGTGTAGTTGGCAGGGTTGGTTGAATAATTGTATTGAGCTGAGCCACAGTTAAATGAAGTTCACCTAATTAATAAGCAAGGACAAGTTTACAAATCCAATGCGATAGCTTTCTTGAAACTTGCATCTATCCTAAGCAGAGAGGTACATGTATAATTAGCATCTACCATTTGTTTTACATAAATATTCTCTCATTCAATCCCTCTACAAGCTTGCAGGTAGGAATTTTTACCCTCTGAGTACAGAGGAAGTAAGACTTAGGTCCCATAGCCTCTGGAGTTCAGGGTTGAAATGTGAATTGGAAGTTTCTGATTCAAATGCTGGTGCTTTACCACAGAAGGGGAAGGTACATATGCGGACAGTTCTCTGGAAGTTGTAGAATAAGATCTAAAAGTAATCAATGAGATTAGGAGGTGATATCATTATCACTCAACTATTCCTTATCCAACACCATGAAACTTTTTTGGATTTGTCTTTCAGTTGTTGGCTTTTCAGGTATGAATAGTAAATAGGGTTGGCCTTATATATTTTCTTGCATTCCCCAAAGCCATCTAGGGATCACTTTTCTTTTCATAGCAATTGATTCCCGAATGTTCCTAGAAGCTTGAGGTTTAATGTCTGAATGAAACTATTTTGAATGGGCTGAAGTGCTATATGTCAAATGGTGCTATCAACTCACATTTCTATAGATTTCACGCAGTTTTTTATGTTCTGAGGCAAATTTAAAGAGCAAATTTTAGAAATCTCTAACATGATTAATTATATTTAATAAGTGAGTAACTGTAAGAGCTAAGATCTGCTTTTATTTTGAATTATTCAATTTAAAATATCAAACTCCGACTAAAAGGACTCCTGAAATATGAATGGAAATATCAAATAATATTCAAAGACTAAATATACCATATTGTGTATTATTGTACATGTTATATATATAAAAAATTAGTTAGATTTCACCCATTGATGAAAAGACTTACAAATACATTCATAGTATATTCCATAGTCATGAAAAATGTATTAAAAGTCTCAATATAAATGATCTCAGTATTACAGTTCAAGATGGGAATCTGCTATATAACTCACCCCTCTTCCATATTTGCTTTGAATGTTTTTATCTCATATGATATAATGAAAACAATTCAAAATATGAGTATATGTTCTAATATGTTGCTTAATATCATAAATTACTTAGCTTTATAAATATAAATGAACTCTATCAAAATTTATCTCTGGGTAGAAAAATTAACCAGATACAGCTTTCTTACAATCTGTTTTTGGTCCCTTTTCCCTTTGGAAACAGTTTTTCTTTCAAAAATCTAATCTTCAGGAAGGGTATATTACCAGTCATTTATACATAGTATAAATTTAAGGTCAAGTATTAACTTCCCCACTTCTCTGTGATTAAGAGTGAGTGCTTTAGGAGTAGCCTAGTAAGTTTCGGGTCTAGGTCCCACTGTTTATTAGCTAAATGTAATTAGACAAACCCCTTAACCATTTTTGTGCTTTTGTTTCCTTTTCCTTTAAACTGGCATAATAAAACTGCTTATAATACTCATATGCAGAAGTAGGTAAGGATTAAAGGCAAGAGCCCACCTAGGGAACCCTGTGTAATGTCTGTCACACAGATTACTTCAAAGTCACTGAACTTTAGCTCTTAACTCTTAGTCATTTAACAAATGTTAAGTGTTTACTATGAGACAGGAGCTTTTCTGAAATTTGTAAAATCAATGTTCTCTTAATTCATCTGCTGTTACACATAATGTAAGATGTGTGTGCCCAGATGTTCTATTTAGGGTATGAGTAATATGCAGCTTCTGTATTAAAATGTGTTATTTAATCTTGTTACTAAAATAGTTAAATTAATCTACTTAGTATTAAAACATTGGATAAATGCTTTTCTGTGGGTCTAATCATGCTTGTCTATTAAATTGAGGATTGTGCTAGATGAACGATGCCTCTAACTTCTAAAATGCCAAATCAATGAATATAGCATGTATACGTAGCTTCAAAAATTCAAAGTAGAGGCTGTTGCTATGAGTATAAAAACAACTAGATTTTCAGTTGTTCAGTTATGATTTTTTCATTTAATATGTTTACCATTTAAGATTAACGTAAATTTATTTTTCTCTGTTAGTCTGAGGGGATAAGTTAATTTATAGGGATAACTTAAGTGACATGTAGAGAAATACTCAATATAGAAACAGATATTTAATTCTTGGGTTATGTCAGAGCATACAAAGAAGCAGCAAATTCAATAGAAGTTCATGATATTGTAACTAGAAAATCACGTAAACACTCATTGTAAAATATTCTTCAGGTCACATGGGGTTAACAGGACTTTCTCCTTCCAGAACGGGAGTAGCAAATAGAATATTCCCTACTGCAGCTGGACAGGGCGATCATTTTGTCTTCACAGGGGGAAAAAAATGCTCATTTTTTTTTTTCAGGAATGCAGAGTAAATCCACTTGATTTACACAAAGAATTTAGTTCTTCCCATGCAATGCTAGTAATCCAAAAGGAACCTGGTAAAAACAGAAAACTAAACTGCTGCTCAGATTGGCATTCCAAAGGTGACCCTCTCTCTCCTTGTCACTTTTTCTTCCTATTAGCGAAAACAGGTCCGCGATCATTTGGGGGAAGATTTGACTATTGTAGTGTCCAGATGCCAATCACACCCGCCTTTTAAACCGCCTTTACTGGTGACCCTGCCCGGAAATCAGGAACTGCCTTTAGGGAGATCTTTGTAGCAAACCACTGGGGAGATGAGCATACGTGTGCACCTGGATGTAATTCCCTTTTATTTGTCTTCACGAGAAATGTGATTACTGATGTTGAATATCTTGCAGATGAGAACTCTGTACACTTTCTTCATAATAATGCTGTTCAAGGACACTAAATGATTGGCATACATTTTTTGCCTCCTAGTATTTGCCTTCCCCAAAATGACTGAATTCGAATGCTTTAGGAAACAGAAATGCAATTAATTACCGACCTATGAAAAAAGAAATGCGACTCCCGGAATCAATATTCCTTAAAAGCATGTATTTTATATTTTTTTACTCTATGATATATATGCTTTATTATTATTTATTATTTCTAGTGAGCTTGGACATTTAAACACTTCATTAAAGGAAAGCTGATTATAAGCAGTTACAGGGAAGGTGCAAGCAGGGAAAACTTCAGATAGACTAATTAGTAAAAGCATATTCATTCTGACCTTCAACAGCCATGGTACCCAGTATTTGTCGTCCTCTAACTGGGAGCAAGTCCTTTTGCCAGAGAGTGCTTAAAAACCAACCAACCAAACAACAACAACAACAACAAAAACAACAACATAATAAAATGCCAAGTCCTTACAAGGCACATTTAAATCACAAGTTCTATCCTATTCATAATTATTGAAAAATAAATACATGAATTAACTATATGGCCCAGCTGTTTGATGAACAGGCAGTAATGATATGGAAAAATAAAGGCAAAGAGTAAACACAGAACTTGGGAACAGAGTAGAGAAGTGGCTCTTGGGGAAGAAAGAGTCTCTTTGTGTGTTTCTGCTTGTGACAGAATCGTAAGAGTGTGAATCTCTGGTTGAATGTATCTGTATGGACTGGTATCCAAATGCTTCTCTTCTGAGAATCACAGAAGTCAGACAAACCCATGGTGATGAGGGATATTAAGAAGTAAGGGGTAAAATGGTTTTGTTTTTACTACCTTTCATGGAGATGTGTAAAGATGTTGTTATTGGAGGGGAAAGGACCACGTTTCTCCCCATTCACCAAAGTCATCACCAAGGCCGACTTATGATGACTGCATTGTGTCTTAACCCTTGTATTTTTTCAAGTGACACATTTTGAAGCCCATTTCCATCATGTTGCCCTCTGAAATGTTAATGGGGTAGGTGTGGGAGTCATTTCAGTTTCACTTTTGAATTTTAGCTCTGAGTTCACAAAAGAATCATTTCAGCACATGATTTTTCTTTCACCAGTTTGCTCTTGCCCAGGTGGCCAAATTGAATGAAATTGTAAGTTTCTCTTTGCCTGCAGAACCCTCCCGCCCCACCACCGTTTAACTTTTACACTGTCCATCTAGAGCAGGAGGTTACCAAGTTCTGTAAATGTCCAGACATTAAATACCGTCTGCTTTGCAAGCCATGAGGTCTCTGTCCCGTTACCTGAACTAGCCATGGTGGTGTGAAAACAGCCATAGGTGATAAAGAAACAAAGAAGGGTAGCCTAGTTTTTTGGGTAAAAACACTTTATTTACAAAAACAGACATCGTGCTGGTAGTGTGCCTATTTTTGGCTAAGAGTTCAGTCTTAGCTTCTTAAATTAATATATAATTTCATCATTTACAATACATTTTTCTTTCTTCTGCCCTAATGCCAGGGCGCCTGAGTGGCTCTGTCAGTTAAGCATCTGCCTTCCGCTCAGGTCATGATCCAGGAGTCCTGGGATGGAGCCCTACAGTGGACTCCCTGCTCAGCAGAGAGTCTGCTTCCGTTTTCTGCCCCTCCCCCTGCTCATGTTTTCACTCTCTCTCTTTCTCAAATAAATAAATTAAATCTTAAAAAAAAAAAAAAACGAAACCTAACTATGAGTCCAGGATAGCTCAGATAAAAGAAACAGGAGAGCACACAACAAAATAGATAGTAATGCTTGATAAATGAAAATATCTTGAAACAGCATCTAGTTTTTCCCAAGAGGAATTTATGTGTTCTGTTAACCAAGTCAGCATTGACCATGCCAATAGGATAGAATAATACTTATATTTGGTGCAAACTGGTTCTATCAGCTTTAAGGGGTGTGTGTTTTTCTTCTCTGTTACACTCTCAAATGTATGGCCATCTGTTATACACAGGACACATTCGTTCCCACACTTGCGGACTACATTCTCAAACATCCCATGTCCGCTGTGTCCCTAGGTTTTCTATGTGGTCTCACATTTACCTACTTAAAGATCCAATGTCTTTCTCTTAAGATATGTTAGCCATTTAAAAATCTTCCCTAAGCTTCTTTGCTAAAGAAAAAAAAAATTCTTCAACTCTTAATGACATTCAGCATCAATATAATAGAGATTGATTTTAGTTTCCTTTTCATCCTTAAATGGGTAGAAAGAGGAACTTTGACCAGAAAAAGAATCATAATGGTCAACAGTGATAGAGAAACTAGCCCCTATGAAACAATTGAATAAAATAAATTATTTTACATATTTTTTTGGAAAAAAATTAAAGATCTTTAAAGATCTATGCTTACTGTTATAGCTGTTGGAATACATATAATACCTACAGAAGAATATAGATTAATTTCATTTCTACTCAGATTAAATTTCAAATAATATCAATGCCAAAATACCGTATCTTTTAAAACTATGTTCTAGTATTCTGAAGAAATGTCTTACAAAATCGTGCACCAGGAGTTCCATTTGAGTGGGGCAATCAAGTGCGATTATGCAGACCACATTTAAGTTCTACCCATGAAGAAAGTTTGTAAACATAGCCCTCAGATGTTTGGAGATTCAAGAAGGGAAACCTAAGGGGCGCCTGGGTGGCTCAGTCAGTGAAGCATCTGACTCTTCATTTTGGCTCAGGATAGGGATTAGTGGGATGTTTGCGGGAATGAATGATATAATGACCTTCCCTCCCACACAGGCAGAAAATTGGAAGAGAATGCTGATGTCCCTTTCTTGGCTTCTGCCTTCTTAATTTTTCTCCTCTGAAATCTGTTCCTTCTTCTGTGCTTACCACTGTGTCTACCATAGTGAATATTACTTACTGTCTGAGATAGAAGCCTGGGAATTTTCTTGAATATGACTTCTAACTCCCTTTCTGACATTCCATCAATTGTTCCTCCTCTGAACATTCTTCCTCTGATACATCTCTTGGAACCATCCACTGGTGCTATAGCTAATCCAGGTCTGTGTTATGGGTTTCCATACCAACAGTTTCACTCTTATCTAGACTGTTTTTCTAACTAATGACCTATCTTGACATTCTCTTGCTTAAAACTTCAGTAGTTTTCCATCAAGATGTCTTGCATGAACTCTTTTTTGCTTATCTTTCCAGCCATATCTTTCCATCCATACACCTCCTGGTTTCCTCTGGGGCTCTATGACTGCCTTTCAGTCCCCGTTGTTTGAATGTGCCTCACTGTCTTAGATGCCTGGATCTTAGAACAGATCTATGCCTTTGCCTGCAATGCCCTCCCTTACTTGCAAGAGCTTCTCCTTCCTTTCACCAGACCAATTCCTACCCATCATTAAAGTGTCGGTTGAGCTGTTCCTCCAAACAGCCTCCCCACTGCCCCAGTGCTGAATCTAGATTAGGGGCCTTTCCTCCAGCCTACCAGAGAAAACTAGAATTTCTCTATTTTAATCCCTATCACACTCTATTAAAATTGCTTGTTCACTTACACAGGTCCCAAGCCAACTGAAATGATGACTGCTTTCTTCTGTGACAACATTTGTCCTTGCACAGCATAGGACCAGATGTTCAATAAATGTTTGTTGAATAAAGAATTAGCTAAATGAGTTAGATAGATAAAGGAAAAGCTGTAAGAAAGATTGCTTAGCTTTAAGAATTACTTAATGGTAAGATTCATGGTGCATTAGAATATATTACATAATTTTGAGAGCTACCTTGTTGGAAGTTGTGATAGCTAGGGGGATAACTCAATTTGTTTGGCCTCTATTGGCCTAAGATGTGTAAGGAAATATGTTTTAAGTTAGATAGTACTTGAGACAAGAAGGAATTGTTATTAATGGTCCTTAGTTTTCAGGTAAGGTGGAGTTCCTTCTACGTCATTTGTTATAGCTAGAGTGCTCTATCAGGAATTGTGCTCTGCCCTGTAGCTCTCACAATGTGTTATTGGAAACGAGATGTTGCACATCTCTTAGATGCAGGATCTCCTTAGGCTTATTAAATTTTGAGGTTAATGAATATTTTGACACTTTTACCTATACATATCATTAGGGCTTATTGCAATAGGTTTAAGATGACAGTCATAATAAACATGTAGAGTACAATAAAAAGCATTTTTAATCTTGAAAGTGCTTTATAAACAACAGTGATCAATGCTATGGATGGATTAACAGCGTCAAACTGATTGAATTCTATTTCAAGGGCAATGGACGTATTGATGTTGGCATTCTAGTGCAGAAGGAAGGCAATGATGGCAGCAGCACAAAGAGCAGGTTCTGTAGTCAGACCGTCCACATTTAAAATCTGGCTTCCCTGGCACACTGTGTGCAGCTTGGCATGGATCCCTTCCCAGCCCTGTAGCTCAGTGTCTTCATCCGTAAAATGGATTACTGTAAGGTTTCAGTGCAGGAATCACCATAAAGGATTAGCACACGATATCTTTGTGGTCACTGTTATACGTGCATTTGTGGCTGACATTTTCATTCAGGATTTTCACATCATGTGCCTTTCCATTCATACCTATATTTTATGTGCCTAAGCCATGTAAATCTTGATGCTACTCCTTTATAACTTCTCTCTACTATATATCACTTCATTTTATTCAATCTGTAAACTTCTGACCTTTGTGTTTTTAGCTGCCTTTCTCCTTTCTCGCGAGACTTAGATGCTCTTCATCTCATTTCTATGTTTGTTGACTACCTTTATATTTTAACATCTAACTCTACTATAAATTTAACTCTATTTCTCCTTTTTTTTTCATAGTCCAATCTTCTTAAAAACTAAGATGCTCTGCGTGTCCATTTCCTCACTACCAATCACTCCTCAATCTGTCACTTACTTTTTTTCTTCTACTTTTTCATTTGAAATGCTTTTTTCAAAATTATCAGTAATTTTCAAAATGAGACTTTTCTTAATCCCCACCCTGTATGCCCCTAAATAATAATGGCACCATTATATCCTTTTTAAAATATAAAGAAATGAGCACTGGGTGTTATATGCAAATAATGAGTCATGGAACACTACATCAAAAACTAATGATGTATTTATGGTAACTAATATAACATAATAAGAAAATAAAAATAAAAAAATAAAATTGCTACACACACACAAGAATAAAGTAAAATACTAAGAAACCAATATATCTCACTAGGTTCCCCTGCAATTTTCTATGAACTACTTTTCAAGATTTTGGCTCTGCTTTCTATATCTACTTTTAGATGAAAGAACTTAATCATTTAATTAGTCCATATACGTATTTTTCTCAATTTCACCCCTTTTGCCAGATGCTATGATTGGTGTTTTAGAAGGAGTGTTGAGCAAAACAGGCAGAGTCCCTAACCTTAGGGAGCTTAAAGTCTTGCAGCAAAATCATGCTTCAAACATGTAATTAGGTAATTATAAGTGATCTCTGTCTGCAGCTATGAGAGACAGAGCTGTGTCCAGCTGTGAAGGATATCAAAAAATCTTCATGCTGAGAGAAAAAAAACAAGAAAAGAAAAGAAACTGGATAAAATTTCTTAAAAATATAGTTATTTAAAGACATTACTGAGTAACCAGAACAGGAAGGATATGGGAGATGAAGGCCCCAGAAATAAGGAAAACCATTTAGGTGACTTTTCTTTGCTTTTTCCTTCTCTTTGATTTGCCTAGTTCCCACATTGTGTAGTCATAGCATGGCTTAAGAGACTAAAAAGTAGAGTTTGGGGCCTACTGAGGAAGAAGGGTCTCATAAATATACCAGGCTTTGCATTGAAACCCTACCCATAAGAGTAGACCAGAAATGAATGGATCTTCTCAAAGCCTGAAGTAAAGCCTCAAACCATCTCCACTTCTGTTAGGATAAAGGTTTTCTGCTTTCCAAAATATTTCAATATTTGCTAAAAGGAGATAACATCAACCCGAGTCTTTAATATTTTATACATAATATCTCATATTCATTCTAAAATTACCGGGAATACCCAGAAATAGGACCAAATAAAAATGAACCAACTATTGCTTCATACAACAACACAGATAAATCTCATGACCTGCCACTGAGTGAAAGAAACTAGAAACAAAGAAACTAGTATTCCATTTATGTAAGTTTCAAAAAATAGAAAAAATAAATCAGTGCTGATAGGAGGATAAGAAGGGGTAATAACTAAAAAGAAAAGAAAAAGAAGCTCCTGAGGTTGTGGAATTATTCTATGTATTGTTCTGAGAGGTGTTTATATGTGTGTTTACTCTGTAAACATCCATCAAAATGGATGCTCTGATCATGTGTCCACTTTATTGTTCTGTTACACTTCAATTTGAAAAGTTGCCTAAAAAAAAAGAAAGAAAGAAAGAAAGATTTCAAGTATGGAAAGTCCAAGAGTAAGATGTAAAAAACTCATAACAAATAACAGAAGAATTTAACCCACTCTGGAGATTTCATGAAGGCCTCCCAAAGAAAGAGTTTTATCATCTGAAAAATGCAGTTTGAGTTAGCGAGGCAAGAAAGGCAGGTAGAGCACCCCAGTAGAGAAAGTAGCATGTGTAAGCGCCTTGGTATGGGAGATAACATGGTATATGACTAAACAAACGTGAACAAACCAGCAAAATCAGGAGAGTCCAATATGGCCAGAACACAGAAAGCAAGAAGAGAATAGAATTTGATGGGGGTGAAACACAAGAAAGGGGCCAATCATGCACTTTTTGGACCACCATATTTGGGATTTTGAACTTAATTTTTTCATCTTTATAAGACCACTGCGCAGGCTGAGGGCTGATGCCAAGTATGTTTTTACTAAGGGTTTGCTAAATTAAATTGATATTTAATTAAGATTTTGGGTATACTTTTTATAGATTGACTGATTAAAAGTGACCATTTCATTCAGTCATCTGTTAGGTTTTGTCAATAGAATGTCTCACAAAATGTTAGAAGACCTTCTTTATAAAAATTAGCCTGAATAAGGGGTTTAAAAAAAAAAAAAAGCAAATTCTGAATTCTACCACAGATCCTAATCACTGGGGAAATAGATAGAAATTTGCGTTTTGACAAGATCTCAGTATCCACTCAGTTAAGCATGTACCTACTATATGACCCAGCCGTCCCACTTGGGGGTGTTTATCTTACAGAGATGAAATAAAAGGTCTGCACATAGATATTCACAGCTATATTCACCATGCCTCGAACTAGAAACAACACAAATCTTTATCAACAGGTGAATGGATAAACACACTGTGGTATGTCCAGACAGTAGGATACTACTCAACAGTACAAAGAAATAAACTACTGATACAAACAACAACACACATCAGTCTCTGTTGACAGGCTGAGTAAAGAAGGCAGAAAAGTACTTAATGGCAGTTCTTAAAAAAAAGTAAACTATGGTGACAAAAGTTAAATGAGTGCTTGAGGCTGAGAAAGTGGGGATGATGGAAATGTTCTATAGTGATCATAGTGATAGTTTTACAGGTACATACACCTTTCAAAGCTTATTGAACTATACCCTTTAAATGAATATAGTTTATTGCATGTAATTTATACTTCAATAAAATGAGTAAAATAAATGAACTCCAGATGATTCTTGCATCTGGAATAATGAGAACCATTGATCTGTATTGTGATGGAAAAATTAACTTTATTCAGAGAAAAATCAACCAATTTTTTATATTATTTAATTTACTGATCCTGAACTCCTTTAGATAAAGATATAAGCAGTGTATATACTTTAGATTAGGCTCGACACTGCAAATATCACTGAAATAAATTGGTATCCACTATATACTTTAAAGCATAGGAAAATGTCTTACTAAACTAGGCTGACAGCAAGAATCTGTACAATTTCAACAAAATAGCTTCTTTTCTCTACAGAAAAGGATTTCTTCTGATCTCCTTCACATTAGGACAGAAATTTTTGTGAACACGGAGGACTGTGGTCCGTCCATTTTTCAGGCATTTTATCACAAGAGGAAATTTAATCAGCAAAAATGTGAAAGACGCATTTGGCTGTGCGTTGACCAGTTCTTGCCTTGATTCTGTCGTGCCTCTGTCATGCATTTATCATAGCTCATATAACAGGTGTTAATGTGCTATGCTATTAAGTTTAACTGAGAAAACTAGTTTGCTGAAAACTGATTTCTTCTGCATACTTATACATTCAGTAGTCAAAAAAATTAGAGAAATATAATTAAGTATTGCAAAATCAATTTGACACTCACTTAAAATGTGTTGAGGGAAAGCAGCAAGCAGCAGCCAAATCTGATGCTGTTCTCTCCTTGTTTACTTCATAAAACTGTGCAAATTAGAACTTTAATTTACAGAGCTGTTAATGCCTCATTAAAAACTTTCAGCAAGTATCTTATTTTGAGTTTTCTTTTTTTCCCCCTTGTATCTAATATGCAACATTATCTCTTTTTTGTAGGCATGTGTCAGACAATACATTTAGGATTACTAGTTATCTAAACCGCACATATGAAATGAAAGATTTTTAAACATTACATCTCAGGAAAGAATGCTTGCAGTATCTGTTAGCTATTTTCAAAAGTGATTAATTTCTCCATTTACTTTGCTTTCGCTGTTGTTATTGGTAGTGTCTTATGCACTAGATACTACTGGACAATGAGACTATAGTGTCTTATGCACTAGACACTACTGGACAATGAGACTATAGTAGACTTGTTTCCTGATCTCACAGGCCTTACGCAGAGTAGAATCCATGGCTCTTTGACTACTTTTAGCCATTATTGTATACTGCTATTTTTCTGCTCGATAGTGTGCTATAGCCAAAACTAAGCAATCAACAATAATAAAAAATCTCCAAATACTAGATTGGGACTTAACCTTAAAAAAAAAATGTTATGCCCAGATTTTGAGATCCCCAAATACCACCAGGGAGCCGAGTCCGATGCAAAAGCAAAAGAGCCCTTTATTCAAGCTAGCTTGAGCTCTCTCACACACTCACTGACACAGCGGCGTGGTGTAGAGAAAGAGAGCGAGTTTCAAAAAGCGCAACAGTTTTAGAGGGGTCAGCGGCCAATGAGTTTGTAACACACAGAAAGTTGCTTAGTAACTGTTTGAACTAGCCTATCACCCTGGCCAGAATTGGCACACAAGTTTGGTGGGCAAAAGGCGGGGTTTATATTCTTTCCCAGGCAGGGGTTCCGTGTTCTATTGGCTAACTCAAACCCAACCCAGAGGCCGTCTGGGCTAATTAGCTCAAGGGAGGGCCAAGCCACACTCAGACCCTCCCAGAGGCAGGTCCTGGGGGGGGGGGGCACACACAAGAAGGCATGTGTAAACAAAACAAGCCAGCCCTGCTCTGCTCCTTCAAAAAAAAGTTTGAGGTGTAGACATAGATTTGGCAGTTTATTCAGACATCCTTTATGCTAGGTAGGCTAGCACACAACTACTCCATCTTATCACATTGCCTTTGCCTCCCCTGAGGAAGGACATGTGTGACATACGCCCTTGATCACTGTTAGGACAACTATGAATGCCTCACCCAATGGAACTGATCTAGTTTTCATAGGGATTTGGAATTGGGATTCAGAGCTAACCCATCAGTCTATCTTATCTCTTGAACATAACCTATATGTTATGAGATAAGAAGCAGAGATACGTATACTGCTGTAGGGTGGGAGGAAATAGAGAACTAAAGAGTTAAACAGAGACAGGAGGACAGGGAGAGGAGAAGTAGAAGGAAACATTCCTGAAGGTTTTCCCACTCCCTGTGCAAAGACCTTTCCTAGGCTGGGCTGTGTCCCTGGACTTGAGTTCCAGAACACACTGTTATCTTTGAATAATCAGTTCTGTCTTATGCTCAAGGTGGTTTTAGTCTGAATATGCAACCAGAGATTTTTAACTTAAAACGAATTCACCAGCATATGAATAGATCTTGAAGCCATGGGAATTCAGTCAATGACTGAAAGTCAAGGATAGACCTTGGGGGGATAGAAGACATTTAGGAATAGATAGTAACAGACAACCAAGAAGGAAGAGCTCAAATGTAAATGAAGGACCTACCTGAAAGTCAAGGAAAGATTGATGAATTCCATAATGGTCACCAGTATAAAAGGTTGACCAGTGGTCAGGTAGGTGAAGAAATTGTGATTGGACTGTATCATATTTATGACTCTCTGTCTTGCTACCTGAGTAAACTATTTTTAAGATATAGTTTATAATTTTAGGGCCCTTTCTGAAATTTCTAGTATAATGTGAATTTCTAATACATACTTGATAACAGCAATCGTAATTTCTTGGGGCTTATTTCCAAAAATATGTACTCATTTTAGCCAATGATATTCTTAAAGCTTTGATGAAATGTTTTTTTGGTTAGTTTGGCTTTGTATATTTTTAATGAAAAGCCATACTAAAGATGTGTTTGCCAAGTATTTTTTTTAAATCTGTAGTCCAGGATGCATAATTTTTTCTGGGATGGTTAAAATTCTAGAAGAATCTTTTGCTCTTTCCTTGATCTTTTTTCCCTCTCCTCTGAAAGGGCTGTGGTTAAAACTCTGGGTTATTACCCATCTGAATAGGTAAGAAAGATTAGTTACATTGTTACTGATGCACTTGGTATTTTCTCACTGCATAACATAGTGGCAACAGATTCTTAGTCTGATAAGATAAAACGTTCATAATACTTACAGGATAAAAGGGTATCATCAGTACCTCAGATCCCTTTAAATCCAATCCCTGATCTGCATGAGATTACATTTTTTGCTCTCATTTACTAGTTCCCCCCACAAAAGGAAGTCCTGATATAGCTGCTGGGTTGCTGGCTTGTATTTTGACAGTCAGAACAGCAGGTAGGATTTTTTTCTGCTCAGCAGATACAATAGAAGATCAAGGCTTCCTGGGTCGTAGTCACTGACCTTGCCAAATCCTTTCATATAGTCTCTAGATTTGGTCCTGCAAGATCAAGTATTAAGCAAGTTTGACAGTCCAGCTAAATTCCATAAGGTCATCTATCACATTACATACAGTAATTGATTTTAAGTTAATTGGTGATTAGTTTCATGGTTTGTGTTTCTGGTTTTCCGGTGGAGTTTCCAGAAACATCCATGTAAATGAAAAGATAGATTATGTAAATAAAATTCAGTAAAGACTTTTTCATAAATGAAAGATCATATGTTTCATCAAATCAAAAATAAATATTACGATTTGTAGGTACAAGTAATATTCATGGAACTACTTTCTATTTGGTAACCACATAATTATGAAATGCTGCCCTAGGTTATATGACTAAAGGAAAGATTAGTAAGTTAATTTTACTAATTCTTGTCCTCAGGAGCTCTAATTTACACCAGTTAACATCTTAGGAGAAGTCCATAGTGTGATGCTGTTAAAAAAAAAAAAAAAAGGCAGAAGAAGAAGAAAGAAAAAAGGCAATTGCTATCTTGTGTTGTATTAGCAGAATTGTCAAGGATAAAATAAATAATGTGATTATTGGACTCCACTTGGCAATCCTTAGCCCTTGATAGGAGTACCATGTTCCATTTGGGATGGCACACTTTTTAAACCATAGACAAATTTGCCAGAGGTTTCAAAAGAGAGCAACAAAAAATGATGAAGGGCTTTGAAAATGGGGCCTCTAAGAAAAGGCTGAGAGACCTGAGAATGTTCAATCTTAAGGAGAGAAGGCAGAGGGGACACATGATAACTGTTTACAGATGCATAAAGAGGTGTTATGGAGAGGAGAGGGACCTATTTTTCTCATTAGTCAACACAGACACTTCAAGAAGTAATGGGTTTAAAACACATGGGGGGAAATTCAGGTTAAATATTAGATTAAATTAGGTAAAATTTAATTATTTAAAATTGTATGGTACCAAGCGTCATTAAGCTGTGGAGTTAAAACTGGCAGAGGAATCTTAAGACTGAAAACAAATCAGATCCGAATCCAGGGGGTTAATAATTAAAAGACTTTACATTTACATAAAGCCTTAGCATATTTCAAATCCTCCTACTTTGTTTTACTGATCTCTCAACAATCTTAGGAAATAGGGGGAGTATCCTCTGGTTTTCCAGCTAAGGAAATGGAAATTCATTTTTTAAAAAAATATATTTATTTGAGAGAGACAGAGATAGCGAGAGAGATCATGAGTGGGAAGGAGGAGGAGAAGCAGACTCCTTGTTGAGCAGGGAATCTGGGATCCAGCAAATGTTGTTGCCTCCCTCCACCCCTACCCCGATGAGACAAAACTGGTAAGTGGTCTGTGAATAGACAAGAGTAGAAGCTAGTTCTTCAGACTTTCTGTCTGTTTTCTGTGGAATCTTGTTACCTTTCATTTGTAACATGATTTTCATTATGGAAAATTATATTTGAATCGGGTGGGTTTTTGTGGGCTTTTTTTTTTTTTTTTGGTTTTTAAGGTGCAAACATGCCCCACGAGTTTCCTTTTTCCTTATTAGTTAGCTGAGATGAGAATTGGTTGATGCATAAAATATAGACCAACTAGGAGTTTTGTTTATATAAAGGACCAAGAAATAAGATTGATCTTATATCCATTTTATTGTCTCTATTATATTTGTCTCCTGCTATTTGCAACCATAGAATAAGTTCAACATTTTGGTATTTAGTTTTGAGAAATCATTGCCAAACCAAATATAGTCTCTAGAGGTAGTGTGATATGGTAAGATTCTGCCTTTACCATTACTAGGTGGTGGAGATTTTTTTTTTTTTAAGATTTTATTTATTTATTTATTGGGAAAGAGAGAGAGAGAGTGAGAGAGAACATGAGAAGGGAGAAGGTCAGAGTGAGAAGCGGACTCCTCATGGAGCTGGGAGCCCGATGTGGGACTCGATCCCGGGACTCCAGGATCATGACCTGAGCCGAAGGCAGTTGCTTAACCAACTGAGCCACCCAGGCGTCCGGTGGTGGAGATATTTCAATCTCACCTTTCATGAATTTCAAATTCCTCATCTGTAGAATGAAAACCATAATATCTTCTTCTTTTTTTTTTTTTTGCCAGACTTACAATGAGGATCAAATGAGAAAACAGATGTCAAAGCACCTTGATCTGTTCAAAGAAAGAAACTATACACTGTAACTTAGCATCAACTTTGAGTGGGGGTGGGGAAGTATGTTTTTATGTGTCAGAATCTCAGATCTCGGGAACAAGAGGAACTCAAAATCCAGTAAAGGAAACAGTCTTGCAGACTATTACAATACTTTGTATAAGGAGAATTGTTTTCCCAACAGAGGGAGGTAGCTGACACCAATATGTTACCAAGGAAGGGCCACTTGATGGCTGCCAAGAGCCTCATGACATTTGGGAAAACTTTTTGGGCTCCTTGAACCAGGCACGAACCAGGCACACAAATTGTGCAGAGAAATAATGCAAGAGGCAGGCTGTATTGAAAGGCTCTTAGTATGTATGCTGAGTCTGAGGAGGGAATGGAGGAGATTTAAGGAAAATTCCAGCCTCTGTAAACTCCTGCCATGCTCAGTAGGGTGCCGTGGTCCCCCACAGAGCCCGGAGTACCCCCCAGCGGCATTCCTGTAGGAAGGCTGCAGCAGCGATGCTTACCAAGAGGATACAGAAAAGCTTAATGGCCCCCTGCGCATAATGTTGAAAGAGGCTCTAATTTTTGTTTTCTTCTGAGATTAACGTGTGTATATTGCAGGTTCAAAATGGTAAGAATCTTAATTAGAGTTGCAGGAAGTTGCATAATATACTCCATGTCTTACTTTTTTCAGCACATCAAGTAACAGAATCTATTTGCCATCTTATGAAGGTTGATGGAGAATGAAAACTGTAATTTGACTCAATGGGATCTCTGCCCCTGGCCCCCATTTTTTTTTTAAGTTAGTCACAGAGCTTAAAATGCAAAGAAGTAAATCTCCCAAGGGAGCAATTCTACTTCATCTGTGGAGGAAAGACATATGTTGTTACTGATGAAAGCTCTGTTGTGGAAGCTGAGCCAACCCCAGGACCAAACTGGAGCAGGCCTTGTGCTTTCAGCATCCCTGCGGCCCAGCTCAGCCCTCAGCTCCCCCCCCCATCCTTTCTCTCTCTCTCTCTCTCTCTCTCTCTCTCTCTCTCGCCTGCAGCCATCAAGTCCACCCAGGGCCACTTGGATCTATTCTGGAGCTTGTTTCCCATGGCTGTTCCTCCATCTGATCCCCTTGGCGCAGTTGCCTGCCTCTCTTAAGCTGAAACATACCTGTCTTATGGCCCATCCCTTCGGGCCCCTGATCTGGACAGTAGGCCAATCTGACAGATGTCACTTTGCTAGTATGTCAATGGTAGCCGCATGTTTCTGGGCTTTTCTGGTCCTCACCAGGACTGTAGGCACACTTACTTAGAGGCCCTCTGGGGATAATTTCAGAACTCAAAATGTGAGATTGGAGTGCAGGTCTGTGGGAGAGAGGGTATGGGACGACCAGGCCTTATTACAGATCTATTCATACACCCACCTACACGGGAAAACTTTTTTTTTTAAAGATTTTATTTATTTATTTGGCAGAGAGAGAGAGAGAGATCACAAGTAGGCAGAGAGGCAGGCAGAGAGAGGGGGGGAAGCAGGCTCCCTGCTGAGCAGAGAGCCCATGCGGGGCTTGATCCCAGGACTTTAAGATCATGACCTGAGCCAAAGACAGAGGCTTTAACCACTGAGCCACCCAGGCACCCTCTTTTTTTTTTAAACAAATATTTATTGAACTGCAACAAATTCCCAAGCATTGTGTTAAAGTATAAAGATGACTAAACAAACAAGGCATAATCCATGACTTTAAGAAGTTGAGGACATACAGTACTCTATATAAATATTTCGTATAAATCACTCAACTTCACTCAGAATATTTACTGAACACCTACCCTGTGCCAGGCGCTATGTATGCTACTAAGGAACAAAATAAACAAAATCCCTGCCTTCGTGGAGACCTGTATTCTAATGAACCTCAGAGAGTGAACAGGAATTCATGTTAATTACTTTTCCATTCAGCAAAATGAAAATCTTATTTTCCTAATATCTATTATCAAATAATTTCTCAACCGCATGTTAAGAACCTCAAATTGTCCAACAACAACAAAAAAAGAAATTCTAATTGCCTTTGGTCACATTGGATAAGGATTAGAATAACCTTACTGTTTTATTTTAAATACATTTAGAGCAGCCCTTATTTGAAGGAAATTCATTTTGAATTTTTCATATAACGTTAGTTAATTACCTTCTAATTAATTTTGCGTGTGTGTTCCCCCAGATTGGGAAGAGTAAGGAGATGGCGTATGACTCTGCAGAGCTTTTTTTAGGTAAAGCATGAGATCAGATCAATGCTCATGTAAATTAGGACTCTGGGAAAAGTACTGAACAGCAGGATCATATTATCAAAAATCTGGCTGATAGGTTTTGAACTCACTGAACTGAATCCATTTAGAAGTACATTTTAGGAAGCCCAAATAAACATCAACACTATGGTCTGTTCTAAGTTAAGATCTTGCTTTGTCTATTTTCCAGGTGATAAAACACTGACTGTTATTAGTGTTATCATCAGGCATATTGAACAGTCTGTAAGTTAATAGCAATACGCAGGTATGTAGTCCTAGAACTAGAGGGAAATAAAATGAATGTTTATCTTTTTTTTCTCTATAAATGGGGGAAAAACATTCGACACCTAGAGTCAGCTGTGACTCAAGGGTCCATTATAACTTCAAGATTTTTTAACAGCCTGTGCCTAGGGCATGGGATGAATTTTGTTTCAAAGTGGTGACATGGGCAAATGTAAGCCCCTGGGAGCAATATCAGGCAAGTTGAGAGTCCGATCTAAGCAAAAATGGACAGAATGTGGGAGATGGAATTCCACACTTACTTCCTGACCTTGGCTGATATTCCTCAGCAGTTGGTAATTAAAGGAGATACTGAAGTGTAGAAGGAAAAAGGAAGCAAGTTCATCAGAATTGGAAGAACGGAGATAGATAATAAGGTGGGGGCAAAAACAGCTGGCACCACCGATGAATTGGCCATACTTTGTGTGAAGGTGGCCGTGGGATATGGAGGTTAGGTTCAGCAAGAGGAAAACCATATATACTTTTTAAAGTTTCTTTACACTGCCTTTTAACCAGGAAAATCCACTAGCCATTTTGGTTTCCTGCCTGTTTTATCCTTTTGCCATCCCAGCCTTGCATTGTCTTCCTGAAATCTTTCTGGGCAGATGACCACAATGACACCATGCCTGCTCCCTTCATCAGAGAAGGGTATTCTGCCCTGAGTCACAAGCAAGGAGAAAATAAAATTATATAACATCTACATGTTATTGCTAGAAAATAAAATTATATAACATCTACATGTTATTGCTAGTCAAATAAAAATTAAAAGTCCATCAAGTGATCAGGTAGAAGTCAATAAAAAAGGTCAATAAAAAGCAAGATGAGCCAAAAGAAAGGAGTTGGTATTCTGGAAAGTGCCTGGGCAAAATAAAAGGAAGAAAAAAAAAAAAAAAACAGTGGCAAGATCTTCCTCCCTGTGGCCTCCGGGAAGTGCATGATAAAAGTGATTGAAGCTCATCACCCATGAGAAAAGGTTACAGTTTACTCAATAGAGGTACTGACAATGTTAACAGTAGTGGATCTTTCACCAAAGACAAAGGTAGCAGATTTTTGTTTTACTTTTGCAAGCTTTCAAACAGGCTGGGCCCAAATGGTTTATTTATTTGTGGTTTTAGTCCACTGACTGCTGCATTTTTGAGCAACACAAAGTGTTGATTAGCTTACTTGAACAACTGTATGTTAAGAGGTCTGCTAGGTACTAGCCATTATTCTATACAAAGATTACTAATGTATCCTATGGGCTTTCAAAACACAATCTGGTAACGATATCAGATTAATTTTTACATATGGTCTGCATATAACAATCTGATTCTGATAGAATCACATTCTCTGCATCTCATACACTGAAAAATTCTTTGAGGAAATTACTTAAAGAAAACTAGAATGAACCTGTAAAGGTTTCAGAAGTGCTTTATCAGAGGATTTGACTCCCCATTACATTAAAGCATGCATCTTTTCCTTTCTCAAATCCCAAATACGTTATCTTTAATTGGTATAAGCCAACCGTGTTAGCAAAATTTGTGCACATGTGAAAACTTAGCTTGATCAAGATTGTTGTAGTAAACTGATTGCCATTTGATTCTGTAAACATAATTTCTTATTCTGAGTGAAATGCTGTAAGTAAAATGAACAGGGAAAAATAGTCACTTATTATTTAAATTTGTATTGGATTAGTAGTCTGACCCTCTCATATCTCCAAATGGTCGTACTTTCCCACTTCAAAGAAAAGATTTCACATACCAACAAAGAGTTTTATAAGAATTGGGTCAAAGATTTTAAGAAGTCGAGGTTGTGGGTTCTGAGGCCTTTGTGTGATCATAATTCTCAAGTCTGATTTCTTCTTGCTTCTCTATGGGTCATTCATCCTATAAAGTTGTGAGTCCTAATCGAAATAAATTATATGAATATTTCTCTCTGGGATGACTCTGCATTGAATAATACTTTGTTTTTTAGATTTTTATGTTCTATAGTATAGTACAATTTTTAACATTTTAAGGATTTTTTTTTAAGATTTTATTTATTTTTTGAGATAGAGACAGTGAGAGAGAGCATGAGAGGGGAGAAGGTCAGAGGGAGAAACAGACTCCCCAGGGAGCTGGGAGCCTGATGCGGGACTCGATCCCAGGACTCCGGGATCATGACCTGAGCCATCGGCAGTTGCTTAACCAACTGAGCCACCCAGGCACCCAAACATTTTAAATTTTAAAAATAATTCATTGTGCAAAGCATATTCTTCTGTCTCACGGCACTTATGGCAATACTTCATATAACTTAGTATTTATTCTTATCATCATTAATGTGTTCGTTTGCTAGGGTTACCCACAGACTGGGCAACTTAAACAACAGAAATGTATTGTCTCACAGTCCCGGAGGTTAGAAGTCTAAGATTAAGATGTTGGAATGGTTGATTTCTTCCAAAGGCTGTGAGGAGAATCTCCTCCCGGTCTTTCCTCCCGCTTCTGGTGGGAGGCTGGCAGTCTTTGATGTTCCTTGACTTCGGCATCACCTCAGTCTCTGTCTTCTAAAAGGCATGATAGTCTCCCTTTGTGTGTGTTTGTCTCTTCACATGGCACTCTTTTGTAAGGACACCAGTCATATTGAAGGAGAGACCTATCCTACTCCAATATGAGCTCATCTTAATTAATTACATCTGGTTCAAGACCTTATTTCCAACTAAGGGCATATTCTAAAGTATGGGGGTTAGACTCAACATATGAATTTGGGGAAACCCAATTTGACCTGTAATAATTACTCTGAGTAACTGATGAGAAAGCAAAGAGTTGGTTTGGTACAGAAAGTGATAACCTAATTAAAAGAGAAATAACACACACACACACACATACACCCCAATTCTCAAATTTAATTTATTTAAGAGACAGTTACGAATTTGTAAATAGCACGTGGCATGGTAAGGTAACTACTGCAATTGGATGATGTATCAAAAGCTCTAATAACTAATATTTAATCAGAGATGCTATGTGTTTTTACTTGAAATTCATCCTGGAAAATGCAACATAATTAATTGGACCATTTATTTTAGCATGAGGTTTCTTATATTTGTAATGATAGCATAGCGATCTTGTTTTAAGTTTCCCTAGGAATGCTTGGGAGCAGACATTAATAGCATGGAGATAATGGTTTCATTAGCAACTCCTACTGATTTTAATATGCTCACAGCAACAACCCCAATTCACCAACTTGAGCTATTTTTCAACATTCTTCTTCTAAGTGACTTCATGATTGTGCTGATAAGGAAGAGCATTATTTGGTCCTAACTGAAGATACACAATTGTCTTCACAGCTATTACAATATGATAATCACATAAAATGCATAAAATGAAAAAAAATGCATAAATGTGGACTTCATGTATTTCTTTATAAATATAATAAGACTTAAAGTCTTTGTTGTTCATTACATAAGGAGATCAATTTGGGGCTATAAATGCAGAGTCCCAACAAGCCAAAATTCTGATCATTTGCTTTTTCTTTCTGCTAGTCACTGTGTTTATTCTAATAAGGCTTGCCATATTGAGATGCCATGAATCTTCCTAAAAGGCTGATGAGTACCACATTGAATATGTAGCAGTCTTGTACAATTGTTTCCATATGTGTGCAAACCCAGTGGAAAAGTTATTCATTGACAGTAGTCATTTTCCCATTTGGTGCATTTTCCTAATTGTACAATGTGGGAGTCACAGTAAATTATAATTAAGATCCCCCTTTAGCTCTAACATCTATGATATTTTTGTTGATGATGATAAAGACTTTAGTCAGCACAAGTTTATTGCAGTCAAGATCAGAAATCACCGTAAGAGTGAAACTGAATGTATATAGAGAAAAAGATTGAGTTAATATGGTAGCTAGTCCTTGGACGTAGATTATAGTTTCTTGATCATTGAAATCTTATGCTAAAGATAATGGCTTACTTTTCCCTCAATAATGTATTAGGTTGTTCACTTGTACCTGTTTATTTAATCCCCTCTTCAAATGTGTAAGATAGGTCCAGAGAAGATAAGTAACCTACTCCAAATCGTACAGATAGTATATTTTAGGGGTGGTGTTTAAATCTATGAATCTCAGGCTCCAAGGCAATATTCATGGGAGACCTCCTTTGTTATACAGCTGTATAATGGTATGCAACTATTTCCATCTTCTCAGTTCACTATCTCTCTGTTTAAATCAGCTATAGCTATCCGGATCCTTATCATGACTCACTAGTTTGAGAATACAGATTTTGCTGACCAGAAAGCCACGGGTTAGACTAATTCATTTTAATTTCTATGCCTACATGCTGCTGAGTTGTGGTCACCTCCCTTTATCACCACCTCACTTTAGCTTAGCTCTTCACTTGCATCCCTTCCTGACATATTTTAGAATTCTTACACAGTGTCTCATTACAATAAAGTCAAGACGTGGTTTGTGGACATGTTTAACTATTTCTGAAGGCAATGGAATCCATTTTATGGACAAAATGTCCTGTTTCAGCCACACATACATGAAGTTGCATTTAACTATGACAGGAGAATAGTGTGAAAAGCTTGTTCATTAGGTAGACAATTTTTTATCCTAATTTATTTCTCCTTCAAAGGTAGACTTTAAATTAATTTCACAAAACTGGTTGCATATGAACCAAAATGCACTAGGTTTATAGTCTTTAAATACTAGTTGCCATGAAATCCTTTAACCAATACAGTTGACTTGACTGGAATTTCAGGATTTTCTGTCTTATATCTTTAAAATGATTGCATTCCTTGTCCTGTTCCGCTCCCTGGAACATTGCTATTCTCTTCATATTAATTAATTTATATTGTTTCTCAAATTTGTCTCACTAATATCCTCATTTATTTTGGCTACATCTCTTGAAATATATATTTAAAGGTTTTTGCCTGTGCAATCACTCCTGTATCAAACTGTATGTGTAATTTCCCTTCATTTTTTTATAAAGGATAGAAAAACATAGGAGGAATTTTCAAAACTTCTATGTTCTACATATTTTGCTTTGGTTTGGAAATTAATATTTCTATGTGTTAGACATTATAATATGAGGCTCAGACGAATTTTTGTTTTAAATTATTTTTAGTTCTTAGTATTTCTGAATCAAAAAAACTATGCATCAGTGTTCATAGGCAAGACAGAATACAATACAGAGTAGATATCCTATAAGCAACATGATAGATTTAATCATCTGATTCATTATAATACAAATATTGTAATCTATCATAATATTCAGTGTTCCATAAATCCACAATTCTGTGAAAGGGATAAGAAAAAAGGAATTAAGCTATCAGTGAGTTACTAAAAAAGGAAAAGAGATTTCCTGATTATCATCATTCAGAATTAGTCAGACATATACATGGTAATCATTCATATTTTAAGCAATAATATGAAAATCAACATAAAGCTCTGAAAGGAACAGCTTCTTTTCTTTTTCCTCTCTAGAATGTGAAAAAAAAATAGACCTATGTGCTAATTTAATTCCCTTTTAAGTTAATGACATAATGGGTTTCTGGAGCATTAAAGAGGAATAAATATCGTTCAACATTTCCATGCCTGAACCCAGTGCTTTCTCATCCTTCAGCTTCTGATTTCTCAGCTGGAGACAGTGACCATTAGTCAACAGTCACAGGGAAGGAACGATGCACATTATCCTCTGGTTTTCTGAGTCCTAAACCACTCAGTTTCTCCATTTTGAATCCTGACATAAATCCCATTTTTAAGGACTCTCCCCTATGTCTTTTTTGATAAAAGTTCACAAAGTTCAGCTATCTCTCTAAGTAGACAGACTTTGAGACTTCCCAGTTGGATAAGGTCTGAGTGGGTAGCAGAGCTGATTCCCTTGATACACACTATTTAGCCTACAGAGTATTTGGTCCTCCCCAAACTGCCGTTCCAAGGAACACTGGTCTGGATGAAAAATATATTTAATATGTTGAAATAAATTTAGAAAACATTATGTTAAATCAAGTTAGTCTGATGTTTATTGTTATTGTCATTTTTAGTTGATGCTGTTGCATGATATCTTAGGTTATTTATATGCAAGTAAAGATTTTTTGTGAATTTCAGGAACTAAGTATTTTCTAAACTTCATTAACCTTGGAACTCTTTTTCTCCCACCACCCCCACCACTGTACTTATTTTAACATTGCACTTAGCAGGGTTCCACATATCAATATTTTGGGAATTTGAGGATGAAGATATGTTTTTCTCATTAAAATTGAATTCTTAGCCCACTGGGAGAGAAAACACATTAAGCTTTTATCAGTCTTCAACATTTTAACATGGATTAGACTTTCTGCTCTTTCTGGATTTTAAGCAGTTGAGAGTAGGCTTTCATTACAGGGAGAGGAAAAGATGATCTGAAGTGCCATACAGCCCTAGGGAATTTCCAAGTGGAGTGCCATCATGAATGTTCCTAAGCTGGCAGAGGAAAACATGGTGCAGTGTAGGGCTGAAGCAAGGCCATGGATTCTATAATTATAATTATATATTGGAATTTATATTATATATATTGAATTACATTCTAATATAGTTATAATTATATTTTGGAAATTACGTTTGTCTCAGTTTCTTCAACAAAAGAAATTGACTCGATAGTGACTATTAACCTGTGGCTCTAACATTATAATGTATCTGCCTAACTTGAGAGCCAAGGGTGGGGCCCAAGATAAGGAAAAGACGGAAAGCCATGTAAAGCAAGGTTGAATATGAGGGTTGTATCCATGATAATTTTTCTAGAGCTGGCTCTGTAGGAGTTCATAACCCTTGTCTCTCAAAGCAACCCAATTGCACAGAAAGTCATGGACAATTGGTAAGACACCCAGTGCTACAAAGACCATAGATATTTGCAAGGTAGACACAAAATACGCAAAACATACTTCTGTCCTTTTTTTCTTTTCTGATTCCAAACAAAGGAATTGGCAATGTGAAAAAGCAACCGGCTGAATCACTGTAAGAAAGCAAAATGTCCTAAATATTATACTGAAGAGTAAAATTCATGTCTTCTTTTCTTTGAAGGGAAATCATTCCAGGTCAGGGGGTTGGAAAGACAGTAAGATAATATCTCTTCTCTCAAAGTTTAGGAGAAGAGATGAAATTAGTATATAAATACAGAATAAGATGTGTCATATCACCATCAAAGGAATGAGAAGTAGTATACTGAGTGGTTACAGACCTTGGTTCTAGAGTGGCTGGTCCAAGTTCCTGGGTTGAACTCCCTGGGTTCAAATTACATCTCTACCACCTTCTAAGGTCCCTGACTCACTTATGACTGTCTCAACCTGTGTTTCAGTTCCATCTTGTATAAAATGGTGGTGATGATGGTAACTGCCATTTCTGACTGATAGAGCTATTATAACGATTAAAGTGAAGCATCTAGAAGAGTCTAATATATGACAACAAATACAAGTGTTTATGATCATTAATGATAAATTCTATCCAATTAGAATTCTCAAAAAGGGCTTTCGAAAGAAGGTAGCAATGAGATAATCTATAAAGAACAAGTAAAATATTTAAAGATACAAACACATTGAATAATGTATTTTAGGGAGAGGGACAATCATGGATAAAGGCATCAAGATGGGAAGTCAAAGGGCAAGTTTGAGAAATAGCAAGATAATCAGTTTGGATAAAGTACTGTTCTTTTATGGTTATTTTGACTGTTTTATGAGAAAAGAGGAGATGATTCTGGGAAAGTTACAGTTTAGAAATTTTTGAAGGATAAGTAGAGAGGTTTCCATCTAATTGGGTTCAAATGGGACTGAATATTTGCTCAGGGGAGTGCTGTGAAAAGCACTGTAATTTTGGAAGTGTAATTTCAAAATAGCTTTGTAGGTTGTTTCTGAAATAGCCTATTGTCTTACAGTGAAAAAACAAAAACAAACAAACAAACAAAAACAGGCCCTTGACTTGAGTTGAAAGATGTAGATTAAAATCTATCCTTTCTACCTTTACGAACACTCTGAACCTTACGAAGTGTCTTACTCTTTAAAGGAGGGAAAGCAAGATCTAAATCATAATTGTTTTTAGCATTATATTAGTTAGATGAAAAAGGACTTAATGCAGTGCTGAGCATATATATTCAATTAATTTTTAATTATATGACATCTCATCAAAACAAGTAAAGAATAAAATTAGAAAAAAAATCTTTTAATGTAAGGTCTCTACCCTAATATTTATCTATATTCTCTTCATGATAGTCAATTCATCGGACTGTTCAGTATGCTATTCAAATTCTTGGCCCTGAAGTTATCAACATTTAACATCCCATCTCATTTCTAGGTTACAGTGAAGTTCTCAGAAGTTCTCAGAGTCCCTGGGGTTATTCATCATGAGTTGCATCTTCTGGGTTGACTACAGAAAGTTTAAAAATACACTGACTTCTGAATCAGCATCTTTTTCTTAGAATATAGATAGAAAATCTGGTTGGCAGTTATTTTCCAATGATTCTTCTGCCATGCTATGCTCTGTAATGGCTCTAAGGAAAGGAACAGAAACCATTCTACAAATAAAAGCAAAATTAATAAAAGAATATGGGATAATTGACAGTTTTGCTATGGCAGCATCTAATTTGAATTCATTGATACTTATTCTTTACTCATGGACTTTTAGGTTCATAGATCCTTTGT
This sequence comes from Nasua narica, assembly GCA_028533885.1. Classification (NCBI taxonomy): domain Eukaryota; kingdom Metazoa; phylum Chordata; class Mammalia; order Carnivora; family Procyonidae; genus Nasua; species Nasua narica. The sequence goes on from CM052814.1 coordinate 14,823,178, forward strand.
TTTAATCCTCTTTTTAGTTTTAGATTGTAAAATGATAGATCATTTGGGTAACTCTACAGAATCACCTTTATTATTTTGTCAGTGGTAGGCAGCACAGATGGATATGAGGAGGTCTCTGTACAAGTGCCAGCAGTGGAGGTGGTAACATTGTCCTGAGTGCTTTCTCATGAAACAAATCAGATAACGAAGAGAAAGTGATGCCAAGGCTGGCCACGACAGATGAAGTGGATCCAATAATAGATATCTCAATGGAAACATACAGATGATTCAATACTGTGTGACCTTTCCTTTCAAACTCACTCACAGGAAACATATGCCGACAGAGTGCCCAGAATCCTGTGCTTTTTTAAACTACTCCCTTCTTTGAAAGGAAACTCCATTCTCTGCACCTCACTCATCCAATAAATACTTTGTGAAAAGAGCTTGCCAACGTTAGGAAAAGAGAATTTTAATTCTAAGGCCATTAAAAAGAGCTCAACCATAGCCTAAAATTTTTCCCTCCTTTCTCCCCCACTCATTTATTGCTTTGATGTATACTATTGGGACAATGCTGTGACCTCCAACTTCTCTGAAGGCAGTTAACAGTAACAATTTGGGCTGTTAAGAGACCCAAGCATTTTAAATATTTCTGAATGCAAACTGCCTCAGTGGTGATGTATAGCCACAGCTAAGATAGTTACGTCTGAAAACCATTGCACTTCTCTGCAGTGCTACCTGTAAGCATTGGCATGAGAAGAGCTATACATTTATAGAGCCACCTTATTTAAACATAGATTATAGAATTAGAGCTTATGCCGGCCAATCACATTATCACAAATTGCATTTCCTGTGTCCCTTTGGATCATTATGATAGAAACAGTGATTTCTTAAATAATAACTATTCCCACAGATTAGACAAATGATATACTGCCTAGAATGAAATTGCTTAATCAAACTTGGTAAGATAATCATGGATCAGGTTCATTATTAATGTTGCATGGCCTTTTTTCCCCCCACAGAAATAGGGAATAATTTTTTTGTAAATTATTAAAAGCAATAATTTCTATTTTAGTTAGACACAATCTGTCTTGGCCTCAGTTTCCTTTTTCATTAACTGAGGATAAAATAGTTATTGTAAGGATTAATGATTGAGTACATGTGCTTAGAATAATGTCTGACCCATAGCAGTGGCTCCACAACTATTAATCAGGAGGAGAGAAGACTTTCTACAACTGTTTCACGTGCATGCAGACATTCTCTTCCATAAGTGTGTGGGTCTGCGTGCAGTCAGCAGGACTATCAGAGGAACTCTTAAAAACTAGACACATATTTTTAAGACTTACATTACCTTTCTAATTTGACAAGGAGAAAAAAAAATCATAACAGGTTTTTTTTTTCATAACAGGTTTTTGTAAATGTAAATTTCCAAAGTTGCAAAAATTAACCCAACACCCCATTTGCTTTTGAATCAGTTAAATCGGCAGCTGTCTTGTAGTGATGAAAGACCTAGGCCATTCTCAGATGATGTCTACATGATGCCAAACAGCTAATTTAATTAAGCCCTTGTGGAAGAGACAGCTAGTCCCACCTCTCGTTCCCCAGATGAGGAGATGGAGGCCAAGAAATCTGCAATGATTTATTTATATAGGGGTCAGAATCTCTATTGATATTCAGAACTTCCACCCTACTGATTTTTCTACCACATTTCTTTGTCTTGAGATTTGGTTTCCGTGGCTATAGGATTAAAGGGGTGGGACCATTAGTAAAAATAACAGATAAATGAACAGTGTGCTTATCCAGAGGCCACTTTTACTGCAACTTAGACTATTTGCAGTGTGGTTCAAAAATATGGTTATTGAGCAAAAAAGACCACTGCATGATCAAAATGGATATTTAAGCTCAAATACTAAAACTTCTACGCTACCCAGTGGAGTGTTCCTTATTCGTTTTGCTCTTTACAGTTTCCATAATTTTCTCTCTGCCTGTTCCCTGTTTTCTCTCACCTTAGAGAAAATCCTCATGTTTTATTTCTAGAACATAGCAGATGGGAACTCATAGCACCAAGGATAAGGAGAAGGGAGCAAAGAGTGGCTTTGCTATTAGAAAGGCCACAAATAATTGTTTGAGGGCATGATGACATTGCATGATCTTTCTGGTTAACAGAATTGGTAAGTTTTGTTTTGGTTTGGTTTGGTTTAAATAAGACCAGATTCAATGATAACAAGAAAAGATAGGAATCCTTGAAAAACACAGGTATCCTATTTCATTCTTACATGTCTACAGACATTTTAATATTAAGGCTCAAGATATTCTGAAGATACTCTTCTTATCCAAGACTTTATACAAAGTTGTTGGTCAGATGTGAGCATATCAAGTCACAAAAAGATTAAAGCACTTTTATCATACTCTGGAAAATAAGACAATGTGTGATACATTTTATAAAATTTTATTACAAGCATTAAAATAATTTTGTTTTTAAAAGAATGAACTTCTGCTAACTGGAAACCTAGCTATGCGGAGTGCCTTCCAACCTGATGATGCTAGATGAATGAGGTGTTACACTCCACAGTCTCTCAGTAGAGACAAGAGAACACTTTCTCTACACTGGTAACCCTTAATTAAACTAAGTTTTTGGTGTGTCTCTTCAGGAGAAGGTCACCATGTCAACAATAATGAGGGCAAATGGCATTGAGAACATTATGGGGTGAGATGTAGTATATTTCTTACTTTCAATTATTGTCTCCTTGTTTGAATGATTAGCATTTGGCAGATTTGTTGCTGACTTTGTTGTTCTGATTTAAAACTTGGTGTTAGGTTGAATATGTTCTTATCTTGATCTTCTGTTTCTGCCATGACTTGCATTTCTTGCTGAGTTTCTGACTTGAATTGCTCTATTTTTTTTTTTTTTGCTGACCTTTTGCTTTGTCTTGTTGTATTTCTCTCTAGAGGTGTTTTCTCCCCCCTTCTTCTTCTTGCTATATATATATATTTCTAATTTGGCCTATTGTATTTCTCTGGCCTGTTCATTAGCCTTTTTTTTTTTAAGTTATTCTCCTGTTCAGTCTATGCAGTACCTAATCAATACACTTCCTTGCTTACTGCGGGATTTCCAAGTTATTGTGTTTTCTGTCGGCTTTGATACTGCCTGAGAGGGGTTTCTGTGCTTTGGCTAATGTGCTGTTGTCTAAATTTGCAGGGTTTCAGCTCATTACACTGACTTTAATTTTGATGTATTTGTATTTTATCCAGTTCAAGTCATGTTTCTTTCCTCTATCAATTTAATTACTTTCTGCCTGGGCAAAATTGTGTGTATACAATTGCTGCTAAAGCGACAAAGGTTTCTATTTAAATTACCACCCAGAACATCAGCAATTCAGTCTAAGAGATACTCAGAACACCTCTGATTGATGTCTTACCTTTGTGTGGGAAAGGAAATCTAGAATACTGAGAAGGCCTTCTTTATAGAACTTAGTCAAGCCTGGTTTATAGCTGTGGAGTCATTAATGTAGGAGATGAGTAGAGGGCTCTGGGGTCACAGTATTGCTTCTCTGTAAGAAAGAATATATGACCAATTTCTATTCTGTGCAAGTTATGCTCTGAAAGCAGGAGGAAGGAATCTTTCTTAGGTGTTTAACGTCTATTTAGCTTGACTAGCCAAGTTCCGGCTCTTATTTTTCCATCTGTGTACGTATAATATATAAGTTCCTGGATTTGAATTGTGGTATTTCTTTAATCAGTTTGCATTTGGATTTGTTAGTCAGCCTCATTGATGGAATTTCCACTGTACATGGCAATATAGCAACTGACCTAAAGAGAAATGACTTGGGAAATATGGTAACTCTTCCTGTTTTCAAAAATATGGCGGGTGGGTGGAGAAAAAGCATACGAGAACTACTGCTTTGAAAATAGAAACAATGCAAACACCTCAATAAATACACAATTGGTTATTTATAGGGTCTAAGCTGCTCATTCTACAAATAAAACAATTGTAGCTGCTTTTGGAAATGCTTAGGAGACAGAGGCTTCTAGGTGTATCTGAACATGTGTCATGGAGAAAGTTCATCAACTGGCTATGCTCAGCAAATGTGCTCTCTCCTCAATTGCTTAGCTCTGCTTTATGGATAAGAGCCTACTCTTTACCTACTCTATATCATTCTGTATTTCCCTCAACAGCTATTGTTGACCGCCTATGCTTAACAAAATTAGGCTGCTAACTAAGGAGAAGAAGAAAAAGTTCTTTTTTGCTAAGTGCACCTTCTATAGTACTGGATAATTTCTCTCAGCCTCACGTTTTTCATCTATATAGTGAGAATACATGAAATGTGAGAAAAAATAACATTTACAAAGTATTCAGCTCAGCATATGTCCTAAGGTGAGAGCTCTGTGAGTTATTTCCCTTGTGTTTTTTTTCTTGTCAATGGAAAACTAAATTTCCAGCCTATTTTGCATCCAAGATTATTATGACATACTACATTAGCACATTTGACCTTGATAGAAAGTGATCTTCCATAGTCTAGTTGTATAGTAACAGACAGGCAAATGCTCTGATTCCTGTGCTCTATAGCCCTTCTCTTGCAAGAGCTGGAGTCATGTAACCTTCTTGTAGGCTCACCCTACCCCATTTGCTGGGGCCAGTACTGAATTCACCAGGAATATTGATTCATGCTTTCAGAATCTCAGGAAGTCAATCCTGAGTGACTTTGTGCACACTTTTGACAAAGGGCATCCTAGCACCTTCCCAAGACCCATGACCATCAGTCCCATTTTCTTTCTTGGTGTTGGTAATTGAGTCCCCCTATGTTCTTGGAAGCCTGCCCAGTACCCTAGAACCTGTATTGCTGCCTAACACTTACTAGGCTGCCCTCTGAGACCAAAGTCTACTTCTATACTCTTTTTTGGACTCTACATTCCTACTGCACACACAGCCCTTACGCCAAATGTTGAAGTTTGTCTGGCCTTCCAAATTTCACCTATTGATGGATGACCATAATTGTGCTTGTCTGTCCACATCTCCCTACTTTAGCCCTATATTTCTTTCCTCTTCTTTCCTCTTTCTTTAGTCTATGTCTCTCTGTTGTATCCCTGGCATGAATTTTTTAATGCTCTTAAAATTAATTAATAAATTAATTTGAGATAGAGACAAGCAGGGGGAGGAGCAAAGGGGGTGGGAGAAAGAATCTCAAGCAGGCTCCACACTGAATCTGGAGCCTGACGCTGGGCTCAGTCACAGGATCCTGAGATCATGACCTGAGGCCAAAATCAAGAGTCTGACCTTTAACCAACTGAGCCACCCAGGCACCCCTCCCTGGCATGTTTTGAGTACTAGTTTATTGCTCTATTTAGCCCATGTAGTGAGGGACCATACTTCTTCCTGGACGTACGGCTGTATATTTATACCATGTACCCACCCATGTAAACATGTCCCCATTGGGTTCTACCTTTCGTTCCAGATCTGCTCTGCTCTGCTGCACAATGTCAGTCTCTGGTATCATGTGGAATTCATGTAGGTTAATCAAGCATTATGGCTTTGCTCTGTGGTAACCCTACACACTTTTTATAATTTTTGAGTTTGGGATCTTTTTTTGACAATTCCTTTTAGATGAAAACTTTTTTTGTGTAGCCCTTTTAGTACTTTAGATGCTCACTGGATTCTGGATGAACTTATCTTATTCCAAACTATGTTCAATATGGAGCATGACTGTAACCAATATTCAGGGCAGTAGACAAGGAAAGGTTGTGGAATTTTTATGAACTGTAAAGCGGTGTCCACTGTTGTAATGAAGCACCTACATAAAATTGTATAATACGTGAGTTTCTTAGTCTTCAAATAGTCTAATTGATTGTTCATTGGGCTCACTCAGCCAAAAGTAGAGAGAAACTTTGTACAGACATCATTAGTTTTTCTCCATTTAGAGATTAATCATGAAGAGCTCTGGCTCTTTAATTCTGTAATTTGTATATTTAATGGGCTGCTGCAGAATCTATGACAGTAATTAGCATAGCCTGAAAACTCATTAATACGCAACAACATGATTAATGCAGCATTAATGCAAACATGACTGAAGTTATTTGGGTTATGTAGTAAGAAGATTAAAGCTAAAACGTCCTGTTTGTTTTACCAGTGGTGAGTATAATAGTGTGGCAAAAAAAATAAAATAAAAACAGGTATCAAATTAGTTATTTTAAAATAGGGGGAAAAAAAGCAAAATTTAAATCAAAATGATTTCCTTTTTCACTTCTAAAATTTAGGGCATACAATATTCCCCATTTTTCTATCTATTTGTTTATTCATAAATTTATCAGTAATAAAGATGAGCTCATTCAACTCTTTGGTTTAACCTAGTTAAACTTGCAGCAGCTTCAACAGAACATTATTAAGTCTTACAATGAAAAATTTTTAAATAATACCAATCTTTGGCCAATACATTACATATTTATTTTGAAATTAATATACATTATTGGCTTTGATAAATAGTGAAAGGAACTGTTCCTAATATAGAAGGTACATACCAGGCCCTCTTACTGCATCTTATCATCTTAAGTAAATGTTTAGTACTTTAGAGGATGCTACCATTTTAAGTCCATCTATTTCAATAAAGCTGTCCTTCCTTTCATGTTAAATAATGAAAGACTCACTAACATTTGGGGAGGTAAGACTGTAAAAGTTTTACTTGTCGTTCTTACCCTCTCATATAGTCACATTAAAGCCCATTTTAAATAATATGCTTTATTAGTCCTAAACTTAAATGACATATTTCTCAGTCTTGTCATCAAATGTCAAGCATCATTTATAGTATCTGAAACAAAACTAGCATTTTCAGGTGCAAGCTTCTTGAAAGGCTGACAATGTGTATATCTGCTTTCTTGTGCTTGATTTACTTCAAATCTATATTAGGAAATGTTTTTTTTTCTCACCAAAAAATCAAGTGAATATATACTAAATACCTGGCTCTTAACTAGGCCGTGAGGAGGCAAAGTAAGTGCATTCTATCATTTCTGCACTTAGTTTTTGACTATTTTATAGGAGAGAAACTTCTCTCAGCCTAAGGATTTCAACTTGTATGAACAAAACTGCACCATAGGGAAAAAAAGCAAATCAGCATTACCTGCCACCAACAGATGGCACTATTATTAGTGGCTCAGATCATGACTGTTTCTGGGGCCAATAGATTTGTTAACAGACTTTCAGAAGATAGTCTATTTGTAATGCAAAGAGTCTTTGTAAATGCAATAAAGTAGTAAACATGCTCGATTTTCTTTAACTAGGGGTCCTGTCAAAATTTCTGTAAAGCTTCTTTAAAATCCTTTATGTAGACCATTTCACTTAATTCAAATATATCTTCTTCCATGTAATTCACATGTGTGAAATTAAGTTGTAGAAATTTAAAGCAACGTATTTAGAAGAAAATTGATCTTTATGATCTCTATAATATTATATTAGACTAGCCAACTGATGCTTACAAAACTAAGCAACTAAATTCTACTGAAATATACCAGTGTTTGACTTATTTTTTAAGGGGAGGACCTAGACACAGAGAGAAAATGCACCATTGGGTAAAATCATTTGCCTCTAATGTTTTATTTCACCTCTATGGTTTTTAGTGTACTAGAGAACTCTTTAATCAGACCATTACCAAATTGAATAAATGGCTACTTAGTGATTACTGGACTATTTAGTGATGGAGTTTTGGAGCTTCTTCCTATAAATAAGCTTTCTTTTAATATTTCATATAAGAACATCCTAATAAATGAAATGGAACAGAATCTATTTGCCACACAATATCTCAGTCTTTCCTTTATTTCCATATAGTGATGAAACGACCAGGCTTTCTTAGAATGTAGCCAGTCCTTTTTCTAAGAAGCAGAGCAGCTTGTTCATCCTATGCTCATGTGTTTCTAATCACTGGTCCAGAAAACTGGAGAAATGAGACATTTTTGTTTTGTCCTGAATTGAACACAGCCAAGAATTTAATCCATGTAGAGAAACTTGTTTTTGTTTTTTTTTTTTTTTCTGTAGGTAAAATTCAGGGGAGTTGTTGGAGTCTTTATAGAATGGCTGAGGGGCACGTGGGTGGCTCAGTGGATTAAAGCCTCTGCCTTCGGCTCAGGTCATGATCTCGGGGTCCTGGGATTGAGCCCCACATTGGATTCTCTGCTCAGCAGGGAGCCTGCTCCCCCCCCTTTCTCTGCCTGCCTCTCTGCTACTTGTGATCTCTCTCTCTCTCTGTGTCAAATAAATAAACAAAATCTTAAAAAAAAAAAAAGAATGGTTGAAAGGATGCATTGCTTCGTTCATTGCTATGGAGATCAGGAATGGTTTTTGGTCTGGATTTGGGGAAAGCCAGGAAGAAACATGTTGACTAAAGATTAAAACAAAGATAAATATCATCTCTAGACTCTAAGTTCTTGGGGAATCAGTTGTCACATCTTTTCCAAGTTAGTATTCTCAGTGATGTACACTGTCTGTAGGAGATACTCACTATACTTTTCTGGAGTAGAGTAAGAAACTATGGTACTTTTACACAGAACTACAGGTCTGTATTATAAAGGACTGTGTACTTGTACGAAGTTAGATTGTGAGAAGTTATGTAGGTGAGGGTGCAAAGACTTTTGTTCTCACAGAGAAGCCCTGAGATTCTCAGTTGTAGATTCCCCTCTCTGCCTTGGAGTTGTGCAGGTATTCAAAGTGTTTCCAGTTACAGGCTTTATGTAATATAATGAGTAAAATGAAGGTGCTATATAGCCCTCTGTTATTATTGCTAATTAATAAAACCAAATCAAGGATTCAATGGGCTTTAATAATAATGATAGCAGAGAATACTTATATAGGGCCAAGTAGTTCAAAATACTTTATACATATGAACTCATCGTATCTTCCCAAGAACCTTATAAAAGAAGTAACCACTATTATTCCCATTTATACATGAGGAAAGTAAGTACAGAAAGGTTAAATAATATGTCTAAGGTCACATATGAGTAAATTCTAGAGCAGAGTTGGTATTTGAACCCAGGCAAGCAGGCTCTAATATCTGTCATTAACCACTAAGCCAAACATCAAGTTTCCTTGTCTTTGGAGTTACACCAAAGAAATGTCTTAACAAAATGGAATAGGACATATGGAAGAAAAAAAACATTTGTTTTAACTCTATCAGTGCTGTAATGTAAGTTGAAGATCAGGTGAGTGCCAGGCAACTACCTCCTCTTTCGCCAGCTTGAGGGAGGAATAGGTCCTATCCTTCATACTCTCTTAAGTACATGGTATATGTTGTCAATTCCTTTTTACATCTTTCTCTTTTCCCTTCTCTTTACTTTCTCCAAAAGTAGTTAATATATCTTAAGTGGTTGAGAAGAGATGAAATTATATTAACTGATTAAAACATAAAAAGTTCATTCATAAATAGGTTTATCTACACACAAGCAAACATTTCCCTGATTGACTTACTTTCACTGAATTGAATTTACCTAATATTCTAGTGCCATGATGATACATTATTAAGAATGAATTAATAACCAAATTCAAATATATACATTGTTACCATGCAGATATATTTTCCTCAAGTCCCATAATAATGTGAATTAATGAAAATGTAATTAAGTTGCAAAGAGAATGTACTCAGTTACATCTAAGAATTTACTTTGTAGCAGTAAGAGTGATTATGCAATGACATGGACTACTAAAAGGATTATGGGATTTTACTCTTTCATTTGCTCAACATACATTTATTAGAATCCTAGTATTTTCAAAACACATCTTTGGTAAAAAAAATCTTGGAGTCTGACCACATTTATGGATTATGCATTCCTTGGCCTAGAAGGAGAAGGCTGGTCCCTTTTCATAAAATATCCTTTCTGGAAAGTCCCTCAAAATGCTACTGTAGTAAAACCCTTGATCCTTAACAAAACATGGCTGCCCAATCTATAGAAGTCTACTAAAGGCAAAATTATTCTAGGCAGCCAACAGACTTTCCTGTGCCCTACTGATGAGCAAGTCAAGTGGAATAGAATAGGGATAGACTGGCCATGGGCTTTATGGTTATGCTAAATTAATGTCCATGGACCTTCAAGAGTATCCCCATTCAAAATTTATATAAGAAGCAATATGGTGTGATTATGCTCGCACACTCCAAATTAGATGTGGATTAAGTGTTGATCTATCAGATAGGCCTGTAAATACTTGGGAGGAGTCCTTGAGAGTCCTGATTTTGTTTTTCGTTTGTGACAATGTTGACAGTATAGCCAACTCCTTCATCTTGGATTCCTTTACTCTTATACATAGAATTCTATCATACAAGAATCATGAAGTGATAATAACATTATCTTTAAAATGTAGGATCCCAATCAGAAGTAGACATTTTGGCTTCATTTTGAACTAAGAGTATATTATTTGAAAGTGAAACAAGAAAATTCGTTTTTATTTTATTCCATTTCTGGGATCCTACTTGGCTTCAGAGGAGTCTGAAATATATTTTCATACTGGTCTAATTGCTTGGGATCCACTGAGGTGGTTACTTGAGAGATTTAATGTAGAAACCCCAAAGCAAATTTTTTTAATGGTGCTTGGAGTCATTGGAAATTTTCAACCATTGGGCTTGACATAAAAGACACTGAAATCATTGCAAGGTCAAGGTCATTCAGCAATTGTAGTAATGCTGCAAGTGAGTAGAATTTGATGATTTCCCCACAATGCTTGTTTTACAAAATATAACAGAATATTGTAGTATATATAATATACTTAGTAGATTTAAAATAAAATTTTGAAAACCCTTTTATTCAATATGAATTAATATAAATTTAATTCCATGGAATATGTATGCATATATGTAAATGTGCAACTGTATCTATGAATTATGTATGTATATGCATGTACATATTCATGCACCTAAATATTCTTTGAGGTATAAAATGTGAAAATAGAACTTACATATATTATAGATATAGGTCAAAAAGTTTCTTTCATTTTTTAGAAAGAAAAAATAATGATACAAATTCATTTTATTAAGATATTTTCATAGCTAATATCTTCTTAACCTAAGCTTAAACACTTCATTTGCTAGAGTCACTCATTAAAATACTTTCCATCTTACAAGATATCAAGGTAAAAAATATTATTTATCTTAGGAGACCAAAATACATGCTGAATTTTCTATCTTCTGCTCTATAAAATAATTATTATGTGTAGATTATAATTCACAATTGTCATTTAATAACATTAGGTTTACATTTTAGACTATCATGACTTCAATACACAGCAGTTTTCTAAAATTTACTTAAAAGTGGAGAGAATTTATATAATAGATGAAATACTGTAGCTGTTAAGATGATTGGAATTGAATATATATAGTATATATAAAAAAGAGAGATGACAATTTATTATTATTGGATGCTGGTGGAGGATCTTATTAGCACTCTTCTCATATTTGTCCTTGTGAAATTCTGATTTTGTGTTAATGATTTATAAATATTTTGGTATGAGGGCAATTTGGGGGTGTAATCTGGAGATAGGTGGATGAATAGACATAGATATATACAGAACTATGTAAATAGATCTATTTAATCATATCAATTTTTACCTAAAACATCATGCAATATAAGATTATAGTTGTATATTTGAAATTAAGATTAAAGCTATTCAGAAGATGAAACCATTTGAGCTGTTCCTTGGTGACATTTATTGCCTTTTATAACCTTTCACTTGTTGATTGCTCTTGATAAGAGTGTTTATGTTGGTGACTCCCTCTATGGGGAATTCCACTTCTCCATGGTTTACTAGTCTCCTGAAACATTTCTTCTGGAAAACATTCTTTGACTATTCTTTCTCCCTTTTGAGATGTATCATGATCATGTTTAATTTTGCTTGCCTTCTACAGAATAGCAACTCAGGAAATATATGTTGAGAGGAAATATAAAAGCATGTGAAATCTACTAGAAGCATAGTTACCTGGAACAATAGATGATTGGACAAACCAGGAGTCACCATACTACTTAATGGATAAAAAATGATATCAATTCTTATTGAGTCAGGAACAATAAATGATAATTATCATCTGTACTGCTATTTACTATTACTCTAGAAATTATAGCCCATGTGTTGAGATAGAAATAAGAAGTATCATTATTGGAAAGGAGTAGACAAAATTATTGTTTGTTTGGGCTTTTCTTTTTCCCCCAGAAAGTGTAGATGTATATCTAAAAAAGGGAGAAAACACCCAAACCTATTGTAAGTGATTATAATGTTACAATAAGATGGTTAATTAAAAATAAATGCACAGAAATTTTTCTATGAATCAGCAATTACAAATCTAAAGGTGATCTTATTTATAACAGCAATAAGATATACACAGTTTTGTATAAACTAAAAAAGACATGTACAGAATCAATTTAAAGAAAAGAAAAAACATAAACCTATAATTATTTCAGTGTTAATTTAAAAAGTGAATGAATTGAAGGTAGTCAATAATAAAAAATAATGATACTGAGAGGAAGAATAAGTTGTCAGTTATTAGAAATATTATGAAATAATACTATGGCATTCTATTGCTACAAAAATATATCAGTGGAACACAATAGAAAGTATGGAGACTAACTCAAGAGAATAGACTTAATATGCTACAGATGGATTTCAGTCAGTAAACATTTATTCAGCAAATATTTTTGAGCATCTATTATGTGCCAGCTGTTGTTTAAGGTGGGGAAAATGCAGAAGTAAATAACACAAATTTCCTGCCTCCTGGAATGTGTTATCTATTTAGTTTTTAAATGTCTAAGGAAAAACCTAGGATATATTCCAGTCTCACACTATATGTAAAATAGATTATAAAGAGAATATAATGTTAAACATAAAAATATAGGAAATTAACAGAAAAAATATAAATAAGTAACAATTTTTGAATCCAGAGACCTGATTATAAAAGCAAAGAGAAGGAGATAACTTTATTGGGGAAAAAATGGTTTTAAAACATAAATGATGGCACCATTTTCATATTAAAAATAACAATTAGAAGATAATCTGTTTTTTTAAAAAAAGTAAATGACTATAAAAGACAGTGAAATGATACTTTTAATAAGAGAAGAGCCTTACAAAATAGTAATAAAGGAAAACAACCCAATTTCTTAAGAGAAACTGGCAAAGAATTTTGGAAATAATCAAATGAAGAACTGTGATGAGAGAAATTCAACTTCAGTAGTCATCCTAAAAATACAAATTAAAATTAGAATAAGATCCCAATTTTAATCTAATGCCAGATGGTGTCTCCCAGATATGCCTGGCCATATCTCTTCATTATACTGAAAATATTTTGCCTGACAATGGTTGCAAGACTTCAGATAAGATGTGGAAAGGAAATTAAACAACTTGAGAAGTCTCTTGCAATAAAATCAGAAATGAGAAGGCAGTTAGATGAAAATCCTGGTTGATCAATTTATAAATTCACATACTACTGCAAGATTTTAGAGATCATCTAATCCAATACCTGCATTTCAGATAAAGAACCTGAGGCCTGTTCTGTGCAGGAAATGAGGGCTCTGGTGTATGTGTTTCAAAAGCTATCTGTTGATATTGCTTCCTTGTATCTTTATCGTTTGACGATTATAAAGTGTGATTAGTGCTTATAACAGTGATATTCAGACAGTCATGGTTTTTAATTGTTCTTGGGAGGTAATAGAAGATTATTTCAAAGATGAAAGAGAGACTTCATTGTTTTATAAAGATACAATCTACAGTTTCCTAAAACTTCCTACACAGTAAAACTCTACTCTTTTTTTTCTCTTTCTAGCATTCCCCTACTTTTTATCCTCATCTGTACTTCCACTGCAGTTTTTAGAAGGTTGATCTAATGTTTCCCAAGTTCTTTTGTAGTCATGACTGACAAACAATTTAATTTAAAAAATGAAGAAATGATATGTTTAAATAAATAAGATAAAATTTTGGCATTCTAATAAAGAGTTAGCTATTCAGGGGTTAAGTCCAGAGCATTTATAATATTTTCAGATTAGTTTTCAATTGTAATTTTGTCAAGTATAGTCAGTAAAGATTTTGTTATTCATGTATTTGTAGGGCTGGTTACCATAAATATTTTATTAATGTAGACATTTTTAGCACCACCTAATGGCAAACTAAGTAAAAAGAAAAACCTTTTCCAATTTAGAATTTATCTGCATAATTCAAATTAAGCTATAAGCAAGAGTTGCTTATATATGAAACTGAAGTTTTACATTCCCTGATGTACCAAATAGGCTGCTAGAAATCCATCTCCAAGCCATAGGCTTGAGGGGAAATGAAGCATAAGGGATATTTGATATTGAAACCAAGAGATTTCTGCTTTCTTTATGAGAACAAGGATAAGAAAATATGTAATAAAATATCCCAATTTTATATGAGGAGTTTTATTCTAGTTTTAGGACTTTATGCATCAAGACTTCATTCTCCATACCCCAGTTAATTTCCTGACAAATATACCTTGACTGTTGCATTAGCATGTTTAATTTGTGTAGTTTTTCAGTTGTTTATAAAGCTTTGACCAATTTAATATACTTGTCAGATAAAGCATCTTTTATCTTCAGTAGATTTTTTAAGAACTAAGAGTTATATCTTTCTGTTTCTTCTGTCAAAATTGTTTTGATTGAATGTGAGTTGAACAATGTGGTTTATATCAGAGATAAGTAACTCTAGGTTAAGCTGTACCTATTTACCTCATATGGTTTCTAGCAAGATTTGGAAAGTGTGTTGACTGTCACATCCTTAGCTTTAAGATCAATAGTTCTGGTTGTATTATGCATCTGGAGAGTTGTGATAACACCTGATTTGAATGTCCTTTATCCCCATCTCAGCACTTTGGCTTGATACTTCTTTTGGCTTAACTTGATCAAATAGTCACTAGTTTTTAATAATATTGTCTCCTATAAAATCCTATAAAATATGTAAATAATAGAATAGTCTACAAGTTGACTGAATTCAAGCTATATATACATATAGCTGTTGCTTTCCTAGTCCTACAAAATCTCTTGTAAAATTAATGGGAACTTGTGCTTCCAATTTGGATATAGATGAGTGAGAAAGACATTCACTCCCATGATAACAATAAGAACCGAGGCTAAATAAATACAATTTTCTATGAGGCTATCAAAGAGCAGGTAATGCAGAAAAACCTGGATGAACTGAATTTGGGGAAGAAATGAATGCTTTATGATTGATCAGAGAACTGTGGAAGTTTCCAAATCTGGGGGTGGCTACTTGGCCTCAGGGAAGTAAGCCTGATATTTATAGGGATAATTTTCAGGATCAAGGAGAAATCAGCTGTGCCGTTAGACAACAGTATATCTTTGTGAGATGAAATGGGATCTAGAACAGGTCTAAATGCAAAAACAAATAGGTGAGCACCCAAATCCTGTGGTCTAACTCATATTTTCCCAAGAATGTGCGTATTGAGAGGGTCTAGAAATGGACTCATGAATTCTTGCAGTGATTGGATTCTGGAATTATGAAGGAATGTAATCCAAACATGACCCAAAAATATCTATAATTTCAACCCAATCTTCTGCCTGCTTAAAATCAAAATGGTGACATCACTAGTCACTTTGAGAGGGGCTAATCACAGGTGAATGCAATCTAATTAAAACTCAATTTCAGTTCAACACAGTCAACAGAGGTATATTATCAGATGACCAAATTATTGAAATTGGAATGCAAAAAATTTATAACAAGTGTTATAAATATTTTAAAGAATTTAAAGGTAAAGCTGCATATAATAGAGGAAGAAATAGAGGATTTTAGAAGAGAAATGGTAACTCTAAAAAGGAATAAAATGAAAACTACATTTGAGAAGTAAAAATATACAACAAAATCTTTTTGGATAGGTTTAACAACAGATAGTGCAGAACAAAAGGTTAATGAATTTGAACACAGATAATTATGAAATAAATAAAAACAAAGAGAAAAAAGTTTGAAAAAATAAAAAGAGAATCAGTAAACTGTGGGATAATATCAGGAGTTCTAACATACATGGAGATGAGGGATTTAGGAAGAAAAGAAAGAAAATAGGCAGTAAAAAATATTTGAGGAAATAACTATTGATAAATCTTCATATTTTATAATAAAACAGCAACCTACAGATAAGAGAAGCTCAGGGAATTCCAAACAGGATAAATACAATGAAATCCACATCTTTGGTATATTATAGTCATATTACTAAAACAAAAAATTTTTAAAAAACATAAAACTAGCTAAAGGAAAAAAAGTGCAACATACATACAATGAAAAGAATGACAGCTAACATTTCAGTTTCTATAATAAAGCTAGAGGTAATAGAACGTCTTTGAAAACAATAGCAGAAGCCAACCTGAATTCTGTACTCAGTGAAAATATTATTTAAATACCAAGTTGGGAAACATTTTAAGATAAACAATAACTACATTAATACTTCATGAGTAGTTTTAAACTACAACAAATGCTAAATAGTTTTTTTTCAGGCTAAAGGAAAATAATACAAGATAGAAACTCATAACTAATGAAAGAATAAAGGAAAAGGAAAATAAAAGAAATATATGAATAAGAAAAATATTTCCTCGATTTCTTTAAATGATATTCGATTGGCAAAAGCAAAAATATAAATATATTCTGCATTTCACACATATATAAAAGTAAAATTCATGACAAAACTAGCACCAAAGAGTGAAAGGTAGTATATAGAAGTATGCTGCCATAGAGGTCTTGTATATGAAGTGATATAATATTAATTTGTGGTAGAATATTATAAGCTAAGAATGCATATGAGTAACCATTTTAAAAAGTTTAGCTATTTAAAAGTAACTCATTTCTAAATAATCCATGAATCAAAAAGAATCACAAGGGAAACTTTAGAAGTTGCAAATTTAAAAGTTAAAAAACAAAAGTATAGCATATCAGCTTTTGGAATACAGTTTTAAAGCAGTGTTCAGAAAGAAATGTATAGATTAAGTAATTATCTTAGAAGAAAAAGATCCAAGCTTTTCCAAGTTTCTTATTAAAAACTCTAGCAAAAAAGTAAACCCAAATAATAAGAAACAAGAAATAATTAAGATATTATCAGATATCAGTGAAATAGAAACAGATAAAGCCCAAAGTTGGCTTGCAAGATTATTGAGAGGTGGAGGCCAGCATGGGGAAGGGGGGTGATTTTGAACTATTTTCAAAGATCAATCAATATGGTTCACCACATTAATAGAAGAAATAGAACAAAGTATCATAACATCAATAGATGTGGAAAGCATCTGATAAAACTTAACACCTACTTATAATGAAAACTTTCAGCAAACTAGGAATAGAGGGAAACTTTCTCAATTAGATGAATGACTGCTACAGATTATCCTATAGCTTGTACCCATAATAGTGAAATATTGCCTACTTTGCTTTTCAGATAGGAATCAAGTCAGCATTCAAATTTTACTCATGGTCCCAGGCACTGCAATAAAGCAATAAAATATAATAAAAGTCATAAATATTGGAAAAGAAAGGAAAATGTCTTTATTTGTATTTAACATGGTTATATATGTATGTTTAATCTCTAAACAAGTACTAGAATAAGACAAATTCAGAAAGGTTGCAGTATAGTAAGTCAATATAACTAAAATTAATCAAATATATTAGTAACAAATGATTAAAAATGTAAAAGAACATTTAAAGGAGGCTTCAAGACATAGTACTTTAACAGGGGCCCCTGGGTGGCTCAGTTGGTCAAGGACCTGACTCTTGGTTTCTTAACTCAGGTCGTGATCTCAGGAGCCAGTGATGGAGCCCAGGGTTGGACTCTGTACTCAGCATGGTGTCTGCTTAAGATTCTCTTTCTACTATTTCCTCTGTCTCTACTCCCCCACTTGAGCACATGCTCTCTCTCTAAAAGATTGATTAATTAATTAATTAGAGATAATACTAGAGTTGATGGTGCCATGGAAACACCTAAAGGAGGGGGGTGGTTAGAATTGTTAATAGACCAGTCCCAACCAGCCAAGTAGTGAAGTTGGGATTTGATAAAAAGACCTATAGAAGATGAGGTAAGAATAAGAGACTCCTAAACTCACGAAACAAACTAAGGGTGGCTGGGAGGTGGGGGGGTAGGGTTATGGACATTGGGGAGGGTATGTGCTATGGCAAATCTGTGAAATGTGTAAGCCTGATGATTCACAGACATGTACCCTGGGGCAAATAATACATTATATGTTAATAAAAAAAAATAAAAAAGAAGATGAGGTAGGAAACCATGCAAAGATACCTGGGAAAGATATTTCCAGGCAGAAGGAAGAACAATTACTGACATAGCCAGAGTGGAAAAAGAGAAAAGAAGCGTAATAAGAAGTGAAAGACGTAGTGGAAATTGTATAATTTAGGGTGTAGTAGACGATTTCACTTTTACTGGGAGTAAGACAGGAAGTCTTGGGTGAGTACCAAAAAGAGGGACATGACCAGAATTGTCTTTTTTTTTATAAGGTTTTAAAAATTTATTTATTTTAGAGAGAGTGAGGAATAGAAAGAGAGAGAGCATGAGTGGGGAAGGAGCCGAGAGAGAAGGACAAGCAGACTCACACTTAGCGTAGAACTGGAAGGTGGGCTGGATCCCATGACCCTGCAGATCATGACCTGATCTGAAATCAAGAGTCAGATGCTCAACCCATTAAGCCAACCAGGCACCCCCAGAATTGTCTTTTGATGGGATCACTTTAGCTATTATTTTAGAATAAATGATAGTGTGTGTCTATGTTCATGTATATATTGGTTGGAAGGGTTGATCATGGAGCAATGATGGGAAAGGAAGATCAGTTAAGGGAAATAATTACAACAATCCAGGAGACAGAGAATGATGATTCATAATACAGGAGGATCCACAATATATAAAAGAACTTGAATAAAACAAGTAGAAACAAATAAATGAAGTGTTTGAAATTGGGCAAAAGACATTTGTGTGTATAGCTCCCAGGAGAATATATGGCTATTCTTTATGGCTGATGTATATATCGTTATGAAGATATATATGAAAAATCTCACCATCAGGAATAAAAAAATGAACTAAAACCACACTGAGTTCTCATTCTTTGCATCTCAGATTTTGAAATGTCCATTGTTGGCCAGAGTCTGGGGAAAAGGTTTTTCACATATTTAAAAGCATGTGGATTAATTATTACTTTTAAGAGGTGATAGATGTAGCAATATTGATAAAAATTTTAATAATTTTTAAATATTTACTGTCATCAACTGGACATTATCTTAGAGCTTAGAATGATAGGAGAAAATATTTGTCACAGTACTGCCTTTGCTATAAGAAACAGAAATGAAAACTTTCACTTTTAGTTCCTATAGTTCTACAGTGTTTTTATTTTTATGTAGCTTTATTATTTATTAATTTTTGGCAAACTTTTGTATTGAAGTTTAACATATATACAGAAAAGTGCAAAAATCACAAGTGCACAGGTTGATGAATTTCGCAAACTGACCAGCCCTGAGTAACCAGCACCCAGAGTGTTAAGTAAAACATGTGGGACCCCCAGAAGCTCTCCATCTGTTCTCTATCACAACCAGCATTGTCACTATCCTGACTTCTGACACCATTCATTTAATTTGCCTGATTTTAAACTTGATGTAGTCGAGATTATACAGTATGTATTCTTTTGATGAGATTTGTGCAAGTAGTTGCATGTAGTTATAGTTTCTTCATTTTCATTGCTGTATTATATCCCATGTATTTGTCCTTTCCACAGTTGATGGGCATTTGTGGATATTCCATTTTGGTATATAATGAAAAGTATTGGTATAAATGCACTTGTATATCTTTCTGAACCTATGAATCTTGTGGGAGTATATATACCTTGGGGTGGAATGGCTAGATCAGAAAGTATGCCTATATTTAGAAGACATATGGATATCTTATAAATAGTGCCAAATACGTTTTCAAAGTGGTTGTAGCAATTTCCACTCCTGCGAGTAGTTTATGAGCATTCCAGTTGCTCTACATATTTGGTGATACTTTTTATTTTGTATTTCATTTCAGCCATTCTAGTGGATGTTTAGTGGTGCTGCATTTTGTTTGGCATTTCTCTGATGACTAATGATCCTGAGCATCTTTTCCATGTTGATTAGTCATTTGGATATCATATTTCTTGAAAAGCTAATTGCCCCCAATTTTTTTTAAAGATCTAATTTATTTATTTGAGAGAGAAAGAGAGGGGGAGAGAAAGAGCATGAGCTCCTGTCTGTTAAGACACATACATTTTTAATTTCCAACTAAACTGGGCATTCTTGGAGGACAAAGACTGTATTTCTTAAACTTCTTTGCCGGTTTCAATACATTAAGAAAAATGTGTTACACACAAGGAAGGGTGCTGTAAGTGAGTGGGATACCATGTGTTGAGACCATGTAGGGTAGTGGGAAGACATCTTAGGAGACCATTGCAAGCTTTCTCTGCTTCCTGAGCTGGGGAAATTCCTGTAAGACAAGAGCACTGTGTGTCTAGGTGATCTGAAGGGTGAGGGTGAGGAAGACCCTGAAATTCTGAATACTGCAGACCATTTGGTTATAGGATCCTGTTTCAGCAAATTGGCTCTATGGGCCACTTTGTAGCAGATCTTTCTATTTTTTAGTTTCTATTACTAGATTGATTCTTTAAATTTTCTAAGTATTTTAAACAAAGACCCCTGTGTTCCTTTCATTCATGTCAAAAACCCATTTATTATTATGGCTCTGATAATATTTTCACATTGATACTCTGAGTATCCAATTTTGGGTTGACAAGATGTCTTTTCATGTTGATGAGTTTTGCATAAATTGAAAGTACATTATATATTGATTAGTGGGAGTGCAGGCTTGAGTTTCCAAGAACAGGTTGGTATTTATAACAGGATATATTTAAAACCAAGTGGCTAGGACCATCCCAGTACATTGCTGTGTATAATTCCCTGACTGTACTCACTACATCATAAATAATAATGAAAGTAAATGTACGTTTATCAGAAAAAATCAACAAAACCCCAGCACTGATTTGCTGATTGCACTTGTCTCACCAGGCATTAAGGCCAGCTTTCGAACAAGGGTGCCTGAAGGTTTGATTGTCTTTGCTGCATCGCCTGGCAATCAGGAAGAGTATTTTGCACTTCAGTTGAAGAACGGACGCCCTTGTTTTCTTTTTGATCCTCAGGTAAATGGGTAATCATAAGACTTGATATTTTTGAGAGTGTACTAGGTACCAGGTACTGAGGTAAGCGCTTATATTTCACATTGAATCTTCACCAAAAACTTAGAGGTAAGTACTATTATTAGCCTCACTTTACTGATGAAAACAGTATAACTTACAAAGGTGCTGATGACTTGCCCACAGCTAAAATAGCAGAGCTCACTTTCAAACCACATAGTCTGACTGAGAATCTTCATGCTTACCAACCATATGCTGTCTTATAATGAAGATGAAAACTTTTAAATACGTTTGAATAGATCTATTTTTATTTTCCTGGAAAGCAAAATTATGTCTCTCTTTAATTCTTCCACATCCTCTCGCCCTCCTTCTCTCTTTTTATCTCTCTCTCTCTTTTTTCCTCCCTCCCTCCCTCTCCCCCTCCTTCCTTCCCTTCTTTGTTTACCAGCAAATATATATGTGCCTATCAGGTACTATAATGCTGGGTATCGCAGACTACAGTAGTTTTAAAGTTAAATTCAACCATGCATCTGAGAAACAATCTAGGTAAAATTAGTGTAAAATATTCATGAATGTTGTGAAAGAGAAAGACAAGATGCTGTGTATTATGGGAGCATAAAATAAAGGGTCTTTCTTTTCTGAGTTGGCAGTCTTCTCTGAAAATGTGATACTTAACTGAAATGCAAAACAATGAGGAAAAGTTAGAGCAAGAACACAGGTCTGTACAGGAAGATGTGTGTTTGAGGTGGGGCAGGACAGGGGAGATACTAATGAGAGATCGGAAAGGCACTGAGAATAAAATTTCCAGGAAGAGCAAATAGCAAACATTAATTGCCCAAGGTAGACAAGAACATGACTTATTCTACACATCGAGATGAATGTAATGTGAATGTAATATAGAACAAAGAGAAGAGTGGGAGTTTGAAAAGCTGGGTGGAGACCAAGTCACCGAGTGCTTTGTAAGCAAAGGTGAAGTTTTAAATTTTTCCCAAAGGCAATGGAAAAATCACTGAATAGTTGTCTTCACTTTAGTTAAACAAATATTGGTAAGAATTTGACAGAAGGTGCTGTACTGGACCAGTGAATAGTTGAGGAATGAGTAAGACTTTGTAAATGATGTTTTACTTTCCATTTCCTCAGGGTTTCAACTTAAAACTTCTGATCTAAACCCAAAATTATGCCTGCCAAGTCCATGTTTTACGTTATAGTGCAAAGCTGGCATGACTTTTTCTCTCTGTATCTAAGTCATGGGCCAGAAGCTGTGGGTGAGGATCAGCACTTAATACATCCCGGACACCCACACACCTTGGAGAGGAGAGGCAGGGCCTGCTGGACTCTGTATCTGAGCATCAGGTCCGGCTCCTTGCTGAGGACCTCAAGATTCCAGCTGGGTTCTTCCTGTGTCAGAAAGCTGGAAGACCCATGAGTTGGCAACTGGAAAGACTGAGGAAGAAAGGTTTACACCTGGTGTTTTGACAGGGGCCTGATAGCTGCAAGGCCAGTGCTTGGTAGGTACTCAGGCATGGACTTGTGGGTGTCCTGTAGAATGGCCTTTTGCTTACTCACAGCCCAGTAAGTGGGCTGTGAGTAAGCAAAGAAGAAATAGCATCACATATAAGCAAATCCAGCAGCCAGAGAGAAAGGAAGAAGCAGCAGCTGTCTCAGAAGCCCAGGAAGATGGCAATGGGGGAAAAAAACAACTAGCACACTGAAGTTGACTGAGTAACAAACCTGAAAGTATTATTTATCATTTGAAAACTTTAAGTGGATGAATTAGGAGAGACACTATTGAGCCTGATTAGCAGGGCAAAATATGTAACAAAAATATAAAAAGATATAAAAGGTGGAGACCACTAACATTATTAAGAAGAAGTTCAGAAGGAGAACAAAAAACCACATGTACAATAAAAGGGATAAAAAGGATGAGAAAAAAATAATGAAATATAAAGTAGGACAGCATATCCTTTTAAGGAAGAATTGATTATAGGTTTATCGAAAGGACTCATGAAGTTCTAGTCAAGGTTAAGCGAAACTATTGCTTCTCTAGGACCTCTATATGTCAGACATGATTCTAAGTGTTGACTTTATGTGTAAACACAGGCACTCAGACACACACACACACAAGCACACTCATTTAAATACCACAACAACTCAATGAGGTAGATACTCCTATTATTCCCACTTTATAAGTCAAAAAAAATCAGAGCTGCGGTTAAATTAATTTCCCAAAGTCATCCAGTGAATTAGCAATGAAGTCAGGATTGAAACCCAGGCATTCTACCTCCAAAGACCATGATTTTAACTCTGATACTATACTGCTCATCAACATGAAAGAATAATGCTTGTTAATACCCAGAGATTCCGATAAAATACCATCCGTGCACCACATTGGAAGGAGATATTTCAGCAAGCCTTCTAACCAAAAGGAAAAAAGAAAAGTCCAAAATAGGAAGAGGAAAAGCAGTGGTGAATATTAAAGCCAGCAATATTAAGTTCAACTTAAATATTTAATGGCAGTGTGACTAGAAATGTGTTTTATTCTGCCAAAGAATATTTGAAATAGAGGAGACACATGGCAAAGGCAAAACAGACAAACAAACTAACCTCTAATAATTGTTTGGTGCTGAAATTACTAAAAGTTGAAGGAGAGGGAAAGATAAGTAATTTAAAAGTTTCTAAAGGTATCAACTTAGTGCAGAAGGAAGTAGGGAAATGGATCACATTGGAATCTTATTTTTATAAAATAAATAGGCAAAAATGTTTTGTTTTAAATGCTGTGAAAAGATATTAATTATTGATAGAATGAAAATGTTCCACGAACATCCAAATTAACAAGGTGAAAAGATAGACTAAATGCTAAATGGTCAAAATCAACAAAAATCATAAAAAGAAACAGTACAGTAAAATAGAAGAATGTCAATGAAAAAGAAAAATCCTGCCTCTGCTTTTCCTCTGCCAACTCCTTATTTCTGGGAATAACTGAGAAGAAGCCAGATGGAGAAAAACCTTAATTGTATAGCCCTTTATTCATAGAGCTTTTAAAGTATACAAAGTGAGTTCACATTAATTATCTCACTTCATTCTTGAAGTAGCCACTTGAGGTAGTATTGTTTTCATCCCTGCTTTAGATGAAGTGGCCGAACTAGGGTCACACAGTAATTTAGTGATGGAACTGGCACGGGATTTAGTTTATTTCATTCAATGCCATTTTGTTAAACATCTATTATACTCCATGTGCCATGCTATGCAGTTATGCACTGGGAACACAGTTATGAAAAATGAACAAAATGTCACTCACTCTTGCCATCCACTCATCTGGGGCTCCATGTCCCACAATTGGAGTACAGAGTCTCTGCTTGAGTTGGACAGGCCAGGGAAGGGCCAAGACCCAGAGAAGTGTCCTATGGTGACTTCACCTTAACTCGAATCTACAATTGGTCATGCCCATCATAAATGTCCATTTGGATGACTAAACACATCCCAGAGCTCCATTTGCAACCATACACTGGCTTGTTGTTCATCACCTATTTTGAGTACCGTACACACACACACCCCCCAAACGTGGCAAAAGTCTTTGCAGAATTAATCCAAAAATGATTTCCCCAGATCTGAAGCATGACTATATCTCTTTGAAGAAGGCGATATCTCCAAATTCTACAGAATAGGAAGGTAAAGAGGTTTACTCCGCTTAGCCATAATATTGTCATTATGATCTTGAGAATGGCTTCCAGAACATTGTCTGACTCATCTTCTTCATCTCCTTTTCAATGATCAGATAGACAGTCC
Source organism: Nasua narica (assembly GCA_028533885.1). Taxonomy (NCBI): domain Eukaryota; kingdom Metazoa; phylum Chordata; class Mammalia; order Carnivora; family Procyonidae; genus Nasua; species Nasua narica. The sequence goes on from CM052814.1 coordinate 14,848,093, forward strand.
AGTGTGAGACATGATGGCAGAGTTCAGGGAAGCATACATGGAGCATTGCCAATCATTTCTGCCCCTTTCTCTTCTCCCTCAGATACTTAGAGCGCTCATCACTGTCATTAGCTTTTCCAGCCACTCTGTCCCTACCTTCTATACCCAAATCCTAACCTGTATAAAAAGTCGGTACGTGCCAGCTAAGTATGAATTGAATTATTATAGCCAAAAGTTGGAGGAGCAGGGGAATGGGAAGGGTTTAATTAATGATGCCTGGCAAGTAAATTTCTATCTGGAGTAAAATTATCTCTCCACAAGGCAAAAGTTACCTGCATTTTTAGAAAAGTGACAATTAAATAATTCAAAAGAATATAAGGTATTAGTTAAGCAAGATTACCTTAGGATGTACTTGAGAACACGTGATCAGGTATATTATACTAAGTGGTCTTAGGACATGATGCTGTATCTCTGTATGAAACAGTGAGCTCAAGCTAGTGGAGACTGTGGCCTTCCCCACCACTAAGGAATTTATACTCCAATGCAGGTGAACTGGACATGTCTGCTCACTTTTTAATGAAGTCTCTACATATTTTCAGACAAAAAAAATGTTGAAACCAGAATAGAGAAAATTTTGAATATTCTTCCATTGTTTTCTCTCCTTTTAGGTAGGAATAGGAATGCAGTTACTTGCAGAAAGTTAGAGGTATCTCACATTTAAGGAAGCTAGAAGTTTTATGTGCTTCCAAATGATGTTCAAATTATATTTTGAATACTTTAGGTACCATTGTAAACCAATTTTCTTTCCTCTATTTTTGAAAGAGATAAGATTATCTAATGAATACCTTATTGTACTGATCAGACAGGTAGTTATTTGCTTCATGTGTCTTTCTTATCAGACTGTACAATCCCATGAGGGCCAAGTCTGACTGTTTTGTCTTGATACAGATCCTTGAGGCTAAGTCCTTGGGTAGATGCTCAATAAATAAATGTCTCTTGATGGATAGATTCACTGACTGACTCAGTAACTATTGGTAAAATATACTCATAATTGAAGAGAATTACCCATTTTCTAGGATAAAATTTCCAAATGTTTAATGATTATTTAACAATTTATTTCTAATTTGTTTTGATTTCTCAGTTTCTTAGAAACTTTGACTTTTACTGATGATTATTTTTAAATTACTGTCTCAAATCCATTCAAAATTGTCAAATTTGAATTGTGAAAAGAGCATTTTATAGGAATTTAAAGTCACTACTGTCTAGCACATCACCTCAAAATAAATTGAAGTCATTGTGCATGTTTTTAAAAGTATGTTAGTAAACTTAAGTAATGAATTCTTTACCTAACAACATCCTACATAGAGGCTATAGGTGTAAAAAACCTATTTGGTTTCCCTTTCAGTGATCGAATGCATTCTGTGAATAAGTATTTAGGGAAGGGGGAATGATTCTTCAGGATATTTAAAATTGGATATATGAACCGAACACTTGGAATTATTATTAAGAGTCATAGTAAAGTTCCTCCAGTTCTTAATTGCTGTATTTTTTTGTTAAGTCTCTAACAATTAGCTGTCACCTTCCATGGTTTATTTGATTAGCTCCAATTTGGATATACTTGGTCAGATGACATTTTGTTGACCAATAATAAGTTGTGGTTATCATTTAAATGTTTATGTTCAGGGACATTAAGAAGTAACTCGCATAGCATTCTGATCTCACGGCAGAAGGGAACTGCAAAAGTGAAAGCTTTCAAACAATTCTGAATGGCATTTATTTGACATGTCTGGTATTTTCCAAATGGAAAGAACAAACTTTGTGCTATGACACTAGAATTGATTGCAGAATTATTCTCTTAGCATTGGTGGAGGAACATAATTTTCAAATGATCATCAAAGAATAATATGCTAAGTTCTTCCAAGTATAAAGCAAATTTGGCATCCTGAGACTCTATGTTATGTACTCAAATTTGTCTCCAATAAATGTGATTTCTGATGTAGAGAACTATTAATGCTTCAAATTGTTGCCAAACATAATATGAAGAACCACTTACTCAGACACCTGATCTATAGAATGCAGCATCGTTTGTAACAATTTTAACGCTAACTAAGTACACTTTGATGAGACAGCATTTAATAAAATGCTCATTAATTTCATCATTAGCAAGGGTATGCTAAGAAGTAAGCCAGTTTCTTATGTCACGCCCAATTAGCATCCCATGCTAGTAATCCCATTAGTATTGTTGAATTCACTAATGGAAAAACTAATGGGCATGCTACCAGGGCACATTAATTGGGCACGACACCAGTTCTGGTTTTAATTATTAAACTACGATAATGAAATGTGTGTTTGTAAAATATTAAAATGTTGAAATAGGGTTGAAGAAAATAAAAGAGTAGGTAGAGGAAAGAGATATAAAGAAAGTCAACCTACAAAAATTCAAGGTTTAGAAAATGGTTTTACCAAATGGTCATCCTTCTAGCTGATCGAGTTGTCTATAAAAGTTGGGATATTGTCCACATGAGGAGAAACCCACCCATCCTCATGGGAAATTAAAAGCTGTTTTTTGGTAATATGAATTTCTGTATGTCATACATGTTGTCATGCTCTGTGTGAGGCCTGACAGGAGTCAATTAAATGTGTAGAATGGACTTGTTACCTCACTGAAGCTATTTTAGGGAAATATAAGCAGAAATGTTTTACTTACGATGATATGACTCACGTTACCCTTTTTGTGATATAAATCTTCAATTACATTAGGTAATTATCACTTTTCTCTTTTTGAAAAAATGGTATTCCAAAATTATGGGAGTTTGGTGAAATACTCCAACTAATTAAAAAAACATTTTGTAATATTTTACTCAGTCTTATTTTGTTTTCTAAAACTTTTTATTGGATTGAAGTTAATTTTTGCTAAGCAAATCAGTTTTATTAAGAAAGAAATTTATTTTCACTTAGAAGGTTTGGAGTAATTTTCTGGTGGTTTTTTAATAGTAGTAGAAGTAACTGATGATGGTGACAAAGTTGAAGTATCTTTTACTTTCATTTGCTTACTAACACTAAAAAGGGTAACATTGTGCTGAACCTCATATGCTGAAAAAGTGTTCACTTGGCTAGAAAGTACTCAGATGGAAGGTTTCTCTTCTACTTTCTTTTCTCTGTTTATCATCACCTCCTTTCTGCTCATTTCTGTTCTTGATGTCTGCCACTTCCTACTCTTACCTGCTTAAGAACTCATTTTTAACTATGATATGATGACATCAGATACACGTATAAATGCTAGATTTTAGACTACAGGGCACTGAGTACATGGCCAATGTATTATGGTCAATGTATTAATACTTATGGTCAATGTATTAATAATAACTGGCTAATTTTTAATATGAATCTCATTCTTTCTACTGATTACCAGTGTAGTGAAGGTAAGAGAAACTAAGATCTAGACATTTCCCTATCTTTAGAACAATCTGGATTCAATAGTATGCTATTAGTTTTCAATTCTTATTTTATATTTCTGCCAAAATTTTAAGAGCTAAAATTTTAGAATAGAAAATTCTTTACCTTTCTGATGACTATAAGTGCTCAAGATGCATGTGTGCTTGTAAGAGATTTTTTATTCCAAAGAGAAGGTCTTTTTAGGTTTGAGCACGATGGCGTTTGCAGAAGGACATCAGAGAAAAGCCAGAATGATGTTAGGCATCAACTTTAATTTTGAGTTTGGTTTGAAAAGTATTCATGCTTCCATCATCATCATGTCAAAATTTATTAATTGATTTTTAGCAAATATAGAATTATATGCATATGAGCTTACATATATATATTCATATATATATTCATTCATTCATTCATTCATTCATTCATTCCCTTAAGGGGTCTTCGGTGGAAGTTACTACAACTAATGATGGTGGGAAACAATATAGTGATGACAAATGGCATGAAATAATAGCTATTAGGCATCAGGCTTTTGGCCAAATCACACTCGATGGGCAGTATACAGGTAAGAATTTGATATATATAAATAGTTGTATCGATATTCTAATGTTGCCATACTTTTCTGTTGTTTATATTTCTACATCTTTCATTTCACTTTTATCTCCTCTCAATTTCATCTGCATTGCTGTTGAATTTGCCTTTGGGGTGCTCCTAAAATGATGAAGTCTGGCAACCATTTTCTCATTATGCACAGTTTCAGTAAAGCAAGAGAAAGAGCAGAGTCGTCAGTAGCAATTTTGTCTTTGACAATTTGCAAGGGCTTTTACTGATGTTCTCTCATGTTATTTTTGACCTGCAGAAGACAAATAAAGCAGTTATTATATGCATTTTAGATATGATGAAACTGGGTCTCAGGAAAGGTAAACAACTTTTCCCAATTTGCACAATTGATAATGTTCTTGGGACGCCGATCCTGTCTTTGTAATTTGAAGTTTAGTATTCTTTCCATCCTACCCTCTCTACCGTCCTTATACAATTATAAAACAGTTACAGTACTTACATGATGATGCAGGCTTTTATTAATATACTCAGGAAATATAGAATTGTAATGAGCACCTACTGTATGCCGGTATTGCTCTAGAAACTCTGGATACAAAGAGCAAGATTTACATTTCAGGTGGGAGAGGGGCAGGAGACAGAATAAATAAATATTGAATGAGATTAGGTAGTGGTATATTTTGAAAATAATAAAGCAAGAGAAGAGAGAAATGTGTGTGTGTGTGTGTGTGTGTGTGTGTGTGTATCGGGGAGAGAATGTTTTGATCTCATAAAGGACTGTTAGAAAAGCCCTTTTTGGTAGGGTGACATTTGAACAGAGATCTAAAGAAAGTGAGTGGGTAAGCCAGGAGAGTAACCAAGAGAAGAATGTTTCAAGCCAAGGGAATAGTTGGTGCCAGGGCCCTGAGGTGGGAACATGTATATGGCATGTCAAGGATCAACAAGGAAGCCAGTGTGGGAAAGAGTGGGTGAAGGGACTGGTAATAGGCTGAAATGAGAGAAGCTTTTAGGGCTTTATTACATAGGGTCTAGTGGGCTTTTGCTTAGAAAAAAGGAAGTTCTCTGGAAGTGAATTTTAAAGGGAACAAGGGTGGAAACATGAAGCGTAGTTAATAAATTTCTATAATAATTATAAAATAATGCAGTCAAGAAAAAATGGTTTCTTGAACCAGGGAAGTAAAATTGTGGTTATAATGAGAAATCTGGGTATATTGTAAATGTTAAATTAAAAATATTTGATTCAACTGGAGTAGGAGTTGGCAAACTACCTGTGGGCCATATCCAGCTCATCACTGTTTTTATAAAGTTTTATTGGAGCACAATTGTACCCATTTGTTATGTATTGTCTGTTCCATTTGAAGCTGCATCGTCTACAAAGCCTAAAATATATACTACCTGGCCCTTTACAGAAGGAGTTTGTTAATCCCTAATAGAGACCATGACTGCTAAGTTTAGGGCCTGGGCAACTGGAAGAATGTAGCTGCCATAACTAAGGTTGACAGGACCATAGGAGAAGCTGATACGGAAAGAGATGTTCAGTATCTGTGAGGTAACCACGTGGAAATATCAGGTGGGGTTCTGGATACAATTCTCAGATCGGGGAAAATTTCCAGAGTAAAAATATACAATGGAAATTGTCAGCTAAGGATGGTGTTTAACACCAAGGGACCAGATGTAACTAGAGCCAATGAGAGTGGTTTGGGTTCTGAGGAAGAAAAAAAAGAAAGAAAATTCCCCTACTCCCAAGAAAGGGTGGAGTTGTTAGATAGAAGTCTTAAAGGGAGATTTGCATTGTCATACAACATAGCCTGGGGCCCAGGCCTCTTCTGGTCTTCCTGGTCATTTGCAAAGGTGCCCAGCCCTCTAGGTCATCCTTCCAGAGGACTTAGGACATCCGTGTATGTGGAGAAAGAGATCTGAGAGGAGAGAAGGGCTTGTCCTTCCAACATCAAGATGTCAGGACATGAGGAAAAACCACTGAAGAAAGGTAAAAAAGAGGAGAATCAAGAAAGTGGTGTCCAGGACTCAGTGAAGGATTTAGTCATTTGTTAAATTAGTAGAACCCAGATTATCCTGGCGAATCTGGAATTGTCATTTCCTTTTCCATAGGTTCTTCGGCCACCCCGAATGGGAGCACTATTATTGGAGGGAACACAGGAGTGTTTGTGGGAGGGCTTCCGCAGGATTATACCATCCTCAGAAAGGATCCTGGTAAGTTTGCTGAAGGTATAGGATTTATATGTTGCCACCAAAATTTACAACAAAATCAAGTATGAATACATTATTTTAAAGTAGGAATAATAGTATTATATTCTATCTCATGCTGTATTTCCTATATCAGTATGCCAAAAAAGTCCCTTAGGTGTCTTCTTTTCTAAAGGAACTGTGAATTACTTGCATTTAAATCCTTGGTGCCAGCCCTCAATCTATAAAAAGAGTTTATTAAACTTTTGCTGAAACGAATGATACAGATTTCAGTCAAAGTTATCTTATTTTAAGATTATGTATCAGTTTTTCTAAGATTTTAAACTAAAGCAACACAGAAATAGAAACCCGTGGACTTGATTTATCTTCCCAATGGGGCAAAGAATATTCCCTGAGTTTTGAGCATGTGATCAGCATTAAACTAGTCCCTAGATGTCGATAGATGAATAAAATGTGGTCTTTGCCTAAATAGAGGGTATATTACAGAAGGCATAGAATGCTGAGCAAATGCTGTAAGTGCTATAATTGAGACAGAGACAAAATAATTCCTGTGTTTTTAGAATGAGAGAACAAAAACTGATTCAAAATCAGTAAATCAATAAAAACTAACACGGGTAAAATTAACCTTAGGCAGAAAAAAAAAATCACCTTTCCAAATCCATTGCTAAGATTTTAGGGTTGTTTTCCCACGTTCTCATTGAAGGGCAGAGGGTGTCTTCCAAGTCTCTCCCTGGAAGTAAAATGTAACTACATACATATTACAAATGAGCTAGAACCTAGATAAGTATAAATTGTGCATGTGTGGTGGTCTTCAGGGAATCATGATGAAAATCAAAAGGAATAAAATGTTTTCAGTGAAATTTGGAGAGGGATATATTTAAATACTCAAGACTGAATGTAGGTAGCTCCTTAGAAATATTTCTAGAGTGGAGAGGGTTTTTACTGGACTAGTTTACATTGGTAGAGAAGTCCCTTGAAAACATTCACACACACACACACACACACACACACACACACAAGAGAGAGAGAGAAGAGAGAGAGAGAGAGATTGAACTCTCTCAAACCTTTGTCCTTGTTCCTTACCCATCAAGTACACTTCTTGGCTGTGGTACATCTGTGCACCGGAAGGAGGGAGCATACTCTGATAGCAAGTACCCTTCTTGTAGAGGACATATCTTCATTATACATAAATAATCTGACATTATGCATATAAAGTGACTGTAGAACTTTGACTGCTGGTGAATACCTTCCCTAGAATCAAGTCATACACTCCAAAGCTGAGAACTAAACTTTGCATTGATCAATAGGGGCATTGCTGTTTGAGATGTTTCTCTTTCTCTAATTCTCTCATTTGGTCAGTTTCTTTCTTTCCCAACCCACCCTCTTACCACCTGTTTGCTATGTTCATAAATCCCACATTTGCCTGGTCCAGGGTGTCCTAAAATTAAGGTCAACATTACATTAATTCTTAAATATGAAATCAAATTATTGACTTAACTTGTATAACAAACTGGTTCATCATGATGAAGAAACTAAACTACAAACTATAGATTTAATAGAAACAGTTCTTTCAAATCTTTTAAAACTGTTATAACACTTTGATTTTGAAGACTAGTGGCAGATGAAATCTCCTTAGTTCAGAAGGCAATATTCTGGTTACTACTATAAAATCAAAGTTTTTGCATAAACATCTGTTTCTGCAGATATGATGGGTCTGAACTGGGGCTAAACATAATTTTTACCACTTAGCATAGGTAATGGCATGGTCTTTAGATGAATCATTAGGAGGTTTGCAGTAAATAGGTAGTGAGAACTATTGCCTATTTTTTTAAGATTTTATTTATTTATTTATTTGAGAAAGAGTCAGAGAGAGAAAGCAAGAGAGCATCAGAGAGAGAAGGTCAGAGGGAGCAGCAGACTCCCTGCTGAGCAGGGAGCAAACGTGGGTCTTGATCCTGGGATGCCAAGATCACAACCTGAGCCAAAGGCAGTTGCTTGAACAATTGAGCCACCCAGGCACCCATATTGCCTATTTCTTTTATTTTAATGGCACATAAAATTAATTGCTTGAAAAATTTTTTTCAAGGTACGTATTTCTTGATATCTACCAACTCTTACAGATATAGTCCAGAAGGGTTTTGTGGGCTGTGTCAAGGATATGTATTTTATGAAGAAGTATAACCCGTTTGCTGTTTGGGAGCCTCTGGTTTGGCAGAACGCTGAAGAACAAATTAACGTGTATAACAGCTGGGAGGGATGCCCCACTTCATTAGACGATGGAGCCCAGTTCCTAGGAACAGGTAAGTCCTAAAATAGACACCAGTGATTGCTTAACATGTATGTTGTAGCCTTTGCACAATTTAATCTCCCTGTCCAATTACTTTGACCTCATATAAAATTCTGCAAACAGAAATACCTAATTATACCATAATATACGTAAATATATTCTCAAAGTCTAAATATGTAATATGAGTTGTAAGACTCATATATTCATGTGTCAGATCTCTATTAGCCCACAGCAGTTCTTGGCTGACATATGGTAGTGTCAAAAATATCTTTTGGTAAGTCAATTGTTTTACTTAGAATGTAGTTTTACTTAGAAAGATGTTTCCAAAGGGTTTTATTTACCAGGTTAATTCACAAATATCTATTTATCTCATTATATAGATGGAAAGTATTCTCAAGAGTAAAATTCAGCTATAAAATGGGATGAGTAGACCATTAAGGGAGAGCTGGAAGATGTCACCAGCACTACTGCCTTTGCTCCTAAGGTTGCTGCAAAGGCGAGGGGGAGTGTCTCTGGCAGACCTCCCCAGCCAGCCACAGTTTCTGCATGGCGGGCACCCAGGGTGAGGGGGTGGAAGGGAGTACTGTAACTTGGTGGATAGTACTTCTTCAAATGCAAGCCCACTGATGCCTCCTACATTGATAACTAAGCTGGCAATTTATTAAGTTGCTTATACTACCTTCCAAATAGAAAGCTAAATAATATGCTAGTCTGTGCACTTTTCCATTGCTCTTTTCTCAACACTGTCATTACTCTGAATTTCTTTTCGTCAATGCAATTTCTTATTGTGAATCCTGATAGAAAACAGTAATAGTCTTAATAATATCCATGATTTAGAGAGTAAATTGCTTCCTCTTAAAATGTATATCAAGTTCACTCTGCCACTTCTGTACAATTACAAGGGGGATTTCTTAACATCGATTTGCATCTTCTTTTGCAGAGATTTACTCGATGACAGTGTACGTCCTAGTCTTTTTACCACCTTTACAATGCTGGCAGTAGTGCTTCGCACATGCTGATATGTATATATTCTTTCTTTAAAGGGTTCCTGGAACTTCATCCGTGTGTGTTTCATGGTGGAATGGATTTTGAGATTTCCTTTAAGTTCAGAACTGACCAATTGAATGGATTGCTTCTTTTCGTTTACAACAAAGATGGGCCTGATTTCCTTGCTGTATGTTAATTTATTTAGTTAAATTTACTTTAAAATATCAGGTATAACTTTAAAATAAATAAGCCATGTGTTTATAATAGACTACATCAGAATTTCTTTTGAAATTTGCTTTTGTTTTCATTTTCTTCCCTAAGTCATCTTAGGTTTTGGAGTCGTGTGAAACGTTTTGTGCTTTAGGATTGTGATGTTTTAAAATGACAATTATTCCTGTGAAAATTGAATTTTAGCAAAACAGAGTAGTTACGAGGAAGTAAGAAAATTCCATTTAGCTTCCCAATATTCAAAAAATGTTATTTCTTTCATTATTTTTTGACATAATAGTGTCAAAAAACTACATATAATAAATATATATATTTTAAAGATTTATTTATTTTAGAGAGAGAGAGTATATGTGTGTATACAGGTGGAAGAAGGGGCAGACAGAGAAAATCTTCAAACAGACTTCCCGTTAAGCATGGAGCCCAACACAGGGCTCAATCTCAGGACCCATGAGATCATGACCTGAGCCAAAACCAGAATCAGATGCTTATCTAACTGAGCCACCCAGGTGCCCCTATAATAAATATATTTCATATTACACACACACATACACACACACACACAAAGTAAGGTATAAAAGTACAGTGAACACTCATGAACCTATCACCCAACCCAAGAACTAAAAAATCACTTTTTGCATTTACTTATAGGGTCTTTCCTGCCCCATTTCCCTATCTCTCTCTAGAGCTAATATGTAATCAGAATTTTGTGTTTATTATCCCCTTGCATGTTGTCATAGTTTGAACACCATATATGAATGCCTAAAAAATTCTTGTTTTTGACATTCCTAAAAGTTGCATCATGCTTTACCTTTGGGCAATTGCTTTTTGTACTCAACATTATTTTTGAGTCACTCATCTGTTCCATATAGGTATACATTTTCATGGCTAGGCAATTTATCTCTTCTCCTGTCAATAACATTTTGGTTGATTCCATGTTTTTGCTATGGCAAACAAAGCTTTTATGAACATTTTTATACATTTCTCTAAATAGAGTAGGCAAGTGTAATTTCTTTTACTTGCTTTAATCAGACAGATATCATTGTCAAAACATGTGATTAAAATGTAAATTTTTAAAGTTGTTTTATTTACAAATTTGTATAGAATCAAGGGAAAATTATGAACATCTTAACCTCATTGCTCATATCACTCATGTCTTGGTGATTTTATGATTCTAAGATATTGTCAGTTCATTTATTTTGTACTAGATTATATACTGTCAGTTTTGTTGACTAGGTAAGTGGAAATATATCCCTTCAAAGTATTTATTAAAATTTCATCTTATTTATTTATTTGTCCTCTAGTTTACTGTCAGCCTCCCTCACTGAAATGTAATCTCTCTGAACACAGGACTTTTGGTTGTCTTATTTATAGTTCTACCTTCAGGGCCTACGTCTTACACCCATTAAGTGTCTGATAAATATTGTTGGATGAATGAACAAATGAACCTGTAATGAGTTCATGTTGGGGTGACTCTCACTAAGCATTCTTTCCTCATCTATATGTGTATAAAATCTGGGAGGATGTGAAGATATTTTCATCTGACTTTCCCTGACTTTTCCTCTCAAGGACCATTGCCACTTTGGAGGATCACACATCCTGCTATAGCCCCCTCCAACCCTCCATCTTCCTCCATACGGCACCAGTCCATACTGACTTTGGAAATATCATACATTTCTACTATATTGAATAATAATGTTAACTTTAAGCTTTAATGAAATAAACCCTAAAGAATCAAAATAATTATACAAATGTATATTGAGTGTCTACTATGTGCTAGACTTTCTTTTCACACTTCCAATATAGCTATAAGGGAAGCACATTCCTTACATTCTACTCTTCCATATCTGAGGACTTAGGCTTCTCCCAGATTATCTCTCAGTAAGAATTCTTCCCATTATCCTCAGTAGCTTCCATATACATGACTATCCTCTGGAGCTTGATTGACTCAGAAAGTTTTTACTGCTAAAATCTTAAATCTCCAAATATAACCTCATAACTTTTCAGCTCTCATTCTCTTACTGAGTTCACTAAGACATTGAAACCATTGGCTATCAGACCACTTTCTGTTAATTGACTCGCTCCCTATCTCAGATACCATAATACAGTTTTTCTTTTTTTTTAACTTAATTTAATTTTTTCAGTGTTCCAGGATTTATGCACCACATCTAGTGCACCATGCAATACATGCCCTCCTTAATACCCACAATGAGGCTCACTCATCCCCCCACCCCTTTCCCCTCCAGCTTTTCAACCATTTTTCTGTCAACACCCTCAGCTTGTATCTTCAGTTCCACAGCTATGGGTCAATCAGTCTAGCTCCCTAGCTTTTCAGTTTCAACAGCTTTTTTACTGACCACCATAGAAGAACCGATACAAGTATAAAGACTATTGACACACAGAGTTTTGAGGTTTCTGATTCCTTCATTCAACAGTATTTCTTGTTTACAGGATTTATGCATAGATTAGATGTGGAACATGAAAGAAAAAGAATGTCATCTCTGGAAAACATCACAACCTGAAGGTCTTCAGATAGTTTTATTCTTAGAATGGAAAGAAACATAATCTCCTCATCTTCCAAACTCTCGACCTACAGCTTTTTTTATGAGCCAAGTCTGGTTTTACTCTCTCCTGACGCAGGAGAACAAATACCTAATTACCATGCTTCCAACCAAAGTTAATATTTCTATTTTTACTCTAGATTCTATCCCTTCTCCTGCAGGAGTTTGTGCTGTAAATTTTCCCCTTTTTGTTAGTTCCAATGTTCTTTCTCTATTGGCTCTTCTCCCTCAACATATAAAATGGTTGAGCCTCATTTATTTTACATTTTTTTTCCTTTTGACTTTGAAAATTCTTCCTTTGTACTTCCTTTCCTTTCATAGTTATTGCATTGAATAGACTTAATAATTACTCTGGTTATTTCCACTTTTTTTTATAGCACACTTCAGTCCTCAAAACTAGTGTACATTATGATTCCTACTCTTACCACATTCCACTCAGAACTTTCTAATGTTGTCAGTGACCCTTGAATTTTCTAGTCTAATAGATAATTTTTTGTCCTTATCTTTATTGGTCTTCCTCTATCATCTGATTTTTTTCTTAAGATATTCTTCCCTACTGACTTTCCAAAGTACTTGCTTTTGATTTTCATTAAATCCTTATGGTTTCTCCAAGAAGATCATTGTCAAAGAATTACATCTACTCTACCTTCCTCTTAAAATGTTAATCTGGCTGAGGACTCTAGACTCTCTCTCTCCTTTTCTTTTCACTGCTTTTACACTAACTAGATGATCTCACTTATTTTCTCATGAACCTTTTCTATTTTACTGGCCTATATTTATGTTCAGCTGCCTCAAAAAAAAGTTTCTTCTAGATGTTTTATAGACATCTCAAACTCAGTATATTTAAAATTGACCTCATTCCTCACTAACAATGGTACTATCAAGTGTTTCTTTCCTAGTGCTTTCCATACTGTGATGGTGGTAAAACACACCCAAGCAAGAAAGAGTATGGGTATCCTTGATTTCCTTTTCATTCATCTAACACATTCAGCTATTTGCCAGGTCCTGCTGAAATTTACAAGCTGAGTTGCTTTCAAAAATACCTCTTTGACTGAATTTTCACTCTCTTCACCATTGTTACCTATATTTCAATGGTTCTCATAATTTTTCTCACAAGCATAGTGATTCCCTAAAAGATTTCTCCAGTTCAGTGCAGCTTTTGGTTCCAGTATGAACTTCCTAGGACTGGTAGGGTAAACTTTGAGCACAAGATAATAGTGGAAAGAACATAGCCTTTGGTGTCAGACAGACAAGAGAAAGAAGTATCCATATCACTCAAAATCCTCCAAAACCTTGCTTCTACATACCTGGGGGACTCTTTCTAACTTCGCCCACCATATGTATCTCACCTTACCTAGTTTAGTCTTTTTTCCTAAAACTAATTAGCTCGTATATGTCCCCATGCTACTGAATGTGTTCATCTTCCTGTGTTGAAGGATTCTCCATGAACCATACTTCCAAAAGTCTTAATGTCAACCTTTCCCAGTTCCCAGGGAACAAAATATATATCCTTTCCTTGCTGCCATTGTACCCAATTCTTCTCTTGGTTATGGTATTACCCCAGATGTTTGCCTCTGCTGTTGGAAAGTGTGATTCTTGGGAACAGCAATTATCTTATAGCAGCAGATCCATGGAACATGGTAGGGAACTCAATAGTTAATGAATGAATGGATACATGACTGCTTATCCAATGTACTTCACAAAAAATATTTACATAGAAAAAGTAATAATTTTTAGCTAGAATTACTTAATTTCATTTGACATGATTGATCTCAAATTTTTAAGTATCTTATTTTTGTTGGTTTACATTCTAACAAAATAAAAACACAGTAGATAAAATAATTGTCATATAACATTTTGAAGGGAAACATATGGAGGCATTTCCTTTACCATGAAAATTTGGGTAAAATCTATTCATATTAGAAAATGACACCTTAATCTAAAAGAATACACATAGAAGCAATTATGTTAGTTAGAGATTTAAAATAATAAAACTGAAATATTGAATCAAAATCCATCTTACAAATTTGAAATTGAGTTCACCAACCAGTTAAAATAAGCTTAATCAGGCTTGACATTTCATTTTCTTATTGTCTTGTCATATTTTTCCCCCAAATTAAATTGATATATGAAGTAGTATTTTCTCATTTTCTAAAAACTCAAGTAAAAATAGAGTCATAGTTCAAACTATTCTCTTCAGTCATTCAGTCACTTATGCCAGGGTTTAATCTTTTACCTGTATTGCACACAAAAAAATAAATAAATAAAAGTTTTTGCCTACATTATATTGTTTCACACTGTATAATCATTACTGGGTATGAATTTGTTTGACTCAACGCAACATTCTTCACGTCAATTATAAGCTTGCAAAGTACTCCATTATATGTTGCTCCAGTCCCACTTAGAATAAAGTGGAACATTTTTATAGAGTGCTTTCAGGGAAATTTGTTGCTTTTCTTCAAGAAATTGACCTTCTGCTCTCTCCCAAACTGCCATTCTGCAGTCTTTTTATATACCTATTTTCTTTTTTAATGTGAAATACAGATGGAATTGAAGAGTGGAATATTGAGCTTCCGGTTAAATGCCAGTCTTTCCTTCACACAAGTGGATCTATGGCTCGGGCTGTCCTATTGTAATGGAAAGTGGAATAAAGTGATTATTAAAAAGAAAGGTTCCATCATATCAGCAAGCATGAATGAACTGAGGGAGCATGTGTCACAGTCCAGAGCCCAGCCACTGACAGTGAATTCCCATGTCTATGTGGGAGGAACCCCACAGAAGCTGCAGGACTCCTATAAACACCTGAGTTTGGAACAAGGTAAAGTCCATCTGGAGGAATTTCCAAATAAATACAACCCTGGTCCTACCAGGTTTTAGTGGTTTTGTGTTTTAAGATACAGCAACAGAGTCAGTTTGGAAGCAATACCAACCCCCCACCCTCCACCTTTTTGAAGCTCTAAAAAAAAAAATCAGAATGTTTCTTCAAATAGTTTTGTATGTTGCCCTTAAGACTGTGCCCTCACACCTGCTTATAACCAATATACTTATTCTAACTTGTCTTCAGCAAATATAATTGTAATTTATGTATATATTTCCTCATGTGTTTTCTGGTTCTTTCAGATACTGATCATTGTCTGTATTCACAGATGAAAAACATAAATTAGGTTAGTGTGCATAGCCAAGAAAAATGGCATTAAATTCACTGGGAATTTTTTCTAACATAACTGCTAATTGTGCATTTCCATGGATCTCTCCTATAGCAAAGCACATGAAAGGGTTCGTTTAGTTGAATTTTAAACATACTGGTGAAAAATCTATATTTCACTTATTATTAATAACCACAAATGAAAGAAAAAGTGCATGAGTGCATGACTTATAACTAAAGGAAGTATTTAACTCATATAATGAATTTGAACATAATCAGAGAAATTATTAATTCAAAAAGGCTACAGTAGCTGAGGATCTCTGTATGCAGAATTCATGGTTCTGAAAGCTTTACATGAGAATAAGTGGGTCAGCTTTTCATAACAAGCCCTTATGTTCAGTATTATTATTTAAATCCCCATTTTACAGATGAGGAAACTAAAGACCAAAGTAACCTCCCCAAGGTCACATGATCAGTAAGCAGAGAGCAAGCCTTTCTGTCTCAGGAAGCCCGGTGTCAAAATCCCCTCACCGTATTATAATCAAGTGTTTTCTTTTATGGGCATTGGCCAGTGTTTCTTTTCTACAAATTGGGGAAAGCACAGAAACTTCTAGCTTGTGACAAAGCATGCTCCCATGTAGAAAATGTTCTCTACATATTTCAAAATCTATGTACCACGAATGGTTAAAATTTCCATGAAGCAGGCTTTGCCTATTTGGTAAGTACATAAAGATTTAAATGCCTTTGAATAGAAAATATATGGCAAGCTCTAAGGAGACTTTTAGAAGGGTACTAGTAAGGAGTTAATGAATATCTGGGGTGTAAGACAGTAATGACATTTTCAAGGCACTTAAGATGTAACAGCAGCTAAAAATATTACATTCATATAAAGGCTTCTCCTGGTTTTCAGGTTTCTGAGGTTAGGAAGAGCTTGAAAATCCTTTATATGAGCAAGATTACTTGATCCTACTTACATCTAGGAAAAAATCCCCTGCATATGTGCAATTATACTTTGGAAAGTACACAAAAACCCATTACGAAGATGGGCATAGAGACTTGGCTGTAGCCAAATTTTAACTGAAATTATAAGACGATCATGATGGAAGTTTAACACATCAACATAAACCCAATGGGGATAATTTAATCTACATCATGACTACATCTATGATACTGAAAGATATTTTATTTATGGATAATACTAAATTTTTATCATTGTGGTATCATACATGTTAGTGGTTCTCAAGCCACTGATGAAATATTGAAGTATAGTAGCCGGAACATAGTAAGAACTCAATAAAATGAGCTGTCATTATTATTACTATTCAAGATATATTGGAATCTCCTGGAAAAATGATTAAAAATGCAGATTTTATGACCCTATTCCCTAAGATTCTGACTCAGATGCTTTGATTGATACTAATCTATTTAGGTAACTTCATGTTTTATATAGTGATCAGGAGAATATTCACCATATGGGGGTGCTGCCTGTATGTAGTAAATTGCAATTAAAATTAATCATGTTCACTTATTGTATTTTTTTTCAATCCACTCTCAAATGGTCTTAAAAATGTTCTGTGCTTCTTAATTAGCAGCTTTTTTCAGAGGCTCTACTTTGTAGTCGTATTAGTGCTATTTTTTTCGTATCTGTGAATGTTGTAATCTTCCTTTAAATCAAATGCAAATTAACTTTCCTCGGTAGTTTGGAAATGCTGGGCAACCTAATCTGCTAAAGACGTGTCACCTCAGATCATGGGCATTTACCTTAGAACTACCAGTTCAGATTATCACTTACCTGCAGGTTGGAGGTGACGCGCTTGTGGCTCATGGGATCGCAGATTATGCTCTGACCCAAGCCCTGTGTGGAGAAGGCAGGAGTAGGGGCTGGAAGCCAGCCTTCCTACCACCAGTGCCCCCATGTTGGGCTGCCTCCCCCAGAAGGGCTACTGTCTTTCTGACTTGTCAACTTAGAATTCTGACCACCTTCTAGTTATTCAGAGACCTGCGGGTGGGGAGTCATTTTCATTCTCCAAAGCGGGCAGAAGAGATAGCTCCATTTCTCACACAGACAGGCCCTTTTCGGTCTTCCTATCCTAACACCTCATTTCAATTTTGAAGATAATTGAAGAGTATTTCTGGTGGAGATGATTCTGGTGGTGCAGATTTGAAAAAATGGTGACTTGATTGGACAAAACTGTCTGCTTTAAGATAGCACAGCGAGGGCCACACCCTAGAGCTCCGGAATTTTCACCTCCATGGCCTGAGGCTGGAGTACCACTTCCTAAGGAGGACTAATACTCAGAAACCTTATCTGATGACCCCCTGGACCTTTTTCCTTATCTCCAGAATGAAGACTACCTCTGTGGCCTCTCCCAAATTTAAAATTCCATCCCATGAATTAGTTTTTAAGACATTTCTTTTTTTATTTTTCATTTTTTAAATTGTAGCAAAATGTACATAAAATTTACCGTCTTAGCCGTTAAGGGTACTGTTCAGTGGCATTAAAGATATTTACGTTTCTGGGCAACCATCAACACCATCCATCTCCGGAACTCTTTCCATCTTGCAAAACTGAAGCCCCCCTTTAAATAATAGTGGGCCTTTTCTTGTTAACAGCGTTCAGGTGTTTGCCAAAGCCACCATTCCACTGTTCATGTTTTACTGTTAGGGAAAGTGGGGTACAGAGAAGTTAGGTAACTGAACTCCAAGCCATTGGAAAATTGCTCCTGGTAAAGAAATCAGAATTCTTAACTTCTGAATTTTCAAGCAGATGCTTTTATATTGAGCTTCTTTGCTTTTATTTCAACTCCACCAACTTATCGAGTGTCTACTGTGTGTTCAAGATAGACGAGAAATATCGATCAGTCGGGCCTGAAGGCTCGTGAATACTAGCAAAGACATTTTGAAAGGAACTAGGCTGCAACTTAATGTGTTAGAAGGCATCATAAAACATCATATAAACGCTGAAGAGAACAATATGGTCATTGTTACTATTAGCTTATTTTACTGTTAGGCATTGCGTTATGTTTTATTTTCTCTTCTTGCTGATGTGCTTTAATCTTGAAAAGAGCAAAGCATGTGTTTGGGGCCTTTCAAACTTGACAGTATTTTGTTCAGAAGGAACATGTGTGCGCTATCTCAAACTCAGTCTGTCTCTTCTTTGACAATTTTGCACAGTGTTCTGGGCAGTGTGCTGCCAAACCTCATTGAGCTGATCTCTGTTTACACAAAATAGCACATAATTCAGAGCTGCTGCTACTTGCTGGCTGACTGGATGCCCTCTGGTCCTCTAACAAAAGAGTAAGGCATTCTCCTCCCCACTTCTTCCACGTTCCCTGGGAAATTCCCAGAACTCCACTGCACTGTGGCCATTCTAAAGTCAATTTGGCAGAATGCACATTCTGAGAAACTTCCGAGTATTGCCATTGCCAGAGCCGAATTCGCTCCCGGTCATGCTACTGCGAACATAAAACTGGTGACCATTCGTAGCGTCAAAATTATGGAACTCAGTGAAAGTGGTGGTGCGTAGTGATAGCTCCTCCATATGCTGATTTAACTGGGACTTCGTTCTATGAGTCTGAAACGATTCTGCAGAGTTCATGTCAACAACTCAGGAGTCCAGTATATTTTGAAACTACATTCTCCCTCCTGCTACCTTGCATAATAATCCTCAAAAGGTTTTTTTCCCCAGTGAGCTTGTTGTATAATTGTGCTCCTTCAAATCTTATTTTTAGCATTGAAACATTGAAACATCTATTTTTAGCATTTTTCGCATTGACTTATATAGGGGACTGGATTTTCCAGAATCGAGGGACATGTTGCTACCCCTCTACCATATGGTCTAATTGCCTACATCTTATTTCATAACAATAAACAGAAGGAGAAAAAGTGGGCCTAAAGGAGCATAATAAATGCTTTCAAATGCATCTAATCCAGCTGAATTATAATGATCGCCTTATATATTTTTTTCAAGAGAACACAAATCTGATACATCCTCGTGACCACTTAGCCTGGTAAAAAGGAGAAGGAGGCATAAAGGATTTCCCAAACGAGACTCAGAAGTTTAAAAATTGTCTCCGCAGCAACCCCCACACCTCATCAAAACGTAGTACAGCTGAGGACTGAAATGATTGGTAATTAATGACTCACGCCTTTTATGTGATATTAATCCCTTACTATTTGCTAGGTTTCGGTGGTTGCATGAAGGATGTTAAATTCGCACGGGGCGCTGTCGTTAACTTGGCGTCTGTGTCCAGCAGTGCTGTCAGAGTCAATCTGGACGGGTGCCTGTCAACTGACAGCGTCGTGAACTGCAGGGGAAATGACTCCATCCTGGTTTACTGGGGAAAAGAGCGCAGCGTTGACGAGAGTGGTCTGCAGCCTTTCACAGGTACCGTGGAGGTGCTCTAAATTAAAGGTTGCACGTCTCCCACTTGTCGCCTCTTCCCTCCCTGCCCGCCCACTGCTCCTCTCTATGAGTAATATTTTAATCTCTCTGCCTCTCATTTCCATTTAAGAATACCTATATCGAGTGATGGCCTCACACGAAGGAGGTTCTGTCCACAGTGATTGGAGTCGGGGCCGTTCAACAGCGGCAGGTAAATAGTCTTTTTACCTGCACACACATGCACATGTTTGCACATATGTGTCCGTACACGTACGGGGGAGGAAAGACTCTATTAGCCCTGAAGCAAGTACTGGGTCTGTCCTCGGAGGACAGAGCATGCTTTGGGTTGCGAGCATCAGTGGCTAAAATGCTGAGGAGGTCAGTGTTTTGATTTCTCAATTATTTCATAAAGTATTTACTCAGATTTGACTCTTTCCTCTTCAAATGCAGAAGGAAGGAGATTCAAGTTGTCTCAAGGATTTGGTAGGCCTGTATCTACAGTAATATATCTAAGAACAGGAAACTTTTCTAGATGGTGTAGAACCCAAGAAGCTAAGATCAGGCTTGATTACCACTTGGCATGGGTGGGACCCTCTTGCCCCCCTCCCACAGAGGGTATGTTTGAAACCTGTACCCTGATCAGAAGCAGATGTGTCTTTTATCACATCGTGGCGATGTTTGCCATGGTGGTGACTATCAGGATCTTTGAATGACTCTCCCAGGATTGAAACTGCTGACTGGTCTAAATTTCTTGAGTTGGAGAGGAAAAACACCAGGAGATGGACTATATTAGACTGAGTCTCAGACAACCACTTTATAAGTACTCTGGACTCCTCACAGCAATCACGACATATTTTTTCATGTGATACCATCACAAGAAAGTATTCATCATGAAAAGTTTTGTGAATCAGTAGCCTTTTACCATTTGGGGTCAAATATTGGACAGGGAGTCAAATACATTTCAAAAGATGGCCATGTATGTCTCTCGATAGAAGTTTATCCTTAACAAATCATAGTTTGTCTAAAGGTGTGTTTTTCACCAAGATATTCTCATACTTATTAACTAGGGACTACTAATCCAGACAACTTTTGAGAAATCTTTTTGATCTAAGATAATTAAATATTGAGATGGGCTACTAAGAATAATTTTCAAAGCTCTTTGCCTACAAATTTTTCAGAAGAGGACAACTTGGACACTTTTCCAGGATGATTTAAATTGTCTTCTATTTATAGGCAAGACAATGAACCGAAAGGTCTTTTAAAATCCTTTTCAACTTCATAGCTTGTAGAAAGCTGCGATATAAAATATTCATTTGTTGGGCACCCGGGTGTTTCAGTTGGTTAGGCAACTGCCTTCTGCTCAGGTCATGATCCTGGAGTTCCAGGATCGAGTCCCGCATGGGGCTCCCAGCTCTGCGGGGAGTCCGCTTCTCCCTCTGACCTTCTCTCCTCTCATGCTCTCTCTCTCTCTCTCAAATAAATAAAATCTTTAAAATAAAAATAAAATAAAATATTCATTTGTTACTGACATAGCCTCGCCCCTTTTTCATCTCCCCTACTTTATTAACAAATACACTCTAAAGCCTGTTTTCAGTCTCAGTCAGCAACATAAATAGGTGTCTAGAAAGTGCATTGCTAACATAGCTTAATAGTCTCCATTTTGAGTATCACCAAGAAAGTATGCAAATAGAGCTCTGAATTTATAGCAATGATCTGACCACAAAGTCTTATGCCATAAATTCATATTTACAATCTGACCACAACACCGAGCAGCTACATGCTCCCAAGGGTTGGAGAATAATTGCACTATTTAATTATTTTTGAGTCAGTTTTGCTCTGTCCCTTATGAGAAGGCCATCTGTTAGACGGCACTGTACTTTGCCCTGTACCACATTTCAGAACTAATAAAATCAACATCACTCCCGTTGTCCCCTTGCTTGCATCCTGATTGTGTGGCCTGTGGGTTTTCCGTAGGTGCCAGTGGTGTTTTCACAGACAGTGTTTCTCCGCCTCTCTGCTTCTTCTCCCTCTATGTTCACTTTGTTTCCCTTGAAGCTGTCCTATTTTATTGGTCTGAACAGTAAAGTCAGAGAAGGAGGATATTTGATGTGGGAAAACCAGAGTGATCCTCCATCGACGGGGCTCAGGAATCTGCCGGCAGCTCGGGCCAGCCTCTCATCCATCATCCTGCCATGGAGTTTCTTGGGTTTTTCTCAGTGTTCCCAGAGCAGTCAGCTGTGATGAAGTTGTTACTGATCAGAACTGTGGAAATCTCTAATAAATAGTTAAAGGTTATGGATTTTTAAAATTAGGGGACTTGGCTCGTGAGTGAGGTTTTGCGGCTCCTTCCAACTTCTTCATTTTGTGTTATTGTTTCTGAGATACTCTGAAGAAAATATCTCTGAAAGTGATTTTGTATGATCTCTAGGGCATCAGTTCCTCTACCCCCCAAAATGCAATTAGGAATGTATCCTATATGTCATATCTGGTAGAACTTTGCTTTTTCAAAATTCATTTGAAAAACAATTGAATTTGGAAAATTAGATGAGACATTCAGGTACAAGAAAATCACGTTTGTGATATTTTTTGGCTAATACGCTGAAGATATAAAAGTGTCAAACCCCAATGTATAATAACAGTCTAATTATCTTGCTTCAAAGGGGTACATCATTATATTGTTTGAACTTGTTATCTGCCTACCATCCACCTCCTTCTTTATGAGTGATGTTTAAAACATGTCTGGTACATTAAATGTTTTTGGAAAACCTGGACTAGACTTGAAACCGTTATGTCAATGGAGTTTTGATGGTTTTGAAATATCGCTTAAACTGAATGGCTCAAGATGTGCAGTCATATTAAATCAATGCTGAAAAGTTACAACGCTAATAAATTGTATTTATGCTAATGGTTGAGTCTGATTTACTGCGGCTATTAAAAGTGAAGAATAGGGGCAATGGTCTTCTGAGAACGGCCATTTTCCCTGTTTTCTCTTTTATTCTTTCACAGCTCCACAAAGTGTGCCAACTCCCTCAGGAGTCCGCAGCATAAACGGATATAGCATTGAGGTGACCTGGGATGAACCTGTTGTGGTGAGAGGTATAATTGAGAAGTACGTCCTGCGGGCCTACAGTGAGGACGACCCCCATTCGCCGCGCATGCCCTCTGCCAGTTCTGAGCTTGTCAACACCAGCACCCTCACAGGTAAAGGTGATTCCTTAGGGAGCAGATTTCATTAATATTCTTTTTGACTTTAAATAAAAACATTCTTCAAGCATTCCCCCCTCCCCCAAAATGAGCTATTCATATATTTTATTCGATTAAAAACAGCAAGAACCACCTAATGAGATGGAAGCTTCTATCTACCTAGGATAAAGAGGATAATTCTATAATGTTGATGGGCTCTTATGGATAAGTACATCACAAAGTTGAGACCCTCTCCTCCCCAAAAGATAAGGTCACAGGTGGTGCTAGCCCTTAAACACTCCATATAGTTCCTGTAGGGGTCCTATGTATATCTATAGGACGAGCCTACCCATGCCACCATGCAAAAATGTACTCTTTGGGACCGGCCCAAGTTCACAGCACCATTATTTATTGGAAAATTGTTGATTAAACCTAATTATGTCAAGGTGGAGGAGTATGAGAGCACCAGCAGTTTGATTGGCAAACCAGTGAATCAATTTCTCACAAGGCGCCATGCCAGCCACGCAGGAAGATTGCAGGGCGACGTGCGGGTACATCGCACGCATGTCCCGTACTCAGATGCATGCGCGTGTAATAAGGCAGCAGTTTTCAGCTTCGCCAGATGTTAAAGCACATACAGATGCAAAGTCAGATTTAAGCTTTTTGCTGAAAAAAAGTAAAATGCATCAACAACTTTGATAGAAAAAAAATTTTCCCGTCAAATAATTTTATAACTTGAAAAACTGTATGGATTTTAGAGTAAGCTTTGTTATCTTTTAGTATCTATTGGTCAACCCCATCTAGCCTTTACTTCCTTCTCTAGATCCCTTAGAAACTACCACCTGAATTGATAACCAGTTAAACAGAATTTCACGTCTTCCGGTCCCTTCCTCCCTATTTTACCCACCTGATGAAACCCAACCTGATGAAGCCCATAGTTTGCCTTTGCCCAGGCTGCAATAAAAGCTAAGTGGGCTGGAGAAAAAAAAAATACATGCAGTTCGTCACTACAAATTCTCAGTCCTCATTTTCAAATGGACACTCAGTAATGATGCCAACTCTCCCATATTTCTGTAATAAGCTCCTTCTCCTATCCTCCTCATTCAATATTTCAGATTTTTCCAAACTGTCTAAATGCTAAGCTCCCTTCCTCCTCCATTTCAACTGATGGCCTTAAGTATCAGATTGTCTTAGACACCCGAGAAGAAACAGAATCTATCTTACAGGATTTCTGTCACTCTTACTGACAAACATACATATTAATTGTATTTCTCTGAGTGATAAGGTTGTTATTAGGGATTAAATGCATTAACTTTTGCTAAAACATTTATAATTCTTTTGGTACATTATAAGCATTTGCCATCACTATTATCTTTTCTTTTTTTTTTACTTTTTCTTTTCCTTCCTGTTTTTACAAAGCTTTCCTTATTCTATCAAAAATAAAATCTTCAAAAGTCCTCTGGACCCCAAGTCTTCCTGCCTTTTCAGAGATGTGACGGGTAACTCTTTTCCCTCCCAATCATATTTGAACCTCTCTCCACCTCTCTTGTGAACCTGTGGTTCACAAGCTATGGCCCCAGGACCAGCATCAGCAGCACCTCCTGAGACCTCATTATTAATGTAAATTCTCCAGCCCACCCACACGTGCTGAATCAGCAACTCTGGAGGCAGAGCTCAGCCATCCTTGTTTGAATAAGCCCTCCTCATCTGATACTGAAGCATGCTAAAGTTGGAGAACCATTGCCCAGATGAATTCTTCCCAGGACCATTCAAACTCTATCAACTCCCATTGTTAAACATAAACAAACTTAAGCCAATTATTAAAAACCTTCCTTTTATCTAAATTCTCTTCCAACTATGGCTCCCACTCCCCTCTTTCCAAACTGGCTTCTAGCAAGAAGTATTTATGGATGTTGTCCCCATTTCTTCACTTTCTGGGGCTTCTGAGCACTGGCCTTGTTAAGGATACCAACAACTTCTGTATTTACCTTTCTAAAGAATACTTTACAGTCCTGGTCTCGAATGTTCAACATCATTTTACAAAGTAGATTTCTCACCATTTCTTGAAATATTTCTTTGCTTCAATGACTCCTCTGTTTACCTCGCAGTTCTTAGCCCCTTTATCTGGTGTCCTTTCCTTACTCCTGAAGCTCAACTCTACATTTTGGAGAACCTCAGGGTTTAGACCTGGACCTGGAATCTTTCATCCTCTTTCTGTTTTTCTATAGTCGTGTTCCAGGAACATCATCAATTACCACAGCATCAAATACCATAGAGCTGGTACTGACTCCTCAGTCCACATTCCACCTGCATCTCCAAATGTGTGTATTTAACAGGCATTTGAAAAGATGGACATTTCTAACCGATGCATCATAATCTCTGAACTGACCATATCTAAACCTGAACTCCTACTCCTGCTGCATCCCCAGTATCAGTAAATGATACCTCCAGACACCCAGTTAATCAAGCTTGAAAATTTTTTGAACTTTTCGTTTTCTCTTCATGGCTCATATCCATGTTTATTGACCGATTTTTCAAACTATGTGTTAGATTCATCTATCTCTCCCCTTACCTACTGTCTAAGCCAAACCATACTATCTCTTACCTGGACAGCGACAATCCTATTCTTTCCCACTAACCCCACCATAAGTCCATCCCACAAAGCAACCAGACATCATGTCCCTCTCCTCAGATCCTTCATTTGCTTTCTACTGCCTCTCTTCTAATCTCATTTTGTCTCAGTCTCTCCTCATTTTCTGGACTTCCAACTTTTGCTTTTATAATTAATGTGATTTTTTAAGTCTGTATATAAATCTTTGAAGGAATTCCTAACAATAAGGGTAACATAGATATCTTAAAATGGAACAACTGGGTCAAAGGCTATTAAGACATTATTACACTCTTGGACTTTGAAGTCAAGCAGAAACTGATACAAAACTCAGCTACCTAACCTCCCTGAACTTTGGGGAAGTTATGTGTCCTCTTAGGCCTTTCTTTAATGTCTTAATCTATGAAATGAGAGAATAATATTTACCTTGGAAGAATATTAAAAATATTAAGTATTATGATATTCTGGCTATAATGCTTTTTAACTATGTAAACTTGTAACAATCAGTGTGTTTCTGATTCCCTATGAATCAATGGGAATGAAATAACTACCTACTTTATAGAATAGCTGTCAGGATCAAATGAATCTATATATATGCACACAGAACAGCCCTTGACACTTGGATTGTACTGTATAAATGTTAGCTATCAGATATCTTTAAAGTCTGTAGCATAATGCTTAACATATGATTTATCAATAAAGGATAGTTATTTGTATACTGCCAAATATATGCCAAAATGGCTGCACTAAATATACTTACATGAGTAAGCACAGTGTAAGAGTGTACATTTCATTTCATCCTAGTCGAGCAAGTTTTTTTTAGAGTTTAAAAAAAACTTTGCCATTTTTCAAAATATATCAGAATATGGTTTTAATTTGGTTTATTTGTTTACCAATGACATTAAGTATTCGTAGTGTTTACTGATCATTTGTACTTCTTTTATGACATTCCTAGCAGGTTTCATTATTAATTTGTCTATTGGAAGACTCACATTTTTCTCATTGACTTAAAATATCTCTTTACATATGAAGACTATTATACTTAGGTTTGACTTATGTGTTGCAACCCTCATCGTTATTCATTTTTCTTTTATTTTTTTTGGCATTTTATTAAAAAACATTTTCTGTAGTTAATATAATATTTGAAATTTTTTGTGAATTTTCTGTAGGTAATTTGAAAAAAAATCCATATTGTCCATTCAAGGTAGACTAATATTTGTTTATATTAGATGTGCCATATTGATAATATATAATGCATTTATTGGAAGTGAAATCATATCAGAGACTGGAAACAGAGAGGTTTTACAAATTATACCAGCCTCTCTTAAGATTCTGAAGGTTATTCGGAGGAAAATAACTCCCTAGATTCAAAACCAGTACAATATATTATTGGATGTTGCTAGAGGGCAGGTCAATCGTGTGAACGGTATACAGAGAAAATAAAGTTAGAGAACCACTGACCAATTATATTTATTTTTATATACTCAATCTGCCGAAAACTAAGGAAAAAGTCTTCAATTTTGTTAGTTTCTCTTATGGAATCCTGCTTTTTCTTTCTCTTTTCCTTGTTCTTATTACTTTACATTCATTATTTATATTTTAATGTTCAAAGTCACATTATTTTAGTTATATCTCTATAAATAGAATCTAGTTTGACTTAGGTTTGTATTCAACTTGAAGTTGAATTGGGAGTTTAGCTCATTCACATTTATTTTTATAATTCATATAATTGCTCTTATTTCTGCCATCATATTTCATGCTTTCTGGTTTTGTTATTCTTTTTTAATACTCTTTAGAACTATTCTCTTATTTTTTTGTTCTTGTGTGGAATATGAATTCCTTAACTTTTTTTCCTCAGGGGCTTAAAGGTATATGTGCTGTTCACAATTGTGAAATAAATATAAGAAATAATCTTAAAGATTATGGAACATTTAACGGTAAAGAGAAAAGAATACCAGAAGGTGAGGCAGGAGTGAGAAAGTAGAGTCAGAGAGCTGGATTTGGTGGAGATGGTGGGAGGAGTGTGGAAATGGGATAGTGGTACCTGCTTGGTTATTTGGTTGAGATAACAAGGTATTGGGAGAGGAATGTAGGTAAAGTAGGTCATGACCAGTTTTGTGATTGATCGTAAATTAATCCCTTTTTAGCATTTCTGAAGTGACTTTGGTGAGCTTGTAATGTTTACTTTTGGTTGTTTAAGTGGTATTTCTTTGACTGAGACAATGCTGGTACTAGATGCACAAGGTAATTTAGATTTATTGGTTCATATAAGGTTCTTTACCAATTAAGTGGTAGTAAAATGTGTTGGTGTCTTTTCATCTATTTCTTTCTGTGAATAGCAAGCTCTTTTATTCTTCAGATATGGGTCCTTCTTTGGCTTGGAAGGGTTGCTGTTGTATATATCATTCTTACTTCTGGTAAGAAATAGAAGTTTTCAATATTGTCTGTTTTTGCAGTCCAGAACACAGCTTGTAGAGTCAAATCAATCTAGGGTTACGTTCCAGCTATGTCATTTGTTAACTGTATGATCCTAGGCACGTTAAAAAAAAAAACAACAAAACATATCCCTGTATCAAGAGTTTCCTCACCTATAAAACTTTATGTTATGTAATTGTTGTGAAGATGAAAAAAATGAATTGCCTTTATAGAGTATTTTGCTCAAAAATAGGCGCATAGTTAATGTTCACCAAATTAATTCTTTATACTCCTTGGTCTCTGAATTCTAAGTTATGACTTCGTAATTGTTTCCCTTTTTGTATTCTGATTTTTCATTATAGATTCTGCTCTTTGAACCTTCTAAACTGATTTTTAAATTTTTCTGTCTATGTCTTTTTTAGGATCTGCATTTGTTTCTCCTCTCATTCAGCTCACCTGGATTTCTGCCTACCTCTCACTATTCTCAGTTTTCATCCCTGTCGTTTACCACTTACCTTCCATCTGTGGTTTCATGGACTCCAAGTTCTTTTAGATCTTATTAGTAGCCTGAAACTGATGAGTTTAAAAATTTTTACAGGTTTTCTGAATTCAGTCTTCCCCAGAGCATAATAGCCTGCACTAAGAGTTCTATGCTCTCTTCTTCCTCTCGAGTCACAGATATTCTTCCTGTTGGCTAAATGCACCCCCAACTCCACATCCACATTTCACTTGCCCCATCCCTAAATTTACTTTCAGACTGAATGTTTGCTCAGGAAAATTAAATCATTTTCAAATCACCTTACTAGGCACTTAATTCTGTTAACAAAAACCTTCACTGGGATTATGCCAGGTCAGTTGAGGTAAAATTGCAGTAGCCTCCTGATAATAAATAAATCTCAACACCGTTCTCCCCAGTATTCGGTGAAGGAGGATAAGAACCTGTAGGCATTCTGTACCCAGGTGGGGGTTGGGTTTGCCGTGGGTTTTCCTTCCAGTAGTCCACTTGTTTTTACCCGGTGACCTTCCAGGTATTTCTAAATCTTTGGTCATTTCATTGGTATTCTTGTAAGGCTGTGGTTCTCTACCATGTGTGCTCACTGAGTTGCCTAGAGAGCTTTAAAAAAGTACTGATGCCCAGGGTCCACCTGCAAAAAGTGATTTTTTTGGCTTAGGATCCAGCTTGGGCCTTGATACCTTTAATGTCTGAAATTCTCTTGTACAGCCAGCATGGGGAAGCCCTGGGGAAGGGAGGACTTTGACACTGTGATCAAGTCTCAATTTTACCCAGAAATGCTTATGGCAACTCTCACCTCCCAACTGAAATTTGAAAATGTAGGACAAAAAAAAGATGAATGTCTATATAAAAATGATAAAATATTAAAATTAAGTAGATAAAATTAGCAAAGGAAAATCATAGGACAGCAAAAATCAAATGACTGAGTATTGGGAAGAGGTGGGAAATTATGGTCATACAGAAATGCAGAAAGCAAAAGGGAAAAAATGAATATTAACTAGGAGCACTAGAAGAATAGAATAGTGGGGCAGAATATTTACCATTCATGAATTTGGCTACCAGAGGATTAAATGAGATAAATCCCAGTAGCAGTGAAGAGTCCAAGGGTTAACAGCCCCACTCAGGAGCAAATGGGCCCCTTTGGGCTATAGGGTCTGGATTCTGTGCCCTCTGAAGGCCAGGGTTCAGAGCGGGGAGTTCTTGAAAGTTCATTTCCTCAGCTGGAGCCTCAGGGTAGAAAGCCCTGCAGTTATCAGTCCAGAGTATCTTTAGACTTGTTGCAAAGGGCTCCAATTAACTCTGGTAGCTTTTGCTGATTTTCCTTCCAGCCCTGTTAACATGCGAAGTTGCTTCCCAAAGAGAAAGTCCTGGCATTTCCCTTCAAACCAAGGGCTGCTCAGAAAGTGACTTCACAATTTGATTTGAAATTATGTCAAGTATGAGTGGATTCAAGAATTTATACGTATACAATAATTTCTTTCTTTTTTCCCCCTTAAGATATTAAACATGTAAACTTATCTGCATAGTTAGTACAGCATTTGGCTTAGTGCTAGGGCTGTAATTGATACACAGAAAATATTTTCTCAATTCCATTGTTGTATTGCATTGAGCTAAAGCCTAGGAGTTATATATTCCTTCTTTACAATAATAAATAATAATAATGACATTTATTATTCACTGTAGTTTAGCAAAAGAACCAATCATAATCTTTCAGATTACCCAAATAAATCTAAATTTATGGAGAAAAATAAATGAAAGACATTTTAATTTATAATGCAACGAATATTACAGCTTTTGCTACTAAAATTGGTTCGGTACTCATAGACAGTAGACTCTAATCTTCTACTTAAATTGTGTTGCGTACTGAAGATCTGCCTCTCAGTTTTCTTTCTCTTCTGTAGCCTGGTAGTAATAACAAATGACTCTCAACTCTATTGGCCATAAAGGAATTCCTGGATTTCTTATAAAATGCAGAGTCCTGGGTCTCCCACACAAGAGACTGTATATTGGAGCTAGGATTTGTAAATCTGCATTTGACAGAGTGTTCCAGTTGATTCTCTTGAAGAGGGTTTGTGGATCACATATTAAAGAACATGGCACAAGGAGAATGGTGAAGTGAGAAGTTATCATTTTTCACTGGCTGGGCTTGAACCTATCCCTGCTTTGTTTTCTCCTGCACCTTGTTCCACCTGCACTAGCTTTGCAGGCAGAATAATGCTAAGGGCAAGTGGAGAAATAGAGGCAGGGTTAGTAGGGTCTCTGACCCTTATGGGCAGTGCTACTGGAAGTCACCCAAGGAAAAGAAATGAGAATTACTAGAGCTCTTGGCAAAATCCAGACTCTGATTCAGTTCATATGGAGATGGGTGTGAGATTCCGCATTTGTAACAAGGCCAAGCTTACCACCTCCAACCCCATGTGTCCAGTAGAAAGTCAGGGAGCTCAATATTTCTATAAGAAATTGGAAAACAGGGGCTCCTGAGTGGCTCAGTGGGTAAAAGCCTCTGCCTTCGGCTCCGGTCATGATCTCAGGGTTTTGGGATCGAGCTCCACGTTGGGCTCTCTGCTTGGCGGGGAGCCTGCTTCCCCTTCTCTCTCTGCCTACTTGTGATCTCTCTCTCTCTCTCTGTCAAATAAATAAAATCCTTAAAAAAAAGAAATAGGAAAACAAATAACAAGTTTTAAATTTCAGGATTCCCATTGGGTTTTAGTGAAAAAAGATCCCAGTGCAATTCAGCATGTGAAATATAATCGTAACCTTGTAGTAGAATCTAATCTGCATGCATTTAAGTTACGACATTTAACTACCCATGGCGGGGGGACATTTCAAAATAATGTCATGGCAAACGATGCTATCTAATCCTGAAATTGCCAATATCTGTTATCTGTGAAGAATATGCAAATAATTTTAGGATTTCCCAATCTTTGACAAAAAAGTAAAACTCACTGTTGGGGTGCCTAAAAAAGAATGGAGAACCAAGAGCCCTAGAGAATCCTTGATTAATGAAAAGTTAAAGGCATACACAAAACCAAATGTACTGTACTTTATGGACCATACAAGGAGTTGTCAAGGGGACTTTAAATCATAAGTGATTTTTGCCTTATGCCTGACTTTGGAACTTAACCCCAGCTATCAGTCTGTCAGTAACTGAGATGTTACTCTTTCTATGGTTGTGCATGTATGTATATGTACATATATACATATGTATGTTCTAGGTAATATAAACTATCATTATAATCATCTAGAAATCTGCAGAGAAATGACTATAATAAAAACTTCAGGTGCCTGGGTGACTCAGTTGGTTAAGCTTCTGCCCAGAGTCCTGGGATCAAGCCCTACGTCAGCCTCCTTGCTCAGTGGGGAGCCTGCCTCTCCCTCTGCTTACTGCTCCCCCTGCTTGTGTGCTCTCATGCTCGCTCGCTCGCTCTCTCTCCATTAAAAAAATGAAGTCTTAAAAACAAACTTCAATGTTTCTTTTTCTATTCAGTTGGAAATTCTTACTTCACAAATGTTAAAACTGCCTATGGGTGCTCTTTGTGCAAGTGTGTTATTTCTTCATTAGACAATAAGCTCCAGAAGCCAAGTATCGTATTTTATGTTTATTTAAGTCTTGTTTGGTACCTTGCTCAAGGTAGATGATCAATACGCTTTTCTTAAGTGATGAAGAACTAGACAAATGAACAGATGCAGCTTTCTGCTACCACCTCTGTAGTTAATGAAATGTTAATATTGTTATATGCTGCTGAGGTGAGTATTGAACTAGTGGTTCTTAGTAAAGTCTCACCAGTGGTATAGTTCTCTAATTTTAGGAAATAATATACAGAATTATCACAAGTTAAATATATATGTGGAACTTAATATACGTATTCTCAATGGAAAAAAATGTCGGTAGAGTGAATAGAATTTAAAAATTAGTTCCTAGGGCGCCTGGGTGGCTCAGTTGGTTGAGCAGCTGCCTTTGGCTCAGGTCATGATCCTGGAGTCCCGGATTCAAGTCCCATATCGGACTCCCGGCTCTGTGGGAAGTCTGCTTTTCCCTCTGACTTTCTCCCCTCTCATTCTCAGTCTCTCGCTCTCTAATAAATAAATAAAAATCTTTTAAAAAAATTAGTTCCTAAACTTATACTTAATAATGGAACTCAAGTGCTATAATTTGCAATTAAAAATAATGGAAGCTTATATTGCTATAATGCTGATAATTACACAGAGCAGAAAATATTCATTTATTACAAACAAAAGCATTATCTACTCTGTTGCAGGCTAATGCTGGATCCTACCTTTACAATCTGCTTTTATTGTGTTTCTTTCCTAGTATTTTTTAATTGTGGTAAAATACACATAACAAGCAATCTGCTTTCACACCATGAAAATATGGTCTCTAAAGTAGAGTATTATATTTTTTAAAAATCAGAGTTTTATGGGGAAAGATAATAAAGATGAGTTTTCATTTTTATTTAATTTCACTGAAAGGATCCAAATAACAGTGACTTAGACAAGATTAAGTTTTTTCTTTTTTCTGGTAATAGGTGTTCACAGTCAATGTAGGGGTGGGATGTTTACAGTGCCAGAGACCCATACACTTCCGTCTTTTTGCAAATTCTAGGGAGGGGACTACTGCCTCATGGTCCAAGATGGCTGCATGAGCTTCAGCAATCCAGTCTGGTTCCCATCCAGCAGGAAGCAGGGATGGTTGAGAAAGGATATGAACACTCACTTCAAAGACATACTTCAGAAGTTATTCCTCTACGTCTATATACTTATGTGTGTACTAGGTATAGTCATGTGACTATGAACTTAAGTCTGAATTTAAGAAGTCTGCAAACTAAGTTCATAGTCACATGCCTATAGTTAACTGCTGAGAAATGTTGTCCTTATTCAAAATGTCCACTTGTCCAGCTATCATTGTATTGTACTGTGGATGAGAAGGAAAATATATCCTAGGAAGGTCCTTAGTGGTCTCTGCCACAACAGGCAAACTTCAGAAATAAATTTTAAAAATTCATTTTGTTGGTATTATTAAAAGATGAATTTTGAGGACATCTTTGCTATTTTTATAGTACCTTATAAATTAATATTCCGTATTTTTGGTTTATTACAAACTATTTCTTTAAATGTAAATCTTGAAAGAAATGGTCTGAAAAAATTCACAGGACAAAAATATGGCCTATGACATAAATAGTAAAAATAGAAATGATGTAATGTTCCTGCTTAGCTAATGTAGAAGAATTTCATTAGGTAATGCAGTGTTGATGAGTTAATAGCTTTGTCTAACTCTCCTGAATACATAATGTGCCTGAACTACTTGTACATTGTGAAATCTTCAGATAGGCCTTTTTATAAGTTATTCATTTTCTTTTATGCAGTAAGAATCTGCAGTGCAGGGTGCGGATTTCTTTTTGGTAACGTGTTGTACCGTGGTTAAAAAATGATGGTGACATATAAATTTTGCTGCATAGTGGTAATCAACTAGGTATATTTATAATACTAAAGCAGTTGATAGAAATACTTCAAGGTTTCCAGGCAGATTTGATAAAGAAAAAAAAATAGTCACCCCCAATTATTCTGTTTTCTAACTTCTGATCATTTTATATGTGTGTTGCAGGTAGAACTAATCAAAACTATAGATAGATAGATAGATAGATAGATAGATAGATAGATAGATAGATATCTCCATGTCCCATGTTATACTCAAAAGCACCTGTATACACACTTACACTGATATAGGATTTCTTATAAATCAGTTGTTTTTAAAAGAGAATATTATAGGCATACACACTTGCTCATTTTGGAGGGCAAGTGTGCTAGTTTCTGTTTAAACACAGTAAGAGTAATAAATTTGACCCTTTTAACAAATTTGAAGGTGTAATCTTAAATAATTTGCTGCAAATAATATGCTATTCTTTTTAGTGACATTATTTCAACCCATCTTTTTTCTTCTTGTAGAACGAGGGTTTAGGTTGAATAGCAAGAACCATAATCTTGGAGACAGAAGACTAGGTTCTCATCTCAGCTCTGCTGTTGAACTTGAGCAATTCCTTCTACACTCTGCCCTATAGGAGGCCCATCTGTACAGTGGGATAATAGTATGGGAGACCCTCTGCAGGGGACCTGGGACTCCCATCAATAAGGGATGACTTTCATTTCTTTTCGCATTTATTTAATGAATCCAGTATTTTCTTGGAGAGTCCTAATAATTCTAGTGTCGGTCCCTGAGGTTAGATGAAGAGTTAACAGGAGTGGATGGCTTCAAACCTATTGTAGAATTAGAATGAAAATGACAAAACTATAGTTCTTACCACAAAGGCATTGATTAAAAATTTGAGGTTAGAT
Source organism: Nasua narica (assembly GCA_028533885.1). NCBI lineage: Eukaryota > Metazoa > Chordata > Mammalia > Carnivora > Procyonidae > Nasua > Nasua narica. The sequence continues at coordinate 14,882,906 of CM052814.1, forward strand.
GTAAACCTGCTGAGAGAATCTTAAATGGGTAACAGTTTGAGGTCAATTAAAATCCCTGTTTAAACCTTTCTCAAAGACTGGGATTAGACCCTATATCTTATAAAGAAAATAAAAGAATAAAATTTTTTTCCTCTTTGTAAACATCAAATTCTGTTTAGTTTTCTGATCCAAGGTATATGACTTTCTGTAATCCCGACTAGAAGTTTTAAACAAGATCAGAAAGACCCTTTGAAAAAAAATTAAATGCAAAAAATTAGTTTCCGAGTTTTTAAAGGATTACCATAGGTTTAGGGTAAGGGTGTTTACTGTTCCACTTTTTGGTTAAAATGAAAACTGACTTCCTTTTTATAAATATTAGAGATCCTTATTCTCATTTATAGTATTACCGAAAAACACAATGACAACAAATTGCCTCCTTCCTAGGCTATTCAGAACCAGGGGAGAAGCATCCTGGGTGTGTTTCCAGATCTCTGTTAGACCATTAAATTTTCATCCATATTTAACAAATGTCATTATTCAGTTTCATGGGGTCACTGTGTCAAAATGTCTGTGTTAGAACTTTAATTTATTTTCAGAGGTTCCGTTAAGTGTGCTGAAAGCATGGCATGTTGATTGATTTACTCTCTTTAATCCATCCACTGGGGTGGTTTGCAGCTCAAAACTTATTCTGGGATGTATACGTAAAACATTAGAATTTATCGGCGCCGCTGCTGAATCCAACACCAGAAAAGTCTCGCTCTCTTCTGCTTTCCTTCCTCTGGCTGGTTTTCTTTGAAAAGGTGGGTTCTTCCATTATGTCTCCAGGTAGCAGAAGCAGCCCCGCCTGTGTGGTATCCCTTACCAGATGGCCCTCTTAATAAATGCCTTGCTCTTGCCCACCCTCACTTTCTTGATCCAAATGTGAAATGCCAGCAAATAAATAAGAGCATTGTACTCTGATGAGTTCTCTTGAGACGAAAAGAAGCCCTGGGGAGAAGAAGCTAGAAACAGCTTTTCTGTTTGCTGGACTGCTCCTAATTACTGGCTAGTAGGTAGAAGAAACTGTTTAGATAATATAGAATTTAAAGGGAAAGAGCGGGAGGGAGGCAAGAAGGGGGCCGGAGAGAGTCAGGGAAAGAGGGAGTGTGCATATTATTTCAAATGCCTTTGCTAACAGGAAAATACTCCTGGATTATTCGAGTCCGTTTGAAATAGTGTGCATGATCTTTGAGAGGGGACCCCAGACTTTGGTCTCGGGGTAGGCAATTGCTGTGTGCAGAGCTCACTGTCAGACGAAAAGTGCAACAGAAATGAGTGGGTAACGAGAGCAGAGCAGCCAGTTCTTTAATTGAATTAAAAGCTGGGTGACATCAATGCAGACACCTGTCCAATTACAGACAGGCCAAGGTGTTTACCATTGCTGTACAAGCGATTCGAAGATGACAGAAATCTTTCCGCCCACAGATTAACATAATGAAGGAGAACAGATTACAGTGGATGCCGGCCAAACACCTAGGTTGGCAGCTGGGGGTGGGCTGGGGGAGGCAGGAGGAGTCTGCTCAAGTATGTAAATAGAAATGGGCTTTTTTTCCTTTTCCAAAATGTGTGTGGCTTTCCAAAGGATGCTGTTTTGCTTTGTGTCTCGGGCTTGGTTTCCGGGCAGAGCATTTATACTTGTCTGTGTTTAGTCAGAAGAGTTAATCATAAAATTTCAACATCACAGCTGGTTCTTCTGTTGTCTCCTGCCTCTCGGCACTCAGAGCTCTCTTAGAGGCTCAAAAGCTCACGCGGCTGGGGTCAGCTCCACAGCGATTTTCTCCTAGGTAGTCGGGCTGCCTCCAATCGCTAATATTTCTCTTTGGCTCCTTTGAAACTTGAGGCTAGAGCAAGGGAAAGAACATGTTGGAAATCATCGTCATTGGTCAAAAGAAACAATGTCTGTCTCTTTGCTGACTCCCTGGAATGGGTGGACTGGGAATGGGGGGTCTCTTCTAGTGGGGGACACAGCAGAGTGGCACTAAGCAGTTGGAAGAGTCTTCATTTTTCAGTCAGGCATCAAGTGCCAGCTTTGCTAAACCATTTAAGAGCTGCTGGAAAACGGGACCACTCAAGAAGGAAAAGGACATGTCTTGTGCTCAAGGAGTTCCCGAAATCATTTTGGGGGACTTTTAAACTTTAGGGTTCTCCAGGACAAGGTTCTCTTGCCCACTGCTAGGTGGAAATCCTCAGAACATAGAGTTTGGAGCCATATACAGCAGGACTCTGGAAGGTCCTACTGCGATGAGCCTTATTCCTAGAAATGAAGTCCCTGTCCCTATTCTTTCAGCCTGGGCTTCCTGCATGCACCAAGGCCCACAGGACTGCAATTCAAAGGGAATATACTTACTTTACTTCAAACTCCCTTGGTGTGGCATGTCAGGATTTCTCAATGTTAAGCATTAATGCAAAATGCATTATCGCTTAGCAGTGAGAGTTCTGGTCCTGCTGGTGCCAATGATTTTAATCTGGTTACCAACACTCCCATGTTTCTTGGGATACTAACACTTTTAAGACATCAATAATGCTTACTTTATGCTTATTGAATGTTTTTTCAGCTTATCCTCTTCCATTATCAAAAGGGACTGGCAGGTTTCCTGACATGGTTGGGACCATTTTCTGATTTCACAGAGTTTTGTGGCTGAAAGGGAATTTGAGAGGTCATCTGGCTGGCCTGGAGGTAGGGACGGTCTTAAATTCAAAAGGAAAAAAAGGCTCCTCTGTGATGTCTCTCAAAGGAAAAGACTCATATCCCAGCCAATCTTAACATTTCTCACCGTCAGGATAGACTTCTTTATTTTAAAAACCCCAGGTGTCATAAAGGGACCCCTCTTTCTCTTATTGGGCTTTCTTCTTTTTTTCTTTTTTTTAAGGATTTTATTTATTTATTTAACAAAGAGAGACACAACAAGAGAGGGAACACAAGCAGGGGGAGTGGGAGAGAGAGAAGCAGGCTTCCCACTGAGCGGGGAGCCCGTTGTGGGGCTTGATCTCAGGCCCCTGGAATTATGACCTGAGCCAAAGGCAGACACTTAACTGACTGAGCTACCCAGGTGCCCCCTCTTACTAGGTTTTCTATAGACACAGAATATATGCAGTATTTCTCTGCCTAGGACTCCTTTAAAATATGTCCCACTATATATTTTTCAGTATTATTTTTAATATAATACTGAAGTATACTTTCAATGATTATCCATCTTTCTCTTTGTCTTTAATTAAATCTAGATCTCCTATCACATTGGACTAGGAAGTCGGGATCTTATAAATGCCCCTGTCCACTTGTCATATACGCAAGTATTCTGCTTTACGTGCTAATGTATGTATTACTGTTATCATTAGGAGCCTTTGAGTTCTAATATTTTCTTAGATTAGAAATCTTATAAAGATAAGATGTATTCTATAGCACCTTTCCCAGAAGCATAGAGAAAAAGAAATGGGGATACTTTTTGATGATGATATATTGTCATAGTAGTACTACCAATTTTTCTTTCTTTTTTTTTTTTCTGGAGAATGTATGATCTAAGTAAGACTCTGACACTTCAAATGAGGCCATGAGGCCAGTCACTCAATGATCTCTATGGATATGTATCCAAGAGAGGCTATCTTAATTAATCTCAGGGAGAATATACTTATTCTCTTTCTTTGGTGATAGCAGAACTTCTCATAACCATTCACTTTAATCCATCCTCATAAACACTTCATACTGGGAAACAAGATGTAAACCACTTGTCCCAGGCAAAAAGGTGACTTTGTTCTGAATTGGGGAAGATGACTTGGTTAACCAGCCCCCTCCCAACCACTCACTGTAACTGATAAGAGGAGAGAAAGTGCTGAATCTTGGGCGCCTGGGTGGCTCAGTTGGTTAAGCGTCTGCCTTCAGCTCAGGTCTTGATCCCAGGGGCTTGGGATGAGCCTCCACAGGGCTCCCTGCTCCACGAGGAGGCTGCTTCTCCCTCTGCCCCTGCCCTCAGCCAGTGCTAAAAAATACCCAATATTTTCGAAGGATAAAATGGCTAGAACATATCTCACAAGGTTACCTCAGTTTTGAGTCTGGATTTTTGGGATTATGGTGAAACATTAAGAAAGGGGAAAATGAAGCTTATGAAATTGTTGAGGCTGTCAGGTCTGGATCAGAGGATATTGCGAATGAAATGCTATATAAGGGACGGGATATATGAGCTGCCAGTAGAGGTGCAGAACCGGAGCTGGGGAGAGATGTGAAGTCCAGTCTGTAGATACGAATGAGAGATGGGGCTTGATGAGCTCACAACGGTAAGTGTTAGAAGAAGAAAGAAGCCTGAAGATACCACCAAGTAAAACAAGAGCTATTTAAAGGACTCTGAAGGGAAGATAGCCAATCAGGTCAAGGAAAGAAAGGAGCTCTCAGGAGCTAAGGAAAACAACTGGGGAAATTCAATGGCACAGAGAGAGCCGAGGGAGTCAAAATCCAGTAAGTAGAGGGAAGATAAGGATTTGAGGAAGGGTTGCTTGATCTGATATTTAGAGATTACTAGTGTTCTTTAAAAGATAGAAATTGGGATTTAATGGCACAGTGTGGGCAGGAAACTGGGTTGTGGTAGTAACGGTTTAGACTGACACGGCCTCTACTAGATCTCTCTCCTTATACAGCTCTGTGTGGAGCACTTTATGTTCCTAAACTCATTTAATCTTGTTAGTAACACTATGAGCTAAGTGCTCTATTGTCCCCAACTCTTAGGTGAGAGCTGAGACCTGTCCTTCAAGGTAGGTATTGGTTTAGTTGTTTACAGTTAAGGAAACTGAGGCACAGAGGTCTGAACAACTTGTCCAAGCCCACACAGCAAATCAGTATCAGAACTGGTGTTTGGACCCAGGCAATCAGGCCTCGGTGCCCATTCTCTCGACCACTTCACCACCACGTGATGAGATGCACAGGTGGTGATGCGCACTTTCTTTTAAGACATCTAGTGGAAGGAGAAAGAACTTCTTAAAGCAAACTTGGAATGCAGATCATGGTCTAGGAAGTTCAAGAAGAAGTAACAGTCCCCGTGGCAGAAATGAAGGACAGCAGAAGGTTAGGACGTGCGGTGGATTCGAGATCAGAGGGAGCTGAATTTGGCCTGAGGGAGTCATGTGTGTGTGTGTATTAGGTCACTGGCTCAATGTCTTCTCTGGCCATGAGTTAAGGTGATGGTGCCAAGTGCAGCAGAGAGGGCTCAGGGACCCAGGGCCATGCTTGGGGGAGATGTTGGAATAAAGACTTGCAGCCGAGCAGTCACTGGGGACTGACATGTGGGAAGTGCTCAAGTAGACAGTAGCTCTGGTCTTTGCTTCACCGTGCCCTTTGGTCATTTGATTTTTTAAAAGTTTCTATTAGGGAGAGGAAATAGGAAAACATATGTTAAATTTTGTGTTTGAAGGATGCAAACTATTACCAGTATCGGCACATTTAAGTAACAGTACATTCTCTAGGCTACCGAAGGCTTACAGAGTAAAGGGATACCATGACAGGGACCATCTTTTTTTATAAGAGTGTTGACAGTCTATGTGGTTAGGATTAAAGGCAACTCTGAAAAATGTCCACAGTAAAAAACAATGGTGAGCAAATACACAAATTATATTTTTGATACTTCTTTAATTCCTGGGATTAAGTAAATAAAAAGCTTTTGCCTTGATTATGAACATTAGTAAACAAAATGTGCTTTCATTTCTGCAGGTACTTTTAATTGCCGAACAAATCTTAGGTGTTCACCACCAAGCCGGGTTAATTCAACACTTCAATGTGTACCACTTCTGTTTAAGACAGGTGTCTTAATTAAATAAACTAATAATTTTGCAAGGAGAAGCACAAAAGCATAATTACCTAATTTGCTAATTGTTCAACTATGTTGATTTGCACATTTGTTGGTTGTAACATGAACAAATAGTTTGTATATGTGTATCCTACCGTTAAAGTAATGAAACCACTCTTGGGATTAGCATTTCCTAAAGTGTGTTAATAGACACTATGTAAAAAGGACTCTCGTTGAATAAGGCTAAAAAAATGCTAGGTTAGAGAAAATTGAATAGTTTTATTCTGCAGGAGGTCTAGAATCCTAGAATGGGATAATATGCATCTTACCTATCAGATGCACGAGGCTCTGCTTCACGAACTGTGTATGGAAACCCATCTTTGCAGGGGAACGTCTCAGGGCACTAATGTTCTGAGGAGCACATTTGGGAAAATGCTGTTTCAAGTTGTTTTAACAATAAGTTGGTCTCAATTTTTTTTGCTAGTCACTCTATTCTGTAATCAGCACACAGGCAGGAAAATTAATTAAAGAGGCATTTTTTGTTTGTTTGTTTCTGTGTCTCTACATCTCTCTCTCCACACACACACAGAGACACACACGCACATACTGCTCTTTATAGCTGCTTACAGTAAACGTGCAAACTTCCTTTTTCCCCTTTTTATTACAGGCATATTGACAGGCTTGCTACCTTTCAAAAACTATGCAGTAACCCTAACTGCTTGCACTTTGGCTGGCTGTACCGAGAGCTCACAGGCATGGAACATCTCTACTCTACAAGAAGGTAAAGTAATTTCAAAGGTCTTGACTTCCACATTTCAGTTATGAATAATAAAATAGGAGAAGAGCTAAATGCTGCAAGGCCATTTGCTGGAAAACCCCAACCTAATTTGATGACAAAGTGCATTGCCAGGCCATAATTGCTCCATTTTTTGGGGGGGTGCGAAAATGAATCAAACTCCATACCCTTTAATGACATGCATCTTTAATAGCTGTAATGCAGATTAATGGGCTTTTTAATTGCTGTTACATTGTTCATGCAAGAGCCTTGTCATTAATATGAAGCATCTGAAAGATTAATGAAAGCTTCCTCATTTTACTATGGCTCAGAAGTAAATCTAGAGACAGTCTGACTAAAAAGAATTGATTGTACGGCACAGTATGAAATTGAGAATCAAACGGTTGATTTCCATGGTCTCTTTGAACTGCTAAACACCAGCACAGGCAACAATTATTTCAGTATGATGGAGCCTCCAAATGCCGGTTGAGGCATTATTAATCACTCCTCCATTCCTTGTGACTGAAGTCTCACTTTTGTTGTACTTGGAACTTACAAACTGTTGGCATAAATTAATGTTTCAGCAAGCATACGTTAAGAAGGCAGTGAGGAAGAGAAAATATTTTAGCACTCCAGAGTGAAAGCTTTGCGCAAGCTTCAGAATGCAACACTTCAAGAAATAACAGCCCTCCAAACATTTGAAGCATTGTTACTTCATATTTTCCTCTCCCAGATGAGAGGAATTACGCATTGCTTCTACTGTCTAGTTGTCAAGTTATTTAGGAGATTGAAAAGCTTGATCTGCGGGGGAAGACTCAGCCAGTCTCTCTCCCTCAGCATCCGTTGGTCCTCCTTCCTGACTCCCTCTTTTCCCCTTCCCTCTTGCAAATCCTTTAGCAAGTACCCCTCACATGGAAGACATGAGAGAGAAAGACAATGGCCCATGTGATGAAACAGGATAGAGGGGCCCATGAAATCCTTCATGTGACCTTGTCCCAATGAGAGCCTCCTCACCTGGACTATGGCATCAGTGACCTGTCATCCATGTTTTCTCAGGGTTCTCTTAGTCAAGCCTGTGGAGAAAAGCACTGTTTCTCTTACTGAGGCATTGCTTCTGCTGGGCCACATGATCCACGTGATGGTCCTCTCCTCTTACAAATGCTTCCGCCAGCCTCAGTATGGGACAAGCATCCTTATTTTCTCGATACCCCCTACCCCTTCTGTCCAGGTTTTGCCTGGAACCCTTCAAACCTACTTCACAGCTATATCCCAGAGGGATTCCTAATGGCCCCTAATGACCATTCCCTCTTCATTATTTAAGGAATTCCCAACTTCTAGCTCTTTCTTAAAGTCATAGCCAATGTGCCAAACCATAAATGTATTTAAGCTCAATATTGTAAAATTTTAGGTTCCCGTGATTCCGATTTATTCACCATTACAGAAAATTAAGAGAACCTTATTTGAAAAAAAAACAAACTTATACACAATGTTGTTTTCATATATAATTAACTCAATTGATTCTGTACTTGCTGGTTATTTCTACAGAGACACATAGGCTTTTTTGTATCTATTACGAACCACCCTCCCCAGCGTTGCCCACCTTAGATCAAAAGCTCCTTAAGGGTAGGGACTCGTTAGACTTGCTTTAACCCAAGTAGAGATTATGGGTTAATAATACTCTTGATGAAGTAATGCAAGCATCACTCAAGTGAACTAGTGTAATACTCCCCAGCCGTCATTAATGCAAATTCTCATGAATTCAAGACAGTTATTTAGTACTATTCCTAAAGCAATTACTGACAAGCTGCTTATGAATCAGAAATATTTCTATGCGTGGAATATCAGGTTTATTTCATGATTTATTGGTTTAGGTCTGAAAAGTTTGAATTAGAAAAGTAAACTAAAATTAAACTCTATAATAATCTTTTTTTTTTTCCACAGCCCCCCAAGAAGTTCAGCCACCAGTAGCCAAATCTCTTCCCAATTCTTTGTTACTGTCCTGGAATCCACCCAAAAGAGCAAATGGTATTATAACTCAGTACTCTTTATATATGGATGGGATACTAATCTATTCGGGCAGTGAAGAGAACTACACAGCCACAGGTAAGACTCCTAGAGTTATCAGTAAATAGTTCTAGTGAGACTAGGTATATTTCAGATAGCTGTAGTCTGTAATTGTCTGAAAATGTAGTCTTTAAAATTGGGGTACTTATTCTGTCTCCTGTTATTTGGTCCCCTTGCATGGTCCGTAGTCCCACTCACCGTGCCTGGTTGAGTCAATGTCATATCAAACAAATTCTACTGTCACATGAGGTAACTACTTTAACATCTTCATGAATGCAGGGTTATTTTAAGACTCAGATGTGTGACTCAGGGTCGTATGAATTTGGGGCCATTTGAGAAGAAACAGTATATATACTGAAATCGTATTATAACATGTGACAACCCTTGAGTAAAATGAAGTAAATTGCTGAGAACCTTGTAAAACCCAAGAAGCCTATATTATATCTTGTTGCCTGGTCTCTGAATCATGCTTATATTTGTGTAGTAATTTTAGCGGTTATATATTGTATAATATTTTATATACTGTATGTGACTATCTGGTAAGACATCATGAGTTAAATATTGACCGATGAAAAACTGAGGCCTAGAGATATGGCATTCTTCGTGAAAGGTCACAACCAGGGAGAAGCAGAGACAGGACTCATTATTTATGGATTCAGTCCTCCGAATTAATGCCAGCTGCTAAGGTTGTCAGAGGGAATCAGCGGCATGCTGGCCCTCCTCCTTTGGTGCTCATGGCTTCAGGGGGACACACACGGATGTAGAGATGAGGCATTTGTGGACAGGTTTATGGCATTTACCCAGTGACATCCTCAGGGTTTACGTTTTTTGGGTCCTGTCTAGACCGAGAACCCTTCAAGGAAGAACAGCTATTACCTTAAAAAAAAAAAAAAAAGCTATTACTTTAATATTTTGTTCCTTAAGGTTGGATAGAATTCTGTACTACATGCTCTAGAAGGAAAGTGCTATTATTACCCCCAGGTTACAAATGAGGAAACTGAGGCAGATAAAGATTAAGGAATTTTTTTTGAAGTCACACAGCCCATGAGTGGGATTTTGATACCAATCCAGGCGTTCTGGCCATGATGAAGAGCATGTGGTCTTAAAACAAGTTACTTTACTTCTGAGACTTAGTTTCTGAATCTGTAAAATGGCAACAACTATGATTTTCAGGATTTTAAGGAGAACTGGAGCTATAAATAAAATGCCTAATGTGTTCTTAGCACTTAGTAAAGAGAATACTCTTAATTCCTGTAAAATGGAGAGTTCATGTTTTAAATTTTGAAAATAGATTAATCTTGCCCTAACAATATCTGAAGGCATTATTTTAATTAAATATTATAGGCCATAGAAATTACTTCAAAAGAAATGAAAACGTATCATGGAATGAGCTATACACATGAATTAACAATTAATATAAAATACTGCTGTAGGACCCAGAAATATCATCATGCATAATAGGAAAACACATCTTTTAGGCCCAGTACAGACATTTCCTTTGAGAAGCCTTCTCTGATGTCCAAGAGTTGAGGTGATGCAGGTATACTGTTTGGAAACCTGTGTGCCCCTCTTTTTTTTTTTTGGTGCTGTCTTTGAATAAGGGTGCTTATTTACTTGTCAGTTTGCCCTTCTGAACCCCAACCTTCAAATACATGACTGAAAGTGTCTGGTTCATTACTCTATCTCCAGGACTTATCACAGAGTGGGAATAGACGGTGTTGAATAAATGAATGAATGAAGTCGGGTGATTGCTGGGAACAGAAAAAGAAGCTAGCAAAGGGGAAATTGTGGAGGGTAGGGGTAGGGTGGGAAAGAAAAAGTGACAGAGAAAAGAAAAAAAGAAAGGTAAAAAAAGAAACTAAGATCCCTTCCATGGGTAGACATGAGTGCCAGCTCAGTCTATCGGGAAGTTGTGTGGCTGATGGCAGGTCTCAAAATGTAAACCTTGGGGCACCTGGGCGGCTCAGTGGGTTAAAGCCTCTGCCTTTGGCTCGGGTCGTGATCTCAGGGTCCTGGGATTGAGCCCCGCATCGGGCTCTCTGCTATGCAGGGAGCCTGCTTCCCACCCCCCTCTCGGCCTGCCTCTCGGCCTACTTGTGGTCTCTTTCTCTCTGTCAAATAAATAAATAAAATCTTTAAAAAAAAATGTAAACCTTGACTATTTCCAAACTGTGCAGAAGGCCATATGAGGTGACACTGTGCACAGTCAGAAGAGCAGTGTGGGGAAGACAGGAGCCCAGAATTCACATTGATTTCCAATACTACTTCTAAAATGCTGCTAATTCTGTATTTTGTTTGATTGAAGCATCAACAGAACCATATGACTCTGGTGTCTGCAGTGAAAAATCTTGGCAAATGTTACCATAGTGTGTTAGTCCAACAGATGCCCCCCAATATAATATAATGTAAAGAAAGTGAGATATTTTTGTAGTGCCCACAACCATCTTCTCGAGCCACAGAGATAATAGTTTTTTATGGTTTTCATTTTTTAATGTATATTTTTAAAGATTAAATCTTGGGTAATATTTTTTTTAAACTATAGCCTTCTTGGCTTCTAATAAGCAACCAGATTTCTTGCTGTTCTCATCCCCAAATGGCAGAAGATATAAGGCACATTGAGACCTCAACACAAAGGAGAGAAACAAATCCAAGAACGTTATGATGGAATTCAAAGTCATGCAAGATTGGTTTTAACACTAGAGCTAGGAAAACTGAGGCCAGGGGAGGTTAAGAAATTCTAACCTGTATTAGAGGAACCACTTCAAATCTGGATCTGTCTGGCCCCAGTCTATGCTTTCATTCTTTCTGCATTCTGTTACTCAAATTATTACATATTATCTTATTTTTTACATAAATAAATATTATATTATTACACATTCACATAATGTGTAAATGTTTTGTGTAAATATGTAAATTATCAACATATTAACATAAACATATTGTGTAAATACGCAAATATTTATACCACATGTGAATGTTACATAATATGTAAACATTACATATTTACATAAATAAATATTACAAATTATTACATATGATTTTATTTTTCCTCCCAGCAATGCTGACAGGGAGACCAATGCCTGATTGCAATCCCCAGAGCACCCGCATTATTCTTTTTAGGGCTGCCATAACAAAATACCACAGACTGGCTGGCTTAAACAACAGAAATTTATTTCTCACAGTTCTGGAGACTAGAAGTCCAAGATCAAGGTGTTGGCAGGTTTGGTTTCTCTCGAGGCCTCTCTCCTGGGCTGGCAGGCAGCTGCCTTTTCACCACGTCCTCCCAAGGTCTTTCTCCTGTGCGCACAGCCCTTTCTTACCCGGTCACTAGCCCTGTTGGATTAGGGTCCCCCCGTTATGATCTCATTTATCCTTAATCACCTCTTCAAAAGTCCCATTTCCGAATATAGTCACATTGGGAGTTAGAGCCTCAGAATACGAATTTGGGGGAACACAATTCAGTCCGTAACAGCATCCTAAAGGGAATACTTTTTCTACTATGAGCGCAGACTGAATGCCCACTTCTGTATAGATTCTCAAGTCATGTGAGGATTAAAGAAAGTGAACCTTAGGATCCCTTTTACCTCAAAGATTTTATATCTGTAATAGGCACTAATTTCAGGTCATTTCATTCTTCAAAGTCTACCTGTCCATTAGGAATCATAGAGAAGGCACAATGTGAAGGGGATTCTGTCTGTCTGAAGTCAGCCAGGAGAAGGCTGATAGAGGACATTGCCCTGGCCATTGAACAGGCTCTAGCCTGTCCGGACACTGAATGTGGGTCATGTTCCATCGTCAGACACGTCCATGACGTCATTGGTACTTGTTGCTCGCCTTTGTGTCCTTTCCATGCTGAGCATGGTTTGCGGGCAGAGCGTCCCCTGGTGAGGATTGGTGCTGTCAATAATAGTGAGAGTTTAGGACTACTTGAGTGCGTCTCTTCAGTGCTGAAATGCCGATTCATAGGGAGACAGAGAAATGGAAGATGCAGTCTAATGCATTAGAGAAATAATTAATAATATTTTTCCATTATAAAAGCACTATATGCTTATTGAAGATAATTTAAAACATCCAGATGTCTAATACCTGAGAATCCCACCATACTGATAGAAACTCAATATAGGATGTAATTCCTCCTAGTACCTTACTCACGTTAACAAAATTTGATCTGTAATGTATAATGTTGAACCCTTGCATATTTCCTTATTATGACTGTATCCCACTTTATGAAGCATTTTTTCCTGAAAATATTTTTTTGAAATATTTTAATACCAACATCATATCCCATCCAAATTTACATTAATGCATTAACCTCTGGAAAGAGATCACGTTTCTAATTTATCTCTCTTTTAAATATATTGTGAAAAATATTATTGTTGTAATCTTGTTTATTAGATTCCCAAAAGAGGAACAGCTGAGTCAAAGGTAGTGAACCTTTCCGAAATATTGGATATACATTTTCCTATTATTTCCCAAAAAAGTTCATCAGCCAGTCATGTTATATTCTTAAATCTTTGATAATTTTGCAAGTGAAAAATATTATTTTCTTTTTGTTTGCATGTTGAACTACTAGGTACAGGGCATACTTTTTGCATGTTTGTTAGAGATTTATATTGTACTTTGATTAGCTGATCACAGCCTTGAGCAAAGATTTAATAGGTGAGGAATAATTTTGAAACTTCCTAAAGAGCTGTGTTTGATACCCTGTTTTCCCTAGTTGTAATCATCTGCACTATTTAAAATTCCTTGTTTTCTACCCTATCAAAAACTTCCTTAATAACCTGGTTTTGGTGTCCTTCTCAGTGTCAACCTTTTTCCCACTCTTACTCCATTTATTTGTAGCTTCCTCTTAAGTTCCCTCATGGAATCAACATTCTTCTGTTATGTGTAGCAAATGGGTCTCGCTGCCATGGTGAATACAGGTAAAAGTAAATGCATTTCAGTTTGGCAGCCACTTAGCATCTCGGTCGTTTGAATTTTTTTTTCTTTCTCTTAAATATGAAGCATTAAAAGTCAAAGGCATTGCTGCACCTTGAGTTAGTACAAAATATATTTAAAAATGCATACAGTTCAAATTTTTTGCCTTGCATAGGCCATAAGCTAGTAGTATGGTGGGTCAGTTGTGACACTGAAAAATGAATCCAGTTAGAGAACCTCCCGAAGGCTGTTGATGTTTGCTATAATAAATAGCACACACTTTAAGTCAAACTTTTTCATTCTGTATTCAAAGGTAATGGATTTTTCGTAACCATAGTAACCTTGGTGTATTTCTGGATAAATACATGAGGTATATACATTCTAGTTTTATTTTTGAATATAAACTACCACATTATGTATTACTAATAATATGAAAAATAGGATGTAGGTTAGTGTAATGACAGCTTAAACTAGTATGCATTTTTCTTCTGCAAAAAATAAATATTTATCAAAAGTATAGGTTCAATTAATTTTTCCCCCAGTTTTGTGGTATTCTGGTGGTGCCATTTATCTTTTTTTGCAAGATCTCCATTAATCTCTTATTTCTGTCCCATAACAGATTTTTAAGAATTTTGAGGTAAAAACGATTATGCTTTAAAGCTTATGATTAAAAACATTATTGAAAGATTGAAGGACCTATATTGATGTCACCAACAAAGCTATTGTGAGCCACTTAAGATGTATGTATATAGTATGTTCATAAAGAGGTAGAAAAAAAAAAAAGAAAGAAACCTATTGTGAGACCATTCAACGTCCCAGGATTGTTTCAAAGTTCAGGCTAGATAGCATCCTGATTGATGATGACTATCCAAACTGTAGCCAACCAGATCATTCTCATTTTAAATGAGCACCCTACCAGAAACTGGCAATCTTCAAGAAGTTTGCGAGATGTTTCAGAGAAGCCTACAAAGTTTTCGGAAACAAGGATAGCAAGATGGTGGGCACTGGGAGAAGCAAACTGTGCATGTGACAAGGATGTTTATGTGAGTTGTGCAAACTGGTAAAGAAAGAATAGTGATCCCTCTGGACAGTTCTTTTTTTTAATGACACAAGTTGGTGGTGGTGAACCTACCTAAGCCATTGTTGCTGAGAACTCCTAGAACTCCAGAGGGGTAAAGGTCAATAAGGACTCTGTGATGTACGTGTAGACATATCTGACACCAAACCATATGACATATATGTTTTCAAATGTGTCATTTAATAAATCTATAGTAGTCTTATGATTGAGTAAGTGTGACATTTCTAGCACCAGACAAGGCATCTTCCCACTGCTACCTCATCAGGACCTACACTTCTGTCACTGAGGCTAAGGCAGTAAAGAAGCAAGGATAACAGCAATGTGAGAAGTGTGTGTGTGTGTGTGTGTGTGGTGTGTGTGTGTGTGTGTGATAGAGAGAGAGAGAGCATGAAAAGGAAAGGAAAGGAAAGAGAAAAAACAGATGAATCTGGTAAAGTTAGATAGTATTTATATCTTTAACCAACTAAAAAGCGCAAAAAACTGTTTTGTTTTGTTTTGTGGTCTCATTTGCCAAGGTCAAAAAGAACCATGTTTAAACAGCAAAATAGAAATGTTCATCTTGAATCTTCCAAACACTTAACGTCTGACAATGAGAAATTTATTGCAGAAGAAGCTGTATTGCTTATGGCACAATAAAAAGCATTTAAAGGTTGGGTACTTCTAACCAAGTGTTATAAGGAACCTTATCAATTCTCTACAAATTTGAGCTAAATTATATTCATTCCAACTGATGGTTTACAAAAGATCCTTTCTTAGCCAAATAAAACTTCACTTTAACCTTGATATTTTCTGGACTTTTGCATTTTTGAATACCCCGAGGCAGTGCATCTAAATCACTCCTTTTACATAAAGTAATATTTTAGAAGGAATACTGTTAACATGCTTGTGTTCTAATCCATAAGGCTGGGTATTAATAAGACAGAGCATATGACGATTTTCAGGTAAGGCAATGATCTCATCTATGAGTCATGGTGCCTCTCTATTACAAACTAAAGTCATACTTTGTGCCCTTTTTTTGGTCACAGACATATAGCATTAAATTATAAAAAGTCTAAGAAACCTTGAGGCTACAAGGAAAAAAAAGCCTAAATTATGAAAAGAGGCTAGATCGCTAACTCTGTGGTCAAAGACTTCAGGAAAGTTGCTCAGATTTGGCCAAGGACAAGATCCTTGGGTCAATGAACAGAGGATGCTGATGCTTAAAGAGTAACTTAGTAGCAAAGGGTCAAGTGAAATGAAATAACTTGTACAGATGTTGAAATATCAGTTGTGGTTAATTGTAAACAATACAACCAGTGTCATTTTTACTTTAAGATATTTCTACAGTGTACCAGTATGTGAAGAAATGAAATATGTTTAAATTTATATTTTAAGACCTATACCCAAATATTACCTATAATCTATTAACATAAGTGATGAATATTATCTTCTTAGATAAGTAAGAAAGGGCTTTATATTTGAAGGGATTTCAGAGGGAGGGAGGGAAATAACATCCCTAGAAAAGGAGAGGTGTTCAATCCAGAAAACAGTGATGGAAGATGCCCTTCCATTGAGATCTTTACAAACAGAGACTAACTGCTATTCCTGGCACTGACAACTGCCATTATTTTTTATTTTTTTTAAACTTAATTGAATTATGAATTCTTACCAAAAAAACCACATATTCAGTGGCCATCTTGATGAATATTCACAATCGGAACACATCCATGGAGCCAGCCCTTCACCAAGAGATAGACACTGTTAACATCCTAGAATCCCCCCATTGTTGCCCTCAAGTCTTATCTGTTGACTCAGGTGACTGCTTTCCTGGTAGCATAGATTTGTTTGCTATTTTGTTTTACTTAATATGAATGGAATCAAACAATATGTTTTCTTTTGTCACTGACTTCCTTTGGAGAATGTGAGTAGAGACAGTGGATCAGCAGAATGGTCTTTCATGTTCCTCTCCCTGTACCCCAGTCTTCTGACCTCTGCATAGTTGCTATAATGCTGTCAGTTGTTGTTTCCAGATCTTCTAGAAAGCCACTGGAATACTTACAGCATGAAACATCTCTATCTCTCTTCAAGTCCAAAAGTAAGAAATAATTATAGAAAGTCTTCATCTATGAAATTAAAAGTTAGCATATGAAATCACTGGCCTGTGTACACCAGCAAAATAACTTTTGAATGTCCACTAATGGAATATTGTATGACCGGATAGCTTATGACACAGTAGAAGAATATTGAATAATGCAGAAAGAGGTTAAAAACAAATGTTTTCATCAACAGCATGTAACTTGAGTCTATTTTAGTAAAATCCATGTGTGTATATGTGTGTACATATACATATGTGTGTTTATGTACACCTAAGTGTTAATAGTGGTTATCTTCCAGTCATGGGATTTAAGTGTTTTCCTTTCCTTGAGGGGAATCTTTTCATCTTTTAATTCTTAGTTTAGATATTAGAAAGGAGAATTTTTGTAGTATTTTTCACAATTTTAATATATATGATAAGATTGGTATAAAGGATGTATATTTTAGGACTCTACCATCTATTAATACTCAGCTTTGACTTCTCTCTAGTCTTTACCCTCGTATTTAATCAGGTTGATTCCTTACTCATCTTTTCTGGTCAGGGTCAATGACGGTCTTCTCCTTACCTCCAGCACTCTCTACTGTCATCAAATGCCACACAATGTGTTTGATGATCTACCTCAATTCACACATTTTCCTTTGGTTCACAAAATCTTTCACATAATTTTCCTACAAATTTGTCACTTAAATATATTCTATCTTGTAACAAAAACTTATTTAGAGGGGATAAATCTTGATCCAAAACAAAAATGTAGGTTCATTGAGTACAGTTATCATGTATTTATTTATTTTCATAATCCCTATAGTATGTATCATAGAAATAAAGACCCAGTTGGCATCTAATAACCTTTTATTGAATTGAGTTGAAATGAATTAGATTAAATTGAAGAAACACTGAGAATCAGTAAACTAATATTTTAAAGTAAATGACAACAAACACTGATGCATAATTCAGAAGTAATTAATATGCTAACTCTGGTAAGCAGTTTTAATGAGGTAGGCTGTTCCTGTTGAAATTTTCAAATGTAATTATCCAATATGTAGCTTTTTTTTTTTTTTTTTTTTTTTTGGTTAAACTGCTTGTATACATTTGCCAGGGCTGCCATGACAAAGTGTCACTGAGTGGGTGAAACAACGGGAATGTATTGTCTCACAGTTCTAGAGGCTAGAAGTCCCAAATCAGTGCATTGGCAGGGTTAGCTCCTTCTGAAGCCCATGAGGGAGAAGCATTCTATGTTGTTCTCCTAACCTCTGGTAATTTGCTAGCAATCAATGGCCTTTGATCTGTAGATGCTTTGTCCTGATCACTGCCTTCATCTCATGGTCTTCTCCTTGTGTGCTTGCCTGTGCCAAATTTCCCCTTTTATAAAGACACAAGTCACATTGGATTAGGGTGCCATCTTAACTCATTACCGATACAGTGGCCCTATTTCCAAATAAGGTCACATTCTGAAGTACCAGGGGCTAAAATTTCAACATATGAATTTGGCGGGATAGGGCAGGGGCAGGGAGACCTATAACTCTATATATTTGATTCTGTGTTTAGTAACATCCTGACTTCCTTCAAAGAATATCAGCTAAAAAATATCAGCAAACATAGGCATCTAATCAAAATCAGTTTAAAAACAGGTACCTCCCATGACAATAATATAATAGAAAAGGTATAATCACAACTATCTAGAATGATTCATTCATTCAATGAATACTATCAGTTCTCTACCATGTAGACACTCAAAACTTTTCTGCGCCATAAAGAGACAGTGGACAACATAAGGAGCAAAGGGTCTGCCCTCATGGAGCTTATAGTTCAGTGGGGGGTGGTTAGAAAAGGCCTCATCCTGTTCATGTTATAGTGCTTGGATCTTCCTGAAATAAATGACCACTGAGTCTCTCCTGAGGGTAACAATTTCTTGTTCAGTCATTTTAAGTGTATTTACATCATTCCTTGATGTCTGTGTAATTCAGAAATCAAAAGGATAGGGTCAACACCCTCTGTTTCTTTTTTACCATTACCATTAGCATTCCAGATGATTTACCTGCCTTTAGTACTTACTGATCCCATAAGATCCATGCTCTTTGGCTAAAGGAAATTCTTTACTTGGTTTTGCTCATCTTTGCCAGCATCCTACTTCTGTTCTCCAATTCAGAAAAGGCTTTAGCATTGATCTTTGCCCCCTTCTTTCTCTACCCCGGGTTGGGGACAATCCTGTTGTTTCATCTATCATGGAAATAATCCATTAGACAGCTCAGCCTCCTGTATCTTTTATCTTCTCATCTCTAAGAAACTCAACTGTATGGTAAAATTACTTGCCCTCATTTCAATATCCTAGACCTTGCCATCACTTAGAAATGCCCTGTGTCTAACATATTAGGTTCAAATATGCCACTATCTAACAACAAACACCCATTTTCCCACTCTTCCACTCATTTACTCACACTAAAAATATTTGTGTTCTTCTTTGAAACTTTCAGTTTCTTAACCTCTCCTGCTCTCCCCATCTATTAGACCCTGTCTTTCCTTGCCTCCTAAGGTAACTCCATAATAACTTGAAATATTTTCTTCTCAATTTTCTTAACTTTCTTGCCCTGTTATTATTGCTCCATATTCAAGTGGAAACCCACCAAATCTAGATCAATCTAATTATTTTTCTCACACCTCAACCTGGGGGTCCTGAGTTCTGCTGAGGAAAATCTAGTAAGCATCCAGATTGGTGCCATTCTAATATCCAGTGTTCTCCAGTCACTGATAGGCTTCTAAAGGCTTGCTCTGGATTTTTGTTTCCCCAGTGCACTTTGCCTCACATTCTCCATTACTGGCTCATCAGTCATTGACCACAGTTCTTCAAACCCTGGCCTCCTTGTATCTTAGTAGATGACTTTGCTTTCTATCTTAAACTGAAGCTCTTAAAAGGGATTCCTCTGCTTGCTTTCACAGAACCTATTAGCTTTTCTGTATCAGAATCAGTGTTCTCCTTCTCTTAGGAAACAAAGTGTCTATTCTCTTGCAAAGAGCTAATCCCCCTCCTACATTGGTGAGTACTTTTCCATCAGTTAGCCTGACTTTTCTTTATTTCTCTACCTGTACTAGCTCTCTACCTGTACTAGAACATCAGCATTTCTGGAGGCTCACATCTCTTACATGGAGAAGAAGAAAAAAGACAGACATAGAGAAAACATGTCCTGGTTCTGAGGTCTGTCTTCCACTCCTGCTCCCCACTTCCCAACCTGGCCCTTCTCACGTTCACAGCCACAGTCCTTATCGCCGCTGGCTCGCTTGCTTTGGCTCCTATGCATTTCCTGGAGCTTCCCTAAACCAACCAACCAACCAAACAAACAAACAAGAAAAAAACCCACACAAACTGGATGCTTAAAACAACAGAAATTTATTCTCTCATAATCTGGAGACTAGAAGTCCTAAATCAAGGTGTCACCGAGCTAAAGCTCCCTCTAAAAACTGAAAGGGGGTCATCCTTCCTTCCCTAGCCCAACTTGTCATGGGTTACTGGCAATGTGGAACATTCCTTCCCTTTCAGCTGCATCACTCCAGTTTCTGCCTCTGTCATGTATGCTGTTCTCCCTGTGTCCTGATTTCTCTCCTCCTGTAATAACACCAGTCATATTGAATTTAGAGACCACCCTCATTGACCTCATCTTAACATGATCATATCTGCAAAGATCCTATTTCCAAATAAGGTCACATTCATAGGTAATGGGGGTTAGGACTTAAACATTTTTGGGGGACAAATTTCAACCCACTCCCCCTCCATCAGCTTCATAAATACTTGACCACTCAACTGAAACCATTCTCACCAAGGTTGTTGAAGTTCTTATGGTCCCCAGTTTAGGGACCACGTGAAAGCGCTTTAACAGATTGTTGGTCATTTTTTAATCACAGAGGTTCTTCTCTTAGTGTCTGAGGCACTTCACCTTCTCAACTTTCCTGTTAGTGTTCAAGCTGTCCTGTATCTTCTTTTCTTCCTTTCCCTCTATCCACAAATGTTGGTTTATCTTGGGGTTCTTAGAACACTCCACACAGTATTTCTGTGATGACTCAATCCTTATCTCCAGTTCAGATATTTTTTCCTAAGCTATGAACATTTTCTAACTGCATATTGGACACTCCTGCTTTAGGTATTTTACCCCAAATCCCCAAAACTGAATTCATTATATCTGCTACCTCCCATAAAATAGGTTCTTTATCCTGAGTTTCTCATCTCAGAGAACAGTAACACTATTCACTCCTTTGCCAGAAATACAAACCTGGATTTAATCTTTCACTTTTTCTTTTTTATCCATCATATCCAATCTTAAAATTCAAACACTTTTTTTGGCCTACGACACTTATCTGATTCCTATCTACTTTCTTAGCTCTATGCCATTTTCCTATTCCCATTTATTTCTACAGTGCTGATTTCCTTTCTGTTTCTGCTTGTTTTGTTTGTTTGTTTGTTTTTTTCATAATACAGTAAGCCCTTTCCTACGTCCATACCTTTGAACTTGCTGTTTTTTACGACTGGAATTCTCATCCCCCAGTTATGTGACTAGTTCATTCTTGAGTTCTCAGATTCTGTATGTTAGTTAGGATAACTTCAATGATGCGAACACACACACACACACACACACACACACACACACACAGGTTTCTGTTAGTAGAAACACCCTAGAAAAATTCACTTGTCATTCAATCAAGAGCCCTGTGCCAGTGAAGAGTTGGATCAGCAAAGCTTCCTTCCTGAGCATAATCATTCAGGGTCCCAGGCAGATGTTCGGTCTACCGTCTCTTACACCTGACTTGAAGACGGCTCTGGAGTTTATCTCCACTGCTGCAGCAGGTAAGGGAAGGGGATGAAGGAGAAGAAGTTGGAGATTTTAATGGGCCACGCCTGGGAGTGACCTACGTTACTTCTGCCTACATCCTAATGGCTGTGACCCAGTCTCCAGGGGGCACGTGCTGCCAGGGGGCTTCTGGAGGCACCCTAAAACAACACCCACACTCCAGCTCACAGTTCTGTAAGTCAGAGGTTTGCATAGGCTTGGCTGGGTCACTAATTAGGGTCTCACTAGGGCAAAATCAAGAAATTGGGACGGTTCAGGCTCTCCTTTGAGGGCTCTGGGAAAGCCTGCATGTCTAAGCTCATTCAGGCTGTTGGGGAAATCTGATTTCTTGCAGCCTGGTGCTGTCAGCCAGGGGCTGCTCAACTTGTAGAGCCTCTCATGTGGCCCCCTCCACCTCTGCAGCAAGAAACTTTTGCATCAAATCCCCTACATGTTTTGAATCTCTGACTTCTGCTACCAGCCTGAGAAAGCTCTGCCTACAGTTAGATTGGACACACTGGGGTGGGCTCTTTTTTCCATGTAAGGTAAGGTCATCCTGGGAGTGATAGCTCATCTTAGTCTCAGGTTCCACCCACACTCAAAGGGGAGGAATTTGGGCAGGGCTCAGAGGCAGAATCCTGCAGGCGCTAAGCCCTGGTTTCCTGGTAAACCAGAAATGGTACTACCTCAGCACCTGTGGGAGAATTAAATGTGATAATGCATGTAAACAACGGTGATTGTGGTGCTCACAGAGCTTCAAGAACATAACAAATGATCAACAAACATGTTCCACTAATTGTAGAAATGATCACATTATTGTTACATCAGGATAAAGATTCTAAATGCCCTTTGCATTCAGACCATGTCACTCAACTACGTAGCTTATTTAATTTAGAAAATATCTATTGAGCATCTACTATATACAAGGTTGGAAGTTACATAACTGATTAGGACATTTTCATTTTTCCTCAAGTCATTCCCAGCTCAACTGCTTAGACAGAAATAGACACAACTAAATACAATGCTGTCCAGCTGCTGGTGAGTTCTCGGACGGCTGGGAGAAAAAAGGGAGAGGTAATCAGGGAAGATAAACTGTCACCAGAGGAAGTGACTTTTTGTAGGCTTTCGAGGAGAGTTTCAGAACTGGGAATAAGGCAAGCCTGGGGACCGGGGTGGAACAGTCCACGTCACAGTGCTGTCCATATGCATTTCATGAAAATTACAGAGGGCCCAGCTTGATATGACTGAGTGCCTGTGTAGCTGGTCAGGAGCCATGAAAGGCAAGGTGAGAGCCAAATTGTCAAAGGTGCTAAAGGTATGTTAGATGTTTAAACTTTGTTCTGAGGCAACAGAGGACCACTGAAAGATTTACAGTAACGATATGGCATGAACGATTCAGTGTTTTAGAAAATAAATAATTGAAGTAATGGCATTAGTCACAAATAGTCACCGCGGAACCTACACAGCTGTTGTCTCCATTCGTAGGTGAAAAAGCAAGTAGGTTAGAACTTTAAATGCAAGAAGCTGATTGGACTTAGCAACACAGATGGCAAAGGATGGGCAAAAGAGGAGAGAAAAGCATTATGTTTATTTGTTAACAGCTCTATTGTATTATATTTCTGTGCATTAGTCAGTGTAAAATCAA
Source organism: Nasua narica (assembly GCA_028533885.1). Taxonomy (NCBI): domain Eukaryota; kingdom Metazoa; phylum Chordata; class Mammalia; order Carnivora; family Procyonidae; genus Nasua; species Nasua narica. Next base: position 14,906,059 of record CM052814.1, read on the forward strand.
ATCTACTTATTTTAAATCCTTTTAAATGGTGTTTAAATATTTCCTGATGACACAGTCTGCTAAAGTATTTACCCTTGGTGCAGATTTCCATTAACCTTATTGCAGATACGAAGCCTAAATTTGTATTTTTTAGGGTCCTCGATTATGGAGTAAAGCCCACTGACATCATTATAAAACTATATCTGGATAAGCTTTAGTGTCATTGTCTTTCTATCCGATTTAGGAAATTCAGCAAACTGTAGGAGAGTACCACTATTAACAGATTCTATGTTCTCAGATTTTTAGGATGCCCTTTATCTAAAAATAAAGACAGAGAGGGATTAAACCTTTAAAGCCATAAGTGATAGAGGGAAGTGTCCAGTACAGAGATGTCAGTGATATTTGGAGAATTTAGTTATATTGGATATATAAGAATGATAAAGGAGTCAGATTAAATTTAAAGTAGTGTTTCCTCATATTTTACTTTTCTCAAGTTTTTATTTTTTTCAGATAATCTATATGAATCTTTCAGTTCCCTAAAGGATAAAATTTCCTTCACATTTTTATAAATTACTTTCAAGATAGTATCTTTGTATCATAGATACAAACAATTAATTATCAAGAAGGCTTAGATTACTTCTAGTAAAGGAAAGACTCAATAATAAAACCAGAAAGAAAAAAAATTGTTTTCATTCACTGAAGTACTTGATAGGTGTCTTACACTGGAAATGTCTTGTATGATTTATCAGATTTTATCCATGGCAAAATTTTAGTGCTTTAAAAGCGGCAATTATTATTCATTCTTGGTTTTACAAAGTAAATATACTTATGAATCCTGAGATTTTTAGCTGCAAGTGGTAGAAATCCAACAATTTCATCTTTATTTCTGGAATGGGGGAACCATTCTCTATTGTAACATGTGGGCTTTCTTCATGGACTGGAGAACATGATAAGCAGCGACTCTGAGTTCTGAGTTCCACAGCTGGTCAATCTCCTCAACTCCAAATTGAAAACCATTGAGGAAGGATGCTGATTGTTCCATTTTGGATCATATATCCATCTTTCAGGCTAGAAAGGCAGAATCTGGCTACTAGGAGAAGAGAAAGAAAAATACAGCCTCCAAAGAAATTGTTATGAACTAGAGCACCGCTCCAAATGTTGGCTGTTAAAATTCTAAACTTTGGCTCATTTGTTAAATTTACAAATACTAGAATCTGCCAACAAAGCCTCAACTTCACTTACATGTATTTTCTTTTCCTTTGAATGTGTATTGTCACTATGTATCCTAGGAAGTCACCCAATTCTGCTGTCCATCCGTGTTCTTCCTTTTGAGAATTTCCCTGAAATTTTATCTATTTTCTTAAAATTACATCTCTATTTTGTTGATTTATTTTCTCCCATTGTTGAAACCCTCAAATAGTCAGTGCATAGCTTCCTTTCAAAAATAGGAAATGAATGTTTAGAATATTCCTCTACCTTTTTTGTTTGGAGACCATTCATTCATTGATTTTTATTTGTAGTGTATTTTTTTATTTTTTATAAAGATTTTATTTAATTATTTGACAGAGAGAGAGAGATCACAAGTAGGCAGAGAGGCAGGCAGAGAGAGTGAGGGAAGCAGACTCCCTGCTGAGTAGAGAGCCCGAGTGGGGCTCAATCCCAGGACCCTGAGATGATGACCTGAGCCGAAGGCAGAGGCTTTAACCCACTCAGCCGCTCAGGCGCCCTTTAGTGTATATTTAAATTCCAGTTAGTTAACATATATAATATAACATTAATTTCAGGTGTAGAGTCTAGTGATTTATCACTTACATACAGTACCCAGTGCTCATCACAATAAGTGCCCTCCTTCATTCCTTGCTTTTTATCATCTGCATCAGAACATCATTCCGGAGCCCTCCTAATGCCATTAGCAATGCATTACACCCATGATACCATTTTTGTAGCTAAAGTCTAAATAGCTTACATGTCTTATCTCCATTCATCTGTGTTTATTCAAAATATATATTTAAAAATATCACCTATTATTTTTCCAGCAGAAAAATAATTGCTGAAGATTGAGTTATAAATTGTCTTATCTTTTGTTTTGGTCAGCTGCTTTAAATCTAGTATAGTATAGCACTAATAAAAACCACCAAAAAATTGTAATAAGTATCATTCAAAACATCTTGCTGACTTTTACATTTTATTGTGCTTGAGGTTATTCCAAGGTTACTGATTTTTCTGGTCATATACACACATACATGCCAATAAAATAAAATAAAATGTAATAAAATATAAATGAAAAAGCCTGGTAAACATCAATAAAAGACTAGTTAAACAAGCTATGGCTAATAACTAATATGCACCCTGGGTATATTACATGCTCATTTAAAAGAATGAGCACTCTTTACCAATAAGGTAGCATCTTCAAAGTATATCATAAAGTACTAGTGTAGAAAAGTATATTTTATAGTGTACTAACATTTGCATATTTGGTTATATACTTTGACTTCCTGTGGAGGTATACATAAATGTATAATAATTGCTAAACTCCTAGAAGGGAACTGGATAATTTGAGAACAAGTGTAGAGGGAGACTTGATTTTCATGTGAGCTCTTTTGTATCTTTTAGATTTTGTACCATGCCTGTGTATTAATGTGTTCTCCATTCAAAATTAAGTATAATTTAAAAATGAAATTGTTACAAAATGGTAAATTCTATGTACAAAAGAAAATTTAGAAAAAAATTAAAATTGTCCAAAATTTCACCTACCAGAGATGATCACTAATCACATTTTGACTTGTATATTCACCATCCTCTGATCTTTTTTGTTGATGCACAGATATACACATACAATTTGGGCTAGACTGTTTTATAATCTTTCACCGTTTTATAATATATAGTGATCATATCACCAAATTATTAAATTATTTTCTGAATCATGCTTTAAATGACTGTGTAGTATTTTAAAGTATTTCACAAAATATTTAAGAAAAACATAATATTTGGATTATTTCTCATTTTTTCTGTTATGAACAGTACTATAATTTTAACAGCCTTTTATATAATATTTTGTTTGTGTGCATTTCTAATTCCTTAAAATTAATTCTCCAAATGTTTCTGTTCATTACTTAAAGGGATATATTCTGGGCATTTTCTGGAGCCACTGGGTGGCTCAGTGGGTTAAAGCCTCTGCCTTCGGCTCAGGTCATGATCTCAGGGTCCTGGGATTGAGCCCCGCACAGGGCTCTCTGCTCAGCGGGGAGCTTGCTTCCCCCTCTCTCTGTGCCTGTCACTCTGCCTATTTGTGATCTCTCTCTCTCTGTCATATAAATAAATAAAATCTTAAAAAAAAAATAAAGTGATATATTCTTCTCCCTATTTTCTAACTATTTTTTAATATACATTAAAAATGCTTAACATTTGCATGGAAGCTGTATTATAACTCTTTTTCCTATTTTTGTAATTTTTTTTTACTTCATTTATGGTGTTTTCTTAAAAAATATTTTATATACTTATTTTAGAGGGAGAGAGATAGCATGAACAGGAGGGAGAGGGAGAGACAGAATCTCAAGTAGACTCCACACTGAGTGTGGAGCCTGAGGTAGAGCTTGATCTCATGACCCTGAAATCATGACCTGAGCCGAAACCAAAAGTCGGATGCTTCGACTCTGCCACCCAGGCGGCCCACTTATGGTGGTTTTTAAATGAAGTCATTTTGCTAAAACTTGTAGTCAAATCTAGAAATACTCTCCTTCATAGATTTTTCCTTAGATAGAAAGACTTAAGTAGATTTTTCTTACCCTCAAGAACAGATAAATATCTACTGATATTTTTTGGTGATAATTTATATTTGCAAAATATTTTCACATGCACCAGGTCCAATAAGTCTTTAAAATCACCCAGTGATGTATAAAGGTTAAACAACTTTATTCCCCTTTGGTAGATAAGGAGATAGAGATTCAGAATTGACTTGCCTGGAATCATAAAGCTAGTTTTAGAATTTAGAACAGCTAGGATTAGAATTTTGTTACTCTGATAATTTTCTGAATCCCAAATCCCAAATCTCAACTAGATGAGTTTAAATGAGAACAATGGGGAAATGTCATTACATTATTAATAACATTCAGCGGTGTCAAAATATTAATACAACATTCATATCTTCATCACATTATCAATGTATTCTTAAAGACAACATGTCAATTAAAATGTCTCATTCAAATGTTAGCTTTAAGTTTTTAAAAATTTAAAGCAAGCCTGATTTTAAATGGGAACTATCTCATACTGTACACTCATAAATGGAAGAGACAAATGCAGAAAATATAGGCCTGCAGGGTGTAGTATTGATAGGAGAGGGGCTATTTCTTTAAAGTCAGTAATGAAAAGTTCTGCAATGTAAACAGTAATTTTTATAACTGTACCACTGCATGGCCACATAGCATCCGGGTTTCGATAACTATGGACATGAAAGAATAATCTCTCCTTTTAATCTACTCACAGCAATGGTAGCTCACTAGAGCTGCCATGACAAAATATCAGACTGGGTGGCTTAAATCACAGGAATTCATTTTCTCACAGTCCTGGAGGCTAGAAGTCCCAGATCAAGGTGTCAGCAGGTTTGGTTTCTCCTGAGGCCCCTCTCCTTGGCTTGCAGATGGCCGCCTTCTGGCCACGTCCTCACATGTCTTTCCTCTCTGCACGGACATCCCTGGTGTCTTTGTGTGTCCAACTTTCCTCTTCTTATAAGGATAATGGTCAAATTGGGTTAGGGCCCACACTCTGGGCTTCATTTTAACTCAATCCTCTCTTTAAAGACCCTATCTCCACATACAGCCACATTTTGAGGTACTGGGAGTTATAGGTTCAGTGTATGAAATTTGGAGGGATACAAATCAGCCAATAATTGTAAGTGTACTTTACACTAATTTACAACTAGGTGCCAAAGTATTGAAAATTAAACATTTATTTGTACATTCATTCATTCGTTCATTCATTTTGAAGAATAAATTCTAAAGAATATTAGAACAAAATATTTTCAAGAATGCTCATCTGTGGTCCTTTCATTCATTCACTTATGCATTCATCCATCCATTCATGCTTCTTTATTGATTATTCTGAGGCTGGGACAATACATTAGTGTTCAGTTTAGTACCATCCCTGGGTATGTAGACATATGTAGTTTACCATTTTCCTCTCCATGTTCCCACCTCCCATATCATTTGGCATACTTTACTAGCATTTCTGGTTGACTGAGTAGTCTTCCTCATTAGATTGAGAACCCTGGGGGCAGGGATTATATCTTTCATCTTCTTTCCTGAAGAAAGGGAAGCGTGTATACATATAGTAGGAGAACAATAAAGATCATTTCAGAATGAAGAGATGAAGGAGTTTGTTCATTTATGTGAAAACTCTGTTATGTGGAGAAATTACCAGAATGCCAAACTGGTACTCAGAGGGATGTTCAGAGACAGAGTAATTTATCTGAGACTGACAACCAGACCTAAGTCAATTGGTATCAGAGAAGTGATATGTGTCTCAATGCTTAACATATATTGGATAAATATTTGCATCCTATTTCTCTATATTGCATACAGACTATTGCAAAGCTCATAACTACACAGTTGATATGCAGTCTCTGAGAGGCACTATCCCAAAGCTACAAATATGACTCAGTTGATTATATTAAAGTACAATAAAAGTTGATCAGATTTTTTAAACATGCCAAGTAGCTATGTAATTAAATTCCATGTAATCACAAGCAAAAGATTGACATATTTTCAAAATAAGATTTTTGTTTTACTCTGGGTGGAAAACTTCAGAGAAGTTGTGAATGACTTAAGACTTAGATAAAGGCATCCTGGTTGCTTGACTAAAAATCCCATCCCTGTGTTTACTATACTTCCCAGTTGCATTCAAACCTTGAACAGGAGAAAAATATTTTGAGTCAAAAAAAAAAATCCAATAGAGTTTAGGATACAGAGTCTTCTGTATCCCAACTTTTAAAGGTTATTTTGCAAAGATGATAATGTTGCATTGCCCTCTGTATTTTTTTTCACTGTGTTGTGGAAATGTATACAAGTCCAGCAACTCCTAGGGATATGCTACCAAATATGCAAGTGTTTGAATATCTATTTCATGTAGGGAGATTAGAAAGTCACTTTCTGCCACTTGTGTAGCTCTATTATGCAAAAATCAAGAGGATGCCAGTCATAAATTCTGTTAGGTTGGAACTCTGGGTGTTGAAAAGACTATATAGATAATTTTAAAAGATTCTTCCCCCTCAGCTGAATCACTGCTATCGAGTTAAGCTTGGTTTTTAAAGTATAAATCAAATAAATGTTTTCCATAATGCTATATACCTTTAGTATAAGCTGAACTCCAACAAACTTTTGAGTAGACATTTCTAAAATTTAGCATCTGTAGAATTCTTCCACTGGGGAGGGAAGAATTCTACAGAGTAATGTGTGTAATTTATAAAATTACACACATTTTTATAAATTACAGTTTGGCTTCCTTTTTGAAATTATTTTGTTTTAATGAGAGCTATAGTCAACTCTATCACTGTAAAGAAATATACTACTTCAAAAGATGTGCCTAAATAAAATAAGCTCATAAATAGTTACATCAAACAAACATTAATAAAAGTATTTAAGGAGCATCAGAGTATAATTAAGGAAATAAAAATCTTGTAAAATTACTACTATGAAAGGTCTAATAAAAGTTCATTATAATTTCAGTGACAGGCTATTCACCAAATATAAAGAGACAGAGAGATGTTTGCTCTAAGACAAATTAAAGGGGTGTATATGTATTTCTCTCTATCTGGTGGGTATAATAGCCTAAGTAAACAAATACCTGAGTTTGTATTTTATCAATTCCTTCATGATTTGTTCATATATGTGATTTACTGTGAAATACAATAAGAAGTGACGAGTCTGGAAATGTGAGCATTTTGGGTGCTAATAGTAGGACATGAATGCTAATCCTACATTATTTTCAATTTTGTGTTTATAGGTATTTTGGTGCAAATATTCTCATTGTAATTTGTTGTTAACCAGTGAAACTTTAGTTCTTTGTGAATTAGTTCTTCGTGAATTAGTTCTTCTTATAAGTAATTCAGTTTCCATCATATGAGATACACTATAATTTGTAATTTTGCACAAATATTATTCTCAAACCATTTACCATTTTATATTATGACTTATTGAAGCTTTAGAAATTAAAGTGCTTTAGAATCATTAGTACCTCATAAATATCCTGACCAGCTAAAACACAGGATCTCTGAAATTTGGAAAACATAACCCAGAGCAATGTATACTTCAAAAGAAAATATCTTGTATGCATCTTGTTATCTGCTGTATCTTAGCATATAAATCACATAGTAGATGCACATGACAGATGCGCAGCAAATACTCTTGGAGTGAATCTAAAAGCTGTATTTGTGTATATTAAAACAAATATATATGCTTCCTTTCATAAGAAATTGTATATTTTGGACTTAGCTAAAAAAATATATCTTGGTCTTTACATAATTACATGATAAACATTTTAAAAGTGTATTATTCCTGGTATTTATGTGCATTAATTAATAGGAATCACACCTAAATATAAAGAATCTGGCTCTGCTGTGTTTGATAAGGGTTTAAAATTGTTATCTCTTACCTGTGTGATAAACTCTTCTTCATAAAATGTTTTTATGACTATTTATCTTATGTACCTTATTTTATCTTATTTTATCTTATCTTTATCTTATTTTATCTTCACAACAGCTATAGGAAGAGGAGTTACACATGATATAAATTCCTTTTAATGAGATGAAGAAACGGGGCCAGAAACTTCAGTAACTCAGTCATGTTCACACTAATCAACACTCTAAACTCAAATCCAGGTCTTTGGTGATCTCCTCTGTCTCTCTCTGTTATATATGCACTTATACAGCACTCCAGCAGGCTAGAAACAGACAGAATTTCTGTGACTTAATCTTGAGGCAGACTTCCTTCTTATTTGGGACACGTTATTGATCTTTGCTATTAGGACCTTCAACTGATTGGACGAGGCCCATCCCACTATGGAGAGTAATCTGCTTTACCTAAAGTCAACTGATTATTAAGTATTAAGCACAGCAGCATCTAGACTAGTGTTTGTCCAAACAAGTGGACACCACAGCCCAGCCAGTTTGAAACATAAAGTTAACCAATACAGACATATTACTTTATTTAAAATAATCAGTAAGTTATTATTTCAGAAATAAAATGTTAGACACTATCATAGTGTGAACACTTGTAATATAAGCGTTTTTGCTGGAGGAATGTCAACAGACCTTTCTTTGAAAATTACTATTTTAAAAGAGAAAAGCCTGTCATTTTATGGAAATGGCTCCAGGATAGACAATTCAGTAAGTCTTATAATAGGCCAGCATACTTCTAGCTGTGACACTGAAGGCTTCTTCAGCTTCTATAAACACAGTGGTTGCTTATGATGCATTGCATTTTCACAGGTTGATGTAAAAGCATACTTTTAATAGGATATTTATTTATACCCTAACATTACAATTTAAGTTCTGAGAATCCATTGTGTTCATTTTACACATTCTCTTCTTATATGCAGGAACAACTTTCTCAGCATATCATTATCACACACAGCATATCTCAGCATATCATGTCGCACACAGTGTCCAGTACAGGGCGAAGTTAGAAAAGCATTAAATTAATATTTAAGAATTGATAATGAGTCTTCAGTGAAAACCGTCCTCATATAATCCTTTACTCAGCTAGCAGTGCAGGGTGTGAACTGGGTGGAGGCCCCTCTGAAATAATGGTCTTGCCATGGTCACTTCTAACCTAAAGCCTGCACTGCTTTCCGAGTGAATTCAGGTGGTTTCTGATCCTCATATAGGGTCTTACACAGCTGATCTCTTTGAGCTGGAATTTTGTTATCTGTCCATGGGGAATTGCAGTACTTGTTTCAGAATTATTTTGCGACTTAAAATAAATGACAGAGTTTAAAACATATTTAACAGGGCCTGCCAAACAGTATGAAGTCAATGTTATAGCCATTGTTGTTACTGAATTAACAGCACCTTATCTTCAATATCACTTTGGGGGGAGCACAGGTTCATAAATTTATTCTTTTCATGCTACAGATAGCGAGACACATCATTATTCTCATTATGTCTCATTAACTTATGTTGTTTAACAGTATGTCACGTGAGTAGAGTATTGTCTTGCAATATATTAACTGATTCCTAAGATTATAAAAGAATATAAGAGTAGGAAATGTCCACCTAAGACTAGGAGGAAATCCCCTAGTTTTGCAAGAAATATTTAGCTAAGTTATACAACTCAAATTTCTTTAGATAATATTCCTGAAAATTTATCTCAATATTCTCCTCTTTGGTTTGTGAGTGGAAAGCATTTATGAAAATTGGAAGCCTGTAACTGACTCCTTAATGCTATATCTCTTATCCAGAGGCAAGGTGGAGGAGTGGGTGGGAAGTTAGTGTGTGTGTGTAAGGGGATAAAGAGAGGGAGAGACAGAGAGAAACAGAGAGAGAAAGAAAGAGAAGAGAGCGCTGCTCTAGGGTTATATTATAAAAGTAACCAAGAAAAACAACCTTGGGCTCAATATAGTATACTGCATTACAAATCAGGTATTAGAGATGCTCAGAAAGCCAGACTGGAAGACAGCTGGATAAGAATGCTGTCAGCCTTAGGAGTTTTGCATGGAAGCCTTTTGTTCTAACCAGCCAAAGAAAAGAAGAAAATGAGGAAGCATCAGCCCTCATTATCACAACTGACAGTAATGGTTCCTTTTTTTTTCCAAACTAATGACTGACAACTTGTAGCAGGCTGGGCTCCCCCACCACGTGCTCTATCCTGATGGAGGGACCAGGTTCTCCTTACCACCAGTTTTCTTACCACATTGGAGTTTTCACTATTCAACCATCAGGAGAGTCCAAAGTATTAGAAGTCATAGGGGATGCCTATAAGAAGGCATCCCCTATGACTTGAGAACAAGATGCATCCTTGTTCTCAAAGAACTTATCAACCATGAATACTTATATGACTCATACGAGGATGCTTACAAGGGAGATTTGTTAGGAAGGCAGCTAAACAGAGTATATATAATGCACAATTAAGGATTCAAGAGATGCTCCATGTCTAATACAACCTTTGGACAAGGTTTTGATGAAAGGGAGAGCTGTGGATTTCTCTGATGAGTGGAAAATATTATAAGCACAAAATAGAAAATTTGTTGAGTGATGTCATTTGGGTGCAGTTGTATCTATGAGGACTTATCAGGGCAAAGAGATTCCAGTTCTGCCAATTAGTTTGAAAGCACAGGATGGGGTGTTAGTGGTGGTTCATTGCTCACCTGGCCCAAGAGAAGCATGTTGCAAATTTCAACTTCTATGAAGAGCGAAGAGCAATGGTGTCCAGGCTAAAGAAAGCCTTCGTTTTTATTAATTATAAGGTCAGAATCTGATTTTCTGGAATCAAAAGGCTGAGCAAGCAATTGCGAAGCAAGGGCTATCCAGTGGCAGAGATGAATGCAACCTGACATTCCACGTGCATTGTGGCATAGCTCATTGCTTTCCAGGCATCAGTGGAAAACACACCACCTCTCGGGTCTGCCACCTAAGCTGTGTTCTCACTGAACCATAACCTAGCAGTGGTTCTCAAGTTGGAATACCAAATGACAGAAGGAGATGTGGTCAGGTGTTGCCTAGACTGTTCCAACATTTTTAAACATCCTGGTGATGATTTGTGGGAAGGATGCATAGACAGGAGAAAAGAAAATCAGGAAGAAGCTTTATTTTTCATTTACAAAATGATACTGGGAGGTTGTCAGAAAAGCAACTAGATAACATACGTTAGAGACTCAAGAAGCAACAACTGCGTTTTAATTTTCTAATGGGAGAAAGCAGTAAGGTATAAATTCCTCAGTTTACACCAGGAGTTAAAAGAAAATCATTGCCTACTTATTGGTTCATTTTGTAAATTGAGATCAATGAAATTCTCTGAACAACAGCATGAAATCAATCGTAAAATAGCATATAATTCATGGCCGGTATTGTAAATTATACTTTGCTTGACAGTAATCGGTGAGGTTTCCATGCGCTGGGATGCATTTCCATGTAACACGTCTCAGAATGATGTCTGTGGATCCATTTCTAATGCATATTAGAGTGATCTGTTTTTCCCTGTCTACAACTCCCTGTGTTTGATCTTATGCAAATGATGCAATCAAGCAAATGGAAAACAAGATGTTGTTGCTAAGGGGCTCTGACAAACAGTGGCCTTATGTTTTCAGGGTTCCCCTACCCTCCATTTCCTCAACTCAGATTTGTGTACATACCTACAATTGTTTGAATCCATTGATCCATTACATTGCCCTTGAAGGGCCTAATCATTTCTGTAGAGACAGATCACCAAATCAGTTGCAGTTAGGCAGGGAGGAGAGAGTTATCATTATAGTCCTCTTTGCTTTACCTTATAAATTGGTGGCTTTGTTTATCCTCATTCCCAAAGAATGCCTTAGTCCTGCCTCCCCTATAACCCTCTTTTTCACTTTTTAAAACTGACTCTTTAAGTAAAACCCTCATTCCATTTGTTCCTTTTCAGATACCTACTCTTTTTTTCCCCCTACCTGATGCTGCCTCCTCTTTTCTTCTGTAATTTTTTTTTTTCCCCTTTTGCTCACATCTCCTCTTGTTTCACCAAGGATTTCCCAGTCAGGCCACCTGTGCAGCTTCCTCTCCCATGTATCATGTTAGGTATTATCCCCTTCTTTTTTTTCATGCCTCATTATTCAAAGGACACTAGTGACACTTCATCTTCTTATGGAAATACATTGAGAATAATCCACTTCGGGGTGGACAGTATAGGCATAAAAATGACTTGGAAGTCAAAAAAGCTATTTAATCAATCTGGCTTTCTTTGCACTATTGAGTTTATAGTTTTTAAATTCTCAGAATCAAAAGAAAATCCTCAGTTCCTGTTGTAGCAAAGGCAAAGCAATCAGATCAGATTTCCCAAACTAGAAGCGTGGCCCAGCAAATTTGTGTCTGTGTGTGTGCGTGAATTATTTTAAGGAAAACGATTGGGAAAGTTTTTAATTCTGCATAGGCTTGAAAAATCTTGGCTGTATGGTCATCATAAGCATAAATGAGGTACCATTGAGTGTGGAACATTTATAAATCTCTCGATAAGACATCTACTCGTATCTCTATTTCTATGTAACTGTTTATATCTTTACTTCTGTAGCTATACATAACAACTGACTTCCCTCTCATAAAATTTTGTAGTAAGAGAATCACAGTCATTCTCAGTGGTCCCACTCCTGTCCTCTGATGATGTGAAAGCTTCCAGAGTCTTACATAGTTTCTTGGCATTTGGAGTGTGGCCATCTATGACACTTTCCTTCTCTTGCAAAAGATCACTATTGAGATATCTCACTCAGATCAAGGAGATCCCTTCATTGCTTCCATATCACACTTGGAAAACTGAAATCCTTGCACTGTTTTCTGTGATCCTGCTTGCCTACATACACCAAAGTCATTTCTTTAGCTAGGATCTATCACCTCCCTGGGACTCTATCTCGGAAACAAGAGTTGGTACATGTCTTCCACCATTATTTCATCATTCTGGGAAATCTGAGTGGTGGAGGCAAGGGAATATGCACTTCTTGGTTTTCCCAACATTATATCTAAACCCTAAGTAGTCTCTCTTCCCCTCAATGACTCTGTTCGGGAAGTTTCTCTTACTCATTCTGCTCCCTAACCAACCAACCAACCAGATAGTACCCATTTTATAGATAAACTCTGGATTTATAATTTAATTGAGGGAAATTTAGATGAGAATTTAAATGACGGGGAAATGGGGGGCAGGGGAGGGCAAAAGGAAACAAAATAGGTTAATGTGGCAGCCATATTGATCTCTGCTGCTGTGGCACTGATATCAAACATTGTAGGGATTCAGAGGACAGAGCTATATCTAAGTGCTCCAATTTTATTTTTTATTTTTTTAAAGATTTTATTTTTTCACTTGACCAAGAGAGAGATCACAAGTAGGCAGAGAGCCAGGCAGAGAGAGAGGGGGAAGCAGGCTCCCTGCTGAACAGAGAGCCTGATGCGGGGCTCGATCCCAGGACCCTGAGATCATGACCTAAGCCAAAGGCAGAGGCTTTAACCCACTGAGCCACCCAGGCACCCCTAAGTGCTCCAATTTTAGACCCCACTCGGTTCATGTAGAAAACTGACCAAAACATGGGAGGAGGAAAAGAAAAGATGAGTACAATGAAGAAAGAGATAAGGGAACAAGACAGTTATTACTGAGGAGTGCCAATGGTCCAGTTGAAATTGGAAAACCTAAAATTCTGGTAGACCGTTTTAATATGTTCAGTTATATTTCCCATTCACATCTCAGAGGTATGAGAAGCATTAGAGAAATGAGATGGTGAGATTTATCCAGAGCTACGAATTGGGAGAGCATATATTGAAGTAGATTGGGGAGATGAAAGTCTCTAGGGAGCTGGAGAGCATGGCTCTGAAAGGGATGATCAAAGATCATATCAAGGAAAATGCAAATGTTGCAAATAGTTTGAAAACGAGAAGGTGCTAAGAGACTAGACATTGTATGGTGACAAAGGAGAGACTGAATTGATGTGACAAGAGGAAGAGGTGAAAGGCTATCAGTTTGTCATCAGAAAGGGCAGATTTTAGATTAAGAATCTTGGAAATAGTTCCAAAGATGATCAAGTAGTGGGTATAACTGTGCTGAATGTCAAATAAATGAAGTAGAGGTGAAGGACATTACATTTGAGGAAGTTAAAGTTAAAGTGAAGCCAAATTCGGAGATGAGTCATTATGGAGGATGTTGGAGTTGCCAAAAAGGAATTATAATTGAAAAGAAAACTGAGCCAATGCTGAAGTCATTGAGGAAAGGAAAAGTATGACATAGAAGGTATAAGAGGGCATGTGTCAACTAGGTCTAAATTTTCTTAAATAATGAATTGATATTGGTAAATTATGGCTGTCCTCTCTCCATCAGTACATGTCTGTACATGTATATTATAGAATTTGAAAATATATATATAACCAAAAAATAAATAAGATTTAAATTTTCTTTATGCTCTCACTGTGAGAAAAACACTGTTGACATTTTGGTGTATCTCTAGTCCATGTTTCTTATGAAGCATTCATGTTTGAAAATTATGCACTGGTATTCAGGCAAACATAGCCTTGCCTTTTTCTTATTCTTTTTTCAATAGTGAATCTCTTTCATCTCACAATTACAGATGATTCATTGGCCTAACAATTAATTAAATTCTTGGACATTTTTTAGATGTTATTCTATTTCTGAGAAAAAGTTGGCAGTCTGGGTAAGGGGCTTAGAGGACTCCCTCTGGTCTTGCCAGTTCATGGGCAAACCATGCTAAGTAGACATCATATCAGATCTGAAGATATTGTAGAGTACATAATAGAAAAAAAAATCTGTCTCCACTCAAGGAGTTTACATCCCCCTGGGAGGGATATAAAGTCAAGAAATAAATAACATGGCAATTTCTGACATGTTTTGGTAATTATAATGAGTAACTAAACAAGGCAATATGACAGAGAGTGTCTGGGGATGGTGGTAGGCACACTGTTGGATTATCAAGAGAGAACACCCAGAGGAGGATGAACTTGAAGAATGAAAAAAATTCAGCCAAGTATAAAGAAGAAGAAAATAGATTTCATGTAGAAGGAATAGTATCTGCAAAGGCCTGGAGGTGTGACATTGTAGAGTTAAAGGAACAGAAATATGTCTAGTGTATGGAAGGAATGAGGAGAAGTAGGCAGGTGTTAAGTCAGCTAGTATTTCATTGACCATTATGAGATTTCATTCTAAAAGAAATAGAGGGCCCACAGCAGTGTATTATTCTGGGGAATCAAAAGATCACTCTTCACTGATGATCTTGTTTCTTTCTTCACTGAGAAAATTGAAGCAGTTATAAGATAAATCCCGTACACTCCCATGACCATCTACCCACCAGCCTTCATACCCGTGTTGTTTGCCTTCTCTCTTATAACTAAAAAGTCTCTGTCCTTGCTCTAAGTCCAAATCCTCCTCTTTCTTGCTAGATTCCATTTTTTCATGTAATCAAGGCAAAGCTCCAATAATTCTCTCCTCTTTCATCCATTGCTAATTTTACCCTCTCTGTTGGGTCATTCCCATCAACATACAACATAATTTTTATTTCATTTAAATTATCTTTTTTAATCCCTGGACTCTACTTACCTTCTCTCTATTGTTTCATTTTTCTACTTTACAACAATATTTATTGAAGAAGTTTTTTATATTCACTAGCTCTGATTCTTCTCTCACTCTCTCACAAACTCACTTGGGTCAGGCTTTGACACTCATAACTTCACTGAAACTTGATTGCACAAATACCAATGACTGTCATATTGTTAAACAATGGTCAATCTGTAGTCTTCATCTTGTTTGACCTATCACCTTTAAAACATTTGATTTATTTGACTTCTAGTTACTATAATCTTCTTGTTTTTCTCATATCTTACTGGTTGCTCTTTCTTTTGTTTTGTTTTGTTTTTTTTTATTTTGGTTTGGTTTGGTTTGGTTTAGTTTGGTTTGATTTTTTTAGTTGATTTGTGCTTTACTCCCAGAAAAAGGAAAAGCTACCAAAAGATTTGAATCCTTTTACCTTTTCTCTTTTCTATCTACACTTGCTCTATTAGGGTTCTATCCACTTAAAATAAAATATATAGGATGATGATATCTCAAATTATATTTCAGTCCAGTACTTTTTCCTGAAATTCCAAATTAATATTCAAATTTCCCAATTGACATCTCCATTTGTTTGTCTAGTTAATATCTCAAACTTTCCATGTTTAAAACATGAATTATTGGGCGCCTGGGTGGCTCAGTTGCTGGGCACCTGCCTTCAGCTCAGGTCATGATCCTGGAGTCCTGGGATCGAGTCCCGTATCGGGCTCCCTCCTCACTGGGGAGTCTGCTTCTCCATCTGACCTCTCTCTCTCTCAAATAAATAAAAATCTTAAAAAATAATAAAATAAAACATGAATTCTTTATTTTTTAATTTTTTTAAGATTTTATTTATTTATTTGACAGAGAGAGAGATCACAAGTAGGCAGAGAGGCAGGCAGAGAGCGAGGGGGAAGCAGGCTCCCTGCTGAGCAGAGAGCCCGATGTGGGGCTCTATCCCAGGACCCTGAGACCATGACCTGAGCTGAAGGCAGAGGCTTTAACCCACTGAGCCACCCAGGTGCCCTAAAACATGAATTCTTTATCTTCCTCTTCAATATTTGTTTTTCTCTGTGATATTTTTCAACCAAATTAATGGTTACTTCATCCTTGCCTTTGCTCAGACCAAACGCCTTGGAGTCAGCTTTGATTCCTTTCTCTCTTTCATACACTACCTAAAGTGCACTGAGAAATCCTATAGTATTGCCTTTAAGACATACCTAGAGATCCTTTTGGAGTGATTTCAGCAAAATGGCAGCATAGGGACTTCTTGGTTCGTTCCACTAATCCCCCAACCCCAGACCCTTGCCCAGAAACATCAATTTGAATAACTATTCACACATAAAATTATCTTCACAAGAGCCAAAGTTTCCAAATAAGGGGTTATAACACTTGGATAAAGCACAGAAATAAGAAAAGACGCATTAAAGAGAGTAGGAAAGATCAATTCACATTACCTGCATTTATCCCTACCCCAAACCCAGGCAGCACAGACCAAGAATCTCTCGTGGGAGGAGGAGAGTAAAGTCAGCGCCTAACTTCACTACCCCAGAGCTGGCCTGTTAAGCACTAGACTGAATCCTAGGCTGACTCCCTGTATGGCGCCATCATTCTACTTGATTTCAAAATATATTACAAAGCTATGGTATTCAAAATGGGATGTTATTGGCAAAAAAACAGACACACATATCAATGGAACAGAATAGAGAGCCCAGAAATAAACCACACATATTATATGTGGGTCAACTAATTTACAACAAGGGAGTCCAGAATACACAATGTAAAAAGACTGTGTCTTCAATGCATAGTGTTGGGAAAACTGGACAGCCACATGCAAAAGAACAAAACTGGACCACCATCTTACCCCATTCACAGAAATTAACTCAGTGCACTCAAGACTTGAATGTAAGACCTGAAACCATAAAACTCCTAGAATAAATCATAGGTAATAAGCTCCATGATGTAGGTCTTGGTGATGATTTGGGGATCTGACACCTAAAGCAAAGGCAACAAAAGCAAAAATCAGTAAGTGAAACTCTGTCAAACTGAAAAGCTCTGCGCAGAAAAAAAAAATCAAATTGAAAATGCAACTTACTGATTGGGAGAAAATACTTGCAAATCGTATGTCTGATAAGGAGCTATTATCCAGATTGTATAGAAAACTCATACTACTCAATAACAAAACAAACAGACGAAAAAAAAGCCAATCCAATTAAGAAATGGACAGAAGATCTCAGTAGGTATATTTCAAACAAAAACATATAGATGACTAACAGGTACATGAAAATATGCTCAACATGACTATTTATCAGGAAAATGCAAATCTAAGGGATTTACAATGAGATATCACCTCACATCTGTTAGAATGGCTATCATCAAAAAGACAAAAAATAATAAGCATTGGAAAGGAGGTGAAGAAAAAGGAACTCCCTCCCCCAAAAAAAAGAAAGAAAAGAAAAAGGAACTCCCGTATGCTGTAGGTAGGAATGTAAATTGAATGCAGCCACTATGGAAAACAGCATGGAGGTTCTTCAAAATATTAAAACTAGAACTAAAATATGACCCAGCAGTCCCATTTCTGGGTAGTTACCCAAAGGAAATGAAAACACTAACTCAAAAAGATATAAGTACCGTCATGTTCATTGTATTGTATATATAATAGCCAAGATATGTAAACAATTTAAGTATCCACTTAAGGGGATGAAGGATAGAGAAAATGTGGTATATATACACAACAGAAGATTATAAAATAATGAAATCTTGTCACTTGCAACAACATGGATGGACCTCGAGGATATTATGCTAAATACAAGAAGTGGGGCTGGTGGCTCGTAGGACGAGCACATGTCTCATGGGCTGGGGGTCATATAGAGAAAGACAAATACCATATTACCTCACTTGTATGTTGAATTTAAACATAAAATAAGCTTAAAGATTCAGATACACAGCCCACACACATGCACCCACGCATGCACACCCATATACGAATGATATTCGGCGATGTAACGAGAAATTCCTACCCTTTGAGAAAATATGGATAGACCTTGAGGGCTTTATGCTAGGTGAAATAAGTGAGATAGAAAAAGACAAATACATGTTTTCACTTACATGTGGAATTAAAAAGCCTAACTCATAGATCTAAAGAGCAGCATCATGGTTGCCAAGGGTTTGAGGCCAGAGGGCCTCTCCTTGGGGAGAGGAATAGGGAAGTGTCAGTCAAAGAGTACACACTTCAGCTCTAAGGTGATAAGTTCAGGTGATCTAAGGTATAGCATGGTAAATATGGTTACCAATACTGTATTTATGCACGAAAGTCACTAAGAGAGTAAATCCTGAATGTTATTACCACAGAAAATAGGTAATTATATGAAGGGTATAGAAATGTTAACTAACCTTATTGTGCTAATCATTTTACCACGTACATGAGTATCAAATCATCACAATGTACATCTTAATCTTATATATGTTATACATTAATACCTTAATAAAGCTGAGAAAAAAAAGGATTCAGAATCTGACCATTTCTCACTTATGACAAGTCTCTACTTACTTGATTACTACAGTAGCCTCGTAAGTGAGATTTATGCTTATGCTCTTGCTTGCTATAGTTTACATTCCACCCAGCAGCCAGGATGATAATCATGAAATCCATCGGATCATGCAACAGTTCTGTTCAAAATCCTCTAGCATCTTCCTCATAGGATCTCAGATTAAAAGCCCAATCTGTGCAAAGCCCTACAAGGCTCATGTGATCAGGTCCCTCATGAAATCTCTGATGTCATCTCTTCTTTCTACCTTATTTGCTTGGCTCCAGCCACATTGGCCTCCTTGCCAGCCATGCCAGGCATATTCCTCCTTCCAAGACTTTGTTCTGTCTGTCATCTCTCCTGGAATGGCCCTCACCATAGAATCCCAGATTTACTCTCACCCCCTCCATGTCTTTGCTCAATATGTCACCTTCCTGCCAAAGACTCCACTGACTCTTGCCTTTTAAAATTATCCAGCAAGGGCGCCTGGGTGGCTCAGTTGGTTGAGCAACTGCCTTCGGCTCAGGTCATGATCCCGGAGTCCCGGGATCGAGTCCCATATCGGACTCCCGGCTCTGCGGGAAGTCTGCTTCTCCCTCTGACCTTCTCCCCTCTCATTCTCAGTCTCTCGCTCTCTAATAAATAAATAAAAATCTTTAAAATTATCCAGCAATCGTGATTCTTCTTGCTCTGTTCTGTGTTTTCTGTAGCACTTTTCAATTACACATGACTAACATCCTTAAACCCTGTTGGACATTTTAGTTAAAGCCATGCTGTTTCCTGTCTTCCTCACCCATAACACCTTAGATGGTCTTCTTCATTCTGGTCTCTCCCATTCCCCAACTGTCATAAACATGCAAGTTTTCCAATCCATGGAAGAAGATATTTTGTCCCAGGAGAAACCGGATGTCGATGGTAACCCTGGAATTAATTACTACAGGAGGTTATTGGGCATCTGAGGCAGATACTTCTGGTGAGTTTAAGACTCAGGTGATCAAGGTCACTTTCAAAGTATGGAGGTATAGTGGGAAACGGAGCAGGACATTCTATAATAAGGAAATCCTGTAAAGTGATGATATCATGATGATGCAGTCTGACCTCACCAGCCTGAGGATGGTAGCTAAGAATTAATGATTTTTAGATGTGCAAGTCTGTCCCAGAAAACACAGAAAAGCAATCATCAGGCCATATTTGAATGGCATGACTTCCTCACCACCTACAAACTGGGTAGCCAAACCCCTACCTCAAAGAACTAGAATGTAAGGAAGCAAGAAAAACTGGCCCACCGGAGTCTGTTGGCCAAAGAACATTGTAGCATCCCGTCTTATTTGTAGCTGACCAAGACAATCTGAAATGGCCAAGAGAGAGGCTTGTGCGAAATATTCCAGTCACTTAGAATTGACCACATGGAATACAATTTCGGCAGCTGCATGTCCTTTTAAAAAACTTAGATGTACTCTGATGTTCACATACTACAGCTTTCTTCTAATTGTACTGACTCACCCATTGGGGATTCCTGCTTTACTCTGGGTTCTGTGTCCTCCTTGATTCTGCTCCTGAAACCAGACCTAGGGACAAAAATCCCTAGCTTTCCCTGTCTTGGGAATGCAAGGAATTCAGACAGATAGTAGAGATGAGAAGCCGCCTGCTCACCAAGTTCCTGTGAATCAAAAGGAGAAAGCGAAGAGAACAGGGGAACAGCAGATAATGTGTTAGCTTGTTAATCCATTATAATTTTGGCCAGAATTGGACCTGCTTGTAGGAGCTGTTCTTTGCATGACATTTTCTTACAGTAAATAGTAGTTTCCACTCATTGTAGCATATGAGACCACTGTTCTCATGATTTTTAACTTAGTAAGTCTCATAGAACGTTGGTCCAAATGAAGGTCCACCAGTTCTGTTTGACTTATGCACACGTGGTTACGTAGCCGGCAGTCCTGGGCAATGCCAATGCCGTACTCCTTCAACCCCAGCTTCAAAGTGTCCTTGTAACACGCCTTCTGACCACATTGCTGGAGGGTGCTCACCTCAGCCGGTATCACTGAATACCAGGCGAATAAAATTATAACGAGAACAGGGCTGAATCCAAAGCATTATGATTCTCTTCTTAAGGACAACTCTTTTGGTCTAGAGTAACTATATTTAGCATAAAATTATTATTTTTTGCCTTTTTCCTGATCATATACGTGTTTAACCAACTGATTGTACTTTGTATGAAAATCAAAGTGTTCTTTTCTAGTTTACTTCTGCTATTAGTGTAATACAAAATATATTTCCCAAAATTAGGTTGTATTTTATTTGTCTTTTAAAATATGGAATTGTAATGGTTCAAAATTAATGAGATTTAAAAATATGTGTCACTTAAATTATGACTAATTTCAAAAATATTTCAGAAAAATAAGAATTTCTTCTAGTAATATGAAAGTACCAATGATATTTAAATCTTGGTAAAGTTGACCACACTTTGATTAGATTCATCAATAAAATAATTATTGAGTACCTTTCTAACTGAAGTGCTCAGGGTGTTTCAGAATTGAATTGGTATGTTACAGAATGGTTTATTCTAATGTAAGGAATAATGATATCCATTATAAAGGCAGACAGGTAGGACATACTGGGGAGGTTCGTGGGAGGGAGGGATCATTACTGGCAGAGTATTACCCCACTTTCTCAGTCATTGTTCCTACCCAGCTCAACTGTGTCTAGATCATCTCATTCATTAGTTCCTTTTTCACTTATTCAATGTACCAGGCACTATGCTAGGCTCTGAGGATAAAAAAATGAATCCTTCCCTCACCATGTTCAGTTTAATGGATCAGATAGTCACATAAACAAATGATTATGACAGTTATAATGCCTTGTACAGGCTGTGTGCAAATCTGTGGGAGCCAAATCCAAGGAGAGACTAATAGCTCCACCTTGTGCCAGGGGTCGCGGCAGTATGTATTAGGAGAAAGAGATGGGCTTTTGCACTGAGCTGGACAACTTGAAGGCCAAATAACAGTTGGTCAGGACGAAAGGAGAAAGGAGTTAGGCATTGTTGCAAGTTATATATTTGCATTTCAAAGGAAACTCCTATTGTCTTCAAATATGCCTTAACTATCATTTAAATGTCTCATTTATTTTTTAACAGAGCGGTTGAAGAAACTCTAAACTCAGAAAGCGATTTACCTGGTCGTAGACATTCAGGAGGACGGTCAAATAGTTAAAATGAAAAAGTTAAAGCAAGAGTTTGACTGACACTTGTCTATTTAAAAATAACCGTAGTATATTTAAAGGATAAAAGCAGCCAATATCTTATTGCTATTGATTTTTAGGGCTATTGATTCTTGTTTTAAGCTTTACTTTAGCAGTTCTAAGAAGTGAGAATGTAGAGGAGGAGGGGGACCACCTGAACAAAAAATATGATGGTAAATAAATTCTTTTTTTTTCCCTCCAACCTCTAGATTTAGCGGTATTCACACCCTACCGGTTTGTACTCGGTGCCTGCACATGTGTGGGATGTACAAACAGTTCCCTGGTCATACTGTACACGGCACAGCGGCCACCAGAGCACGTGGATTCCCCACTTCTGACCGTCCTGGATTCCAGAACTATATATGTACAGTAAGTAGAAATGTTGTCTCTGTCACACACTGGTTTATGCAAGAATCCCAGTGAGCTCAATCAAGGGAAGGGTTTGTGACATAAAATTAATTTTATTGTGATGAAATGCATAGAAGTGATTAGTTCAGTGGTTCTGGGAACCTTTGATTATCACTTGCCAACTTAATTTCCATTTCGTCTCTATGCAATCAGGCTGAGCTACATACGTACACAGATGCTGTGCAAACTTCAGTGAAGAGAAACTGACCACTTACAGACCTGCCTAGTGCTTTCTATAGGGAAGGTGTTATCCATGATGAGTTGAAATTAGAGTCCAAATATATATTTCCTTTTTGAGTATAAACTAGGACCTTCTCGTTCCCCTCCAGTTGAAGTCAGGAACTTTCACGTATAGGCATGTTCAGATTATTTTTGATATGAAGTGATTCTGACCCATTTCCTAATCTCTGAGGTGCAAGGTGTACCATCATACTGAATTGGAACTTAAAAAACCTCTCCTGCCACCAGTCAATACTTGTTTGCATTCATCTCTGTCGGTCTCAGTTTTCCCACCTGGAAGAGAAGAGTTTGGGCTGAGTAAATTAGGATATTCATTCAAACTGGGAAACATTAGGATTCCTACCCTATTGTTCCAGGGCTGAGCTGTCCTACTGGCTTTCAGGGCTGCCCTAAGCTGAGCCTGCATTACTTACACCAAAAGATTTCCCACTACTCTAAGTATCGCTCAGCTTACCAATTTCTGTCTATTTTACAAATTGTCCGGCTCATGTTCGCTGACACATTGTAAGCCGTATGAGGAACATCCTCTACTCTTCCTTCTGCCTACCATATGCGATTCGTCTAGGTAGTGTCTCGCTTTATCCATTACGTTTCATTTGACTACTTCAGAACCTCAGTCCTCTGCTTCTCTGTATTCTAGAGTGGCATGTTAATTCGACATTAGAAGGCTGCATTTTTTTTCAAGACAATTATGTTATTTCTCCCTCTCTCGCTCCCATTTCTCATACATTCTCAAATGTCCTACTTCTCTCAATTTTTGTTCTATGGCTTAAGTTCAAAACTAAATACACATTTTTTTATATTAATAGCTAATTAAAATTATAAGCAACTAGAAACAGGCACTATGCCATATTTTCTTCAGATCATTCAGAAGAGACATTTAATAACTACTTGGGGTTTTTTTTCAAGCTTTCAGTGTGTGTGTGCGTATGTGAGTGCTTGTGTGTTTTGAGTGGCATAAATCCAAGTTCATATGCGTCCTTTAAAAATCTTGCACATTTCAGATTTGACGTGAATGAATGATGGATAGTCATGCTATATTTTTCCATTCCCAGGTGGAAACAACCAAGAAATGTAAATGGGATTCTGGAGCGCTATATATTATATATTTCAAATCACACGCATGATTTTACAATTTGGGATGTCATCTATAACAGTACAGAACTTTTTCAGGATCACCTGCTACAATACTTGTCCCCTGGTAATAAATATCTCATCAAGCTGGGAGTAAGTTCACTTTACTCATGTCACTTTCTCTTCCCTTCTCTTGCCACTTCTTTCTTCCTTTGTCCCATCGGCTCTCACTTGTTCACTTAAAAAAAAAAAAAAAACCCAAACCCAAAACTCATGTATTGCTGTTGAGACTGAAAACTCACTTCACACCATAAATGGGAATGTAATCTAATACCTACATATTTATTTTGTATTACACAAAATGATAGCCTAATAGTCTGAGTCAGTAGATTTTTTCCCAAATCTAATTTGGGATTATCAGAAATTATTTCTTCTTTGTTATTCCAGAATGTCATAATTGGTAAGGGTTTTTTCTAAAATGCTTGAGTTAATAAGGTTATTTCCCTATGGAGCTTGTATTCATTTGGAAAACTATGTATGGTATGAAAATTTAGGTCTTATATTTTAAAATGAAGGTTTAAATGACCCTCAAATATTCTGGATTGTTATTATAGTCTGGTTTACATTACACTTCTATCTCAAAAGAACAGTCACTTAATAAAACCCTAGAATCAACATACTTTAGAGGTCTTTAGACAGACAATAGCATTTTTTAATGCAAAATAGCACTTTTATACAAAGGTCTTTTAAAAGACCTTGATATTACTGTGGAATTTATACTCAGTAGTTCCTTTTGTTTTTTGATGAAATATAATCTTTTTTAAGTTTAATAGCACATCTGAAAATAACTGAATATAAACATGAGATTGTCCCTATTTGTTTTAAACACACTCTTCATTTTATAGCAATACCTATATAAGGATATTTGCTTTGATAAATGCCATAGAAAATATTCTGCTCTTGATTATGAATAAATTTACATTTATGTAGACACTGTGTATGCATTCATTTTACTTAACATGCTCTTGAATGCTCTAAATATTATACCACGAGAAAATAAACTACATTCAACTATTGCTAACTGTCTGACCTGACATCCCAAAACAAGGGCAATCAGACAATGTTAAAAATCCTATTCAGAACTGACTCCGTGTGCCTAGATGTTCAGCACGCAGATGGGCTTAGGAAGCGGCATCTTTGATTATTACTTGGTTGTATTACTCAAGATGTAAGAAAGGTATTATTTTGATTTTCAAAAACTAATTACAGAAATCCACACCATTTTCAAAACAGTAGTAATATCAAAATCCAGAAAAGACTCTATTCCTTAGAAACAACCAAAATTAAACAGAAATTGTTGGACTCTTAGTTTTTATCAGGAGGCAAATGTCATGAAACAAAGTTCTACTCCCCAGGCAATTTATAGGATATGTTGTCCAATCAATGTAAATCCACTCCAATCTCCTATGTTTTATACATCTATGATATCTTCAAAAATAAATACCACTAGATTGGGAGGCTGCTTGCTTGTATTTCAATTCAGATTTTGCTACCAACTGTGTAACCAAAGGCAAATTCACTTGATTGCACTAATTTTTATGTTCTTTAAGCCTAAAATCAGGACCTTGAACTAAATGGTTTTTAATGGCTCTTTGAGCCCTAAAATTGCATGATACTAAATCATTCTGTGATCCCAAACAATATTCTATGGACTCAAATGAGATCTGTCAGCCCCAGAGTAATGTTGATGCAGGACGTCATAAAGATGTGGAAGTCTTTGCCCTAACTCTTGTTAGGGAAATAAATTTGCTCACATTATTTTTGATTTTGCTGTATGTAGTAGTAGAGAAAATACACTAATATATTTCAGGAAGTAGTCCACTAAAAATTTTTTTTACCTAATTCTATAACCAGTAAGTTAAGTGAACCAGAACATTTTAGGTTCATCTTGGTTAATTGAAGGATTATTGTATATTTCACAGTCTCGACATAATAACTAGTTTTCAAGGTCATTAGATTAGTGGATGGAGATTAGGTTCTCAGCCAAGCGCAGTTGCCTTTATAGATAGTGTGTTGAAAGTTCTGGAAAATAAAACATACAGATGGCCAAGCCCTTAAGAATAGAAGAAGATACATGAGGATTCAAGCCACTGTGATTTACTCTAGACTCAGAAAGAATATGTTACTTCAAGTGGCTTCATTTAATTTTTCTTGTTAACTGGGTTATACACTCCTGAAGGGTAGAGATAGGATCTTTCAAAATTCTGTCTGCTGAATCAAGGACAATGCCTGGTAGAAACTAGAAACTCAGCAAACAATGCTTGAATGAATGGATGAATGAATGAACACTAAGTATATGTATTTTCATAAAGAATCTGAGACTTCTGATATGAATTAAATGATTTGCTGTAGGATATCAGAGTCAGGAACTGTGAGGATCCAAGCATATGCTTTTTCTACTGTAAGAAACAGCAAAATGAGTCGCTATACTCAACAAATGGTATTGTGGAGTGTGGTAGCTCTGAATAAAGATAATGAGTCAGCAATTAAATAAAGAAGCTAGTAATACAGACTAGTAGCGAGATACGTATGGCTTGATGATTTTCATATTATAGCTAGACATTTGCCTCTTGATGAATGTTAAATATCTTTCCTGGAAAGATTCTTGGAACTGATGAGCTTAATTTTTCAAGAGATCATTTATATATAATATGGCCTTGTTCCTTTTCTTCATGCTTTAGGGTTTGCTGCATTCTTAATATCCTCAGTGCCTACTTATCTGAAAACAAACTATTGAAAAAGAGGATGCTAACTTTGGATATTCCTAATAGTCATCATTTCAAAATAATTGATACACATCGATTGATTACTCATTTCCTTATACCAAAATTCAATCCCCTATTTAATCAGAAGTTACTGGATGTTTCAGGGTAGTATGACTTTGTCACTTAACAAAAATGGCTGTAACTGAGAAAAGCTATAGGAGATGGATTGAAAAGCCTTATTGTAAAGGCTCAGAGGCTTTCAAAGACCTTGCCATTTCATAAAGCCATCTTTAATCAATCCCACTATTTTATTTAGTTTTTCCAAACCAGAATTTTAATCAGCATTCCGTTGCATTGCATGCAGTGGCCTCTGGTGCTGGTAGGTCAAACAAGATACCGATTGGTCCGATTTCATTTAGATAATATCAGTTAGATTCAACCAACTGGAAGCAACTTTAAGAGCATTTTTTCCCTTATTTAAGAAACTGCTCACTTAGCACTTCTAAATGCATGCAAAAAGAATGTGGAAAAGAAAAAACAAAATAAAATATTTTGCAGGTAATTCTTATTTCAGCAGCCTCTTTATAAATTCTGTTTTATATGCAAGAAAAATTCTCTTGTAAATGCCTTGGATTCCTAGAAGGATCTTTTATCAAATTATGAGTTTATGGATCTTAGATGACATAGCCCATAGCCTAAAGATATCCTTCCAAACCTGAAGATGTCTTTATTTATCCCAAAAGGTATCCTAAAATTCTCAAAACAAAGTAAATTTCAATTCACATTTTATTTTTAAATATATATGATTACATGTTTTATAATATTTCTTTGGGAAGAGTTAGCTGGGGACAATCTTAGGACATAAATAAGAAAAATAATAGTGACAAGTAGACTATTTGATTTAAATCTTAGTGTGTTGTGGATTTAACGGTAAGATGCTCCAACATTTTTCCCTTCCTAAGGAACAAAAAAATCTAGGAACTGAAAGTAGATAGATTTATCTCTCTCTGAGGACTAAAAAGAATGCTTTTTCTATCATTTTCCTTTGATAATTCGGCTGTCCCACTTGGCCTCTTTTCCTATGTTTTCTAGCGGACTCTTAGTATGTTTGAAATGTCATGTTTTTTTAAATTTTTCGATTTTAATGTTCCAGTAGTTATTTCTTGGGCTAACAATGATATGTCCTAGAGCTTTAAGTCATGGTTTGGCCACAAGTTCAATGGATTCCTCTTTATTTGCAAAGATTCTGTTCTTGGGAAGGGAATAGTTTATCTCTTCCATATATATGCACATGCTGCAGCTGAGAATTAGAGGGAATCCACAGAGGTTAATTAGGGCCCAATCTTAATGCAATTTCATGCCCAAGCCACAGTTTAACCCATCAGAAACTTGCTTACGCTGATGAGAAATTATCTTGAAGATATAGGCTACTGTTGTATCCTTACAAGGGAACCTGAGATTGAGCTCCATGTCAACTGACCATTTAATATTTATACATATAATAAAGAATTTGCAACATTTTGTTAAATGGTATACTGTAATGTATAAAAAATTTCTTTAAAAATAAGTTAAGTCTCTCTTATTTATAGGGAAAATAATTTCAACTGTGTTAATTATCAAAAGGTTATTCCCTTAATATCAAGCTGAAAAGCATGAGACAGGCCCAAAGAAATAAAAAGATGTTCTAATTTTTTTTATGCTCGCAATATCTACTATCCCTGAAAATGGACTAATGCCTATCTGCTTTTTACATTGTCCTATGATTTTGCTTCATTTTCTTAATCTGTTTTCAGTAAACTTTAATGCTTTTTGAAATACTTTTAAATTTGTGTGAATTACAACTGGAACCTAAAGAGATATTGAACAAAGGTTAAATGTAGTTTTCAAATATCTGTGTCATATAAAGATATGATTGCCAATATTTGCTAGCAAATATAGTCTGGAAAAACCCTGTGTGTCTGTCTCTGCTTCCTAGAGAAATGTTTTTCCAAAAAGTTAGGTAGCAAAGATATTTTCCTAATACATTTAAACGTTTATTTTGGAATTACTTGTAATTAATAATGAGAGTGCACACAGAAGTTTCCAGGTATTTTTTTTTTAAGATTTTATGTATTTGAGAGCGGGGGAGGGGGGGGAGAGAGTGCACATGTCCACGATCAGGGGGAGGAGCAGAGGGAGAGGGACAAGCAGACTCTGTCTTGAGCCTAGAGCCTGACCCGGTGCTCAATGCCCAGACCCTGACATGATCACTTTAGCTGAAATCAAGAGTCAGCTTAACCAACTGAGTCCCTCAGGGCCTCCCGTGCCCCACCCCCCCGGCCCCCCCGCACCATTATCCTTGATATCCAGGTTTTCGTTATGGCATTAGTAATACCTTATTAGGGAATGGGAAGATTCTGTGATCACTTTAAGTTTGCTGGTCCTGTAATGAGCCCATTTCCTCTGGCACACAGTAAGTGTTTTGACCCTTTAAACCGTTAAACAGTCACTCAACAACTGTTACTGATATATGAGAAATACTATTTTATTCAATTTCACATTATGTTGTACTTTAAGCGTATTGGTTACACTATCGCAATGAAAGCAATTATATTTGCTCCAGTTCTTTTCTTTTACTCCAAATTACTTGTTTTTATCCTGAAGTAGTTTCAGTCTCTAGTACTGCCCTCACGTAGTATGCACACACAGGTTTGTGTGTCTGTGCATGCGAGCACTTAATTCCTTTTAGGAAATTTTGTGCAAGGCTGATTTCATCAAAACGATTCACCCACACAATAGATGCCCTATCTCCAGCCTCTAACATAGGATGTACTTGTACTTATAATTCATACGTGCATACATTTTGGGTTATTTTCTAATTATCAGAGATGGCTGTCGTGTGTCCTAAAAAGCAAACTAAATGTCAGACGTCAACATTGAAACAGATTTATTTGGTGAGGTGGCGGGTCCGGGGTGGGTGGGGGCTGTGAATCAAGAAAACTGTATTTCGAAGAATCTGGAACTCTTGTTACAAATCCTCTGTTTCCAAGGCTCACTAAAACTTTTGGGACCCAGAGTGAAATCTGTTTTTGCATTTCTCCCCAGGCTTGCACAGGGGGTGGGTGCACCATGAGCGAGGCCAGTGAGGCCCTAACTGACGAGCAGGCACCGGAAGGTGTGCCGACCCCCAAAGTGCACTCCTACTCACCTCACTCCTTTCACATCTCCTGGATGGAGCCTGAATATCCAAATGGTAAGTGAACTCTTTTAGCCTCAAGTTAAAAAGATGATTAGCAAAGGTAAATTAATATTCTAAATGGCAGCTTATATGTGGTGCTTAATTTTTAATGATCATTTTAGCACATAAAATACCTGAGATAGTATCATTGTCTGTAGTTGGAAGATTGTAGTTTTTAGGCTAACACACAATTTTGGTGGCTCAAAAGTGCTCCCTTTTGATAGTTCTTGTGTACTGCATCTTATTGTTCAGTACGTTCCAGGAGAGGTGGAGAGAACAGATGAGGATTCCCAAAGTGCTATTGTGACAGTGACATTATATTTTCAGTGCCTTTCTGTCTTTGAGAGTCCTTAGTTCATTCTCGGAGAGGTAGAGAGATGGAAAGTCCATGCATATCATGTCTTTCAAAATGCTTTTGATCGAATACGTTTATCTTAGAAGAGACCACATGAAACTCTGTATTTTAATATATTATATGTAAATATGTCAGCATGTAGTTTTTAAACCGTACATATATTAAGTATATGTGTTATTTCTACCTGTTAAACTTAAAGTTGATTGTGTATATTTCTAAATGATACATACATCTTTGCACAGTTTAGGAAAGTAAGTTAGCCAGCTGTAGTTAGCTTAAATAAAAACTTATTATAAAAAATTTATAATAACTCGGAGGTAGAAATCACTTTATTCATTTATCGGAAATATCTTTTTTAAGTTTCACACAACATACTGTCCTTGTTCCACACTGATGGAAACTTATGTAACATCAGATTTTGTTCCCTTTAAGACAAACATTGAGACTTTTAATCTCCTAGAAATTGTTTTAAGTAGATTGTTACTGAAAATTGAGGTGGCCTCCTTTAGCATAGCCAAAAAGAATGGAAGAAAAAAAGTTGTAATTTTATTTGTTTGTCTTATGTTTACTATGATATTAATTATTTTAGTCATCTCATTTTAATTAAACTTTTGGCAAATGCATTAGATGTATTTGAGGTAATGGAGAGAGCTCAAATAATTAGAGTGAGTGATTATCTCTGCTACTGAAGTGATTCTTTTTCTGTTACAAATTTCCTAATAAAAAAATAAATGGATCTCCATTTGAAACTTATATGAAACAGTCAAAAAATCTTGTCATACCTCATGCTCCACAAATGTATCTAGCCCATAGGTGGCAATGCAAATGTTAGTGATTTATTCCAATTGTATTGGTATTAAATGCCATTATGTGATCTGCATGGTAGAACATTTTCCTTCATACCAGTTGGTCGTGGCACCTGAAACCACAACTGTACTCAGAATTCTAGGTGGACCTGGAGAAATACTTTCTGTATTTCAAAGAATATTTGGATACTATGTTTAGTGCATTTACAAGCAGTTTTAAAATATATTCATTGAACCAAAAAGAATTTGAGAGGTTTTGCAGATTTGTGTAAACACTTTCATTGTATTCTAAAGTCTTATGTTTAATCACATCAGAATTTTCAAAATTTTTGTTGTGGGGCAATGGTTAGACATTTAAAAAGTAACAGTGTTCACTTAAAAAGAAAACAGCAACTATCACGCCACCTGCTTCTCTCTTCACTTGCCCCAAATTTTCCAGTGTTTGATTTTTGTTGTCTATTGTCTGGAGAGGGAAAATCTGATTGTTGGAAAACACCTTGTTCCTCTATTTGTTTTTAAAGCCCCCATACTTCCCCCTAAAATCTAAAGGATAAAATCCAAATTCTTTAGTCAGGTATTCAGGTCGTCACTCCCAACTTACGACTCAACCAGCATATACAGAGCCTTGTAACACATGTTCCTTTCTAGAATGTTTATGGCTTACTGTAGGGTTGTAAGATATGTGTGTGGAGTTAAATAGGCCTAGAGACCAATATTACCTCTGCTGTGAAGTAGTGTGTTACTTTGGCAGATGGACTAAATTCCATGAGCCCCAGTTCTCTTGATTGTAAAATTGACGTTGACAACCCCTATTTTCTTTCTATCTTCGCTGTGGAAATCTAACTCATTCCTCAGAACTAAACGTGGGCCTCTTTTTTTAAAAAAAAAAAACATTTTTCTTTTATTTATTTGAGAGAGAGCATGAGAGCACAAGCTGGAGAAGAGCAGAGAGAGAGAAGCAGGGACCCCAGTGCAGGGCTCAATGCCAGGACCCCAAGATCTGGAGACCTCCACCTGATTTTTTATTACCCTTTACATTCAACATATTCAAGTTGATTTCTCCACATGTTCTCTGTCCCTCTACCTGCCCCTTCTCCTGTGTTCCTCCTCTCACTATTAGCACCACCCAGTCACGCCAGCCCGAAACCTAGATGGCATTCTTGACCTCGGGCTCAGGCTCCCTCCTGACTTGTCTTACCACACAACGCTCAACAGCACTCATCTAAGGAAGGTCACTGATATTTTTCACCCAGAAAACTTTAAGAGCTTCCTCATACCCTGCAAAAATCTGAATTTATTCATTCAAAGTATATTTTCTGATGACCTACTAGGTGCCATCATTCCGGTGATACCAAGATGAATTTGCCTAAGCTCTGACCTTAAGGTTGTTAGAGTTCCATAGGGAAACCAATAATCACAAGGTAGGAATGTGAATAAGGTGCCAAATGTGTGGAGAAGAAACTCCCTGAGGAGCCCTGTGGGATATGGGAGTGTCCTCCCTCTGGGTCTGCAGGAGATGTGTCAGGTCCAGGGACACATATGCATTTAGACTGTGTTGTTTTGTAACAGATGCTTTTTGCATGGTTTTGCACATGCTGGGATATAAATGTCTACTTGCCTAACAAGCAGGTGGTCGTCTTTAGCCAGCATAGCTTAGGAAACAGGCTCTCTGCTTTTCATAAATGATTCTGATTTAAACAGTCACTTTCGGGGCACCTGGGTGGCTCAGTGGGTTAAGCCTCTGCCTTCAGCTCAGATCAGGATCTCAGAGTCCTGGGATCAAGCCCCGCATTAGGCTCTCTGCTCAGCGAGGAGCCTGCTTCCCCCTATTTCTCTGCCTGCCTCTCTGCCCATTTGTGATCTCTCTCTCTGTCAAATAAATAAATAAGATCTTAACAAAATAAAATAAAATAAATAAACAGTCACTTTCTACTCATCAGAGTCTTATAATAATCCTGCTCCAGTGACTAAGAGAATGGCCTCTTGCCCTTCTGATTGCCATTTTCTTCTTTGTCTCCCAACCTGCTCTTACTTCACAGCTTGTTCTGGGAAGCTTGCTCTTTGCTTTGGGACATGCTTTGTGTGCTCTGAGAATTTTTCCTGTTCTGGAATCTTTTGTTCTGTGCTGTACCAGCAGTTCTAAGAATAGTGCCTGACCCACATAATAGATACTCAATTAAAACTTTGCTGATTAGCACCACCAAAAGAAACAATAAATGCACAGGAAATAACAAATGTTAGCAAGGATGTCAAGAAATTAGAACCCTTGGGCACTGTTGGTGGGAATGTAAAATGGGGCAGCCATTATGGGAAACAGTATGAAAAATGCCTCAAAAATTAAAAATAGAATTACTGTGTGATCCAACAATCCTACTTCTGGGTATTTATCCAAAAGAATTGAAAGCAGGATCTTGAAGAGGTACTTGCACACCCACAGTCACTGTAGCATCATTCACATTAGCCGAGAGATGGAAGAGACCCAAATGTCCACAGACGGATGAATGGATAAACAAAGTGTGATGTGTATATGTATATGCAATAGAATATTATTCTGCCCTTAAAAAAATAAATCATCACATGCTACAACATGGATAAACCTTGAGGACATTATGCTAACTAAAAGAAACCAGTAACAAAAAGACAAACACTGCATGATTCCACATATATCAATATCTAAAGTCATCAAACACATAAAACATAAAGTAGAAATGGGCAGGGAGTTGGGAGGGGGAATGGAGAGTTGCGGTTCAATGAATATAGTTTCAGTTTTGCAACATGAAAAGGTTCTAGAGCTCTGTTAAGCAACAATGTGCATTTAGTTAACAATCTATATTATCATAGAAAAATAGTTAAGATGGGGAATTTTAGGCTATGTGTTTTTTTACCACATTTTTAAAAATATGAGGTAGAGAGGACATAATAAAATGCAGTGAACTTTTAAACCAGAAGAAAAAAAGGTTAAGGGCTGTGTCAGTTTAAAATTCAAAATTAATTTTTATTAAATTTTATTAATTTATTAAATTCAATTAATAATCACATAAATATATATACATAAAATATACATTTGTTAAACCAGAGTGAGATCATTCTATCTGTCTTGTGCAACTTGTTTTTCTCACTTAACAACATGGTGGAGACATCTTTCCGTGGCCGTTAAGCAGATAGAGCCCAGCTTCAATGTTTCGGAAGGCAGTAGATTCTCACTGAATAAAACCACAGCTTATGTGACCCGTGTTTTATCAGTGGACATTTATGTTTCCATGATTTTGCTGTTATAAATAATGCTACATTCTATTAATTGCCTACTTCTACCAAGTCGTCTTTAAGTACCAGGTCTTATCACTTGATTCACACCTGAGGTTTTGCTCTCCTTCAAACGTGTCCTACGGAATTCTAGCCCCTTGCTTCACTCACCTTCAAAAACAGGGCTGTGACACTCCAGCTCTTTGTCCAGTCAGAGCTCCTGGCATCCCTGTTCCCTCTGGCAAAGGCATTCTCTGCAGGTTGCGATTTCAGGCAGGGCTTTAAAACCTGAATGAGAGTGACTTTTAGGAAGATAAGAACCCTTTATTGTGTAGCACCTGGACCTTTCTTTTGTCCTACCATCAGCCAGCAGTGAGAAGGGGCATGAAGGATTACTGTCTAATAAATCTGTGACCTGTGTTGTGAAGATTACAATTGCATAATTAGAATTATGCTTTTGAGACTTTCCAAATTCTCACGAGCCATATTCCCTTTCCGAATCCTAGGCCTTAGAATCTGTAAATATGTTTTTTTTCCCTCATACTTGAAGTCCCCTTTGCTAAAAATCAGCATTAATATCTGACTACACCAAACTTATTCCTCATTATTTAGCATAACATGTAGTGACATTTGGAGGTGATTAGAATATGTTTTTTTTTAAATAGTAACTAGAATATAGAGTATAAAATTCTTATCCTTTATTAATATTTAAAATTGCTTCTAACTATGCACTATCTTTACTGAAGTAAATTTGCTAGAACAGTTTCCCTGTTAGATTGTGACCCACATAAGGGCAGGCATATGCCTTGTCCTCTGTGGCCTTGTTCACAGTTCTAGTGCCAGCAGTTGGCAGCGTTCCAGTCAAGGGTAGAGGAGCATTAAATAGCTGTTGACGGAATTAATGTTTGCTGATGAGAGGGACAATAATAACATGGTAATTGTATGGATGTGAGAAGTATATGCATGTGCGGTCCTACGATACACACAAACACACATTTGCAGCACATTTTATAATTACGTAATACAGAAGAATGATTTCAAAGGCAGCAGAAAGGCCTCTCCTCTTGTACTGCTGATGGCTCAAAGACCTAGTTGTTTAGCCTAAGGTTTTCTCAGCCTAGTGATTTGTCAGGATGCTTAAGAGAGACAGCACGTGAAACCCCGTCTGCTTTGCAAGCCTCTGTGTGAAAGGGTAGATTGTTCCTGCCATCAAGATGAGGTAATGTCAAAATATGCACAGGAGAAGGGGAGCCGAGCACCCATTAGACAGGGTCCCAGGTACTTCTTGAGGAAAAAAAGAGTATTTCAGGAACCTAAGAAAATATTTTCCAAATTCAGCCTTTTGTACTGGACTGGCTTTTTGAGAATTTATGTGTGGATATGTCTAGCTCGACACTCAGAATTAAATTCCTCTCTTTTGGGGCACCTGGGTGGCTCAGTGGGTTAAAGCCCCAAAAGAGAGGAATTTAATTCTGAGTGTCGAGCTAGACATGGGGCTTGAAATATCATGACCCGGACATCATGACCTGAGCCGAAACCAAGAGTCGGCCTCCACTGACTGAGCCCCCCAGGTGCCCCCATTTAGTTCAGTTTTCAAGCATATATATGACTTCAGAAATGGGTCGTAAAGAAATAACTAACTACAAAACTTTTGTATACTTTCTGTGCATGTCATCCTTCACATTAAGAAATGATAAGAAAGAAATGGACTTTTATAGTATATATACGTGAAGGTGTGTGTGTAAATACTAAGCGATTCACCCATACAAAGAAAAAGGTATTTGATTTCCTACCAACACTGATGGTAATAGTAATAGGGATAGCTACAGCTTAGAACTATGTAATGGGCACTTCACTAGCTGGCCATGAAATGGGTATTTCTATTCTATCATCCAGCTGTGGAAACTCAGATTTATAGGTATTAATTCCTCAAGTTAACTAGTTAAGTAGGAATTTAATACAAAGCAAGGTGTGAATGACACAAAAAATTCGTGATTTTATTCATAGTGCTCGTGTCCCTTTACGTGTTGTAGACGTAATTCAGGATTCCATCTAGCCACATGAAAAAATAAATCTTTTTAGATGCTTCGACTTGTTTGATACTCCGTTCTCAGTGACAATATTCGAAATTCTTAAGATCTCTGTTTTGATTTTTCTCTGGTTTTGAAAAAATAACTATTTTTCAAACTTTTTATTTTGAACTAACTTTATTTTTAAACAGCGAAAAGGCAATTCTATTTTCTTTCCTGGAGATGCTCAGTTTTAATAGGAGAGATGGATTATAGAATTCAGTGAATCACTTAGGAAAACTGCTTGACAGTTTTGAGCAAACCTTGTGTAACTTTTATGAAACACCTCCAATCAGTTTGTCAGGTAGAATTTCCCAAGCACAATCTTTTTTAGGTTCCGTTGATTCCATTTTTAGGTGAGCATAACAGTAATAAGGCATTATTCCACAATGTGAAAGCTGTTCTCTCTTTTCCTTTCTAATTGAAGGATCAAGTATTCACATAGGGAGATATCTGCCACATTCAATCATCATCTGGACCTTGGGGGAAAACGCA
The DNA here is from genome assembly GCA_028533885.1 of Nasua narica. Classification (NCBI taxonomy): domain Eukaryota; kingdom Metazoa; phylum Chordata; class Mammalia; order Carnivora; family Procyonidae; genus Nasua; species Nasua narica. The sequence goes on from CM052814.1 coordinate 14,942,725, forward strand.
CCATTGATATTCATATTGCCATGCTGTACTGAAAAAAAAAACAAATATGTTTGGAGCATCTATATTAACCATACATGTTATTTTCATGACACACTAAAGCACTGTTGTTTAATTCTTATAGTAAACAGAATTCTTCAGTGTAAATAGAGATACCTTGTATTAAATTTACATCATATTGTACTTGTATTGAATTTCCTTGGTTATAGATGACAACCTATTGAGCACCTTAGGAAACACAATTTGACAGAACATGATGAAGAGGCACAAAGATATATATCCCAGTGGATGTGCTTTATGGACAATTATGATTCAGCTTCCCTGTGAAAATTAAACACCTTAAAAATTCTACCATTATGGAAAGAGAAAGGTGATAAACTTGAATCTGCTTACCCTGGAGAGCCAATGGGAATTAAGTATCCATTTTGTGGATTATCCACTACGGAACTGAATTTGTAGAACAAGATTAAATAACCTGATCCCTTTTACCACACAGCATTCTATTGTTTCATTTTGTTATTTCCAGCTTACCAATTATTAGCACAAGAGAATAAGCAAGAAAAAAAGGACAGAAAATACGAAACAGTACAACATAAAGGCTTACTGTAATTTTTTTATGTTGGATGTATTATTTTTTTGGTCTTTCTGGATCCACTCTTTGCTCTTCCATTCAGCCCTATATCCCACAAGGCTGACCTTTCCTCAGTGTCCAGCTTGCTCCCCTCTCTCTCTGGCTTCTTTTTGGTTTGTCCCTGAGTAGTGGCAGCAGCAGCAAGAGATGAGAGGGTGGGAGGAGAATGAAGTCTCAAAATTTAAAGCCTTTGTGCGCTTTCTGCGTGGCCCTGGGCTCCACTCCAGGGAAGAGCTGTATTCTTCCACCAAAAGCTACCGCACGGGTCCAGTGGCCCTTTCCTATAACTCCAGCTCTTTGTCCAGGTTCCCAAATCTGTTCTCATCCTTTCCCTTGCAAATTTGAGGATGTTTAAGGGCTCCTACTTAACTTTAGTTAGCATGGTCTCCTAGGAGTCGTAACTATGGCTTGCGGGGGATGCGGGAATGCATTGTTACCACCCAGTGCTTTCCCTTAACTCTGCTCATAGCTTTGTAAATGAGTTTGAGTTGCCATCAAGTTTCTGCTGAGTCCTTAACCGATTTTTAAATCTCCTATAATCCGCACTTAACACACAGAATTTGGGGGCTGGATATAGAGATAGATGTAAAATGCATTCTGGGAATAGCAGAAGTAAATAAGTAAACAAAAATTCCATCTAGTTAAACTTTGCTTTGGCACTCTAGACATTTTAAAAGCAAATAAGGAGAATAGTGTTCAAAAGTTCTAGATAAAGACAGTTTAACATGTCTGTGATATTTAATTTTTTAAATAGTAATCAACTCATTGATAGCTCATTGAAAGCTTTCTATTAACTATTATGAAATATTTATTTGTTATAATTAATCAGATAATGATTTGTGACATTTTTCCTTTTGATGAAGTAGGTCCAAGGGCCATGTTCATCTTAAACACAAGTTTCCCAGATAAATTTAATTTCCTGAACTGCCTAGATTAGGTTAGCCTCTGCCTCCCCAGCCACTACTATTTTTTCTTCTTTTCTATCTGGTTTTCTTTTAATAATCTTGACTCAGACATAATCCACTTAGTCTGTCTTCTCACTTAGATTGAAAATTTTAAGAATGCAGAACCAGGACTGTTCTGGGTGTTTCCAGCTTGGAACACAGTGTCAGGCACACAGTAGGTACTCCATAAATATTTACCGAGGAATCAGATAACTACTGAAAACCAAATCCACTAAATCTAGCAGTTTTTTTTTTTTTTTCAAAAAGTATTTGACAGCACTTGGTAAGTACCTGTTTTGTTTTGTTTTGTTTTGTTTGTTTCTTGTTTGTTTTCACACTGTGCTCTCTGGACTTGATTGGGGTAAAGAGGAATCTTAAATAGCACACACATAAGAAACTGCTGGGTGATAGCAGACCAGGGGGGAATACAGACCTGTTTACAACATGCTTCCAAGAGATGGGCAGGTTATTTTTTATAAGAGAGTGCAGTACATGACACAGATGAGCACAGGAAGAGATAGTCTAAGGCAAGATTTTCACAGCAAATAAGGCTTTAATTTATACATGAAGGAAGAGACAACTCTAAGTTCATTCCTCTTATATGCATCACACTTAACTCCTAAGGTCCTTTCATATATGCTCACTCATTGGATTTTCACATTAACTCTGTCAGACCACCAGGGCAAGGAATATGACCCCCATTTTATTGATAAAGAAACAAAAGCTTGGAAAATGTGCGCTTCCTGACCAAGTTTTAAAGGTGTGTGGTCATGAGAGAAAAACCATGTGCTCTCCCTCCTTTTTTCTAAAAGCTTGATCAAATGTCATTGGATGAAATCACAGTTCTTACACCCCCACGAGGCTACCAGGTACCTGACTAGTGTCCATTCTTTGGCATAGCTGTCATCAATACCAGCTAACCATTTACTCATAAACAATGTCAACAGCGATGGCAGGTGCTTGGTCTGGTATACAGTCCTCAGACGGGTTCTCATTTATCTTGAGTTAGTGTTGCTATGAGGATACAGCCAACACTTAGATCCTCGGGAGTCCTGAAGACTGACAGAACAACCCCTGAACTAGCTGGCAACCCCTTTCTTCTCAAACAAAAGCAACGCAAAAGGTGGAAAGGAAAGGATAAGAGAAGAAAAGAAAGTTGGTGTAGCTATTTTAATATCAGACAAAGGAGATTTTTGGGCAAATAGGATTATTATAGATAGGGAAATTCAAAATGATAAAAGGGTGACTAAAATTACAAACTCTTCTTTCATCAAAATATGCTGTAAACACAGTACCTAAAGAGATGAATAATAGAGTGGGATATAACATTTATAATACATGTAACTGTCAGAAAGCTAGTGTTTGGAATACTGAAAGTATTCTTAGGAATCAATAATAGACTGGGGAGGGAATGTAACCAATAATAATTGTAATACCATTGTATAGTGACAGATGGTAGCTACACTTACCACGGTGAGCATTGGGTAATCTACAGAATTGTCATATCGTTACATTGTATACTTGAAACTAATATAAGATCATCTGTCAACTATATTTTGATAAAATGTTTTAAAATATATGAACTTAAGCTTAGAAGAAATGAAACCCAAACTCTTTACTTCATTCATTATTTTCTAACACACTTTGTCAATGATAATATATTCACAGATATCGTTAGAATAATAATAATGGGGCGCCTGAGTGGCTCAGTTGGTCGAGCAACTGCCTTCGGCTCAGGTCATGATCCTTGACTTCCAGGATCGAGTCCCACATCGGGCTCCCAGCTCCACAGGGAGTCTGCTTCTTCCTCTAACCTTCTCTCCTCTCATGCTCTCTCTCACTTTCTCTGTCTCTCAAATAAATAAATAAAATCTTTTAAAAAAAGAATAATAATAATGAACTGGGGAAAGACCTGAAAAAGCATTTCACAAAAGAACAAAAAGTAAATGGCTAGTAAACATAAGGACATGTGCTCAACCTCTTTCATAAGCTAGAAATAAAAAAATAATACCAAAACAAGGTACCATTTTACCACATATAATACTGGCACAGTTTAAAACTGTGACTTATACAAGGTCTTTTTGAGGATATGGAACAATGAGAACTCACATGTACTATCGGTCATAATGGAAACTGATGCACTTTGAAAAATAGTTGGATGTTGTCTAGCAAAATTAAATATATTCCAACAACTCCACTTCAGGACCTCTGTGCTAGTAAACTTCACATCTGCCTCAGGACACAGGTACAAAAATGTTGACAGATACAGTGACATAAGAGACAGAACGTGGAAATAATCCAAACCTCAACAATAGAATAAATGAATGAATTGTGTTATGCAGGAATATGATATAGCAATGGAAATGAGTGAAGTGTGACTACCCTTAACAAGACTGATAGGATTCATGCTTATTATGGTGAACAAAAAAGATGCAAAAATACATATATATCTTTTTTTCAAGTAGGCTTCATACCCAGCATGGAGCCCAGCGCAGGGCCTAAACCCATGAGCCCAAGATCAAGACCCCAGCTGAGATCAAAAGTTGGATGCCTATCTGACTTAGCCACCCAGGTGCCCCCCAAACTATATATTATATGATTATATTAGCATAAAATTTAAAAATACATCAAGCTTAATTATATTGTTTACAGATGCATTCCTAAATAGAAAAGCAAACAAATCATTCTTTAAAAGTCAATGCAGTTGTCTATGAGGAATTAGGGGGGACACATAGAAGACTCATGGGGTGCTAAAGATTTGTGGGGTGCTAGCAATATTTTATTTTTTACCTTGGTGATGGTTATATGGCTTTTCACTTTTTCATTGTCTTTGAGATATAACATGCTTTATGTATTTTTCTATGTTATGTTTTATCACATAATTTAAAAAATATAGAAGAAATAGGCGCACAGAAATTAGAGAGTGTAATGTTCTGTGCACTGTTGAATCTGAATGTTTCTATATGTTGCACCAACCCATAGCTCTGACACTTTCTGTCTGGCATTGGCTGTGTTATTCAGTCTTTCTCAAACTTGTTTTTCTCCTTTGTAAAGGGAAACTGAAACTTTTTTTTCTTTTTTGCCTTCAAGGGTTTTTCCATGAGGATTGAATGGCACCTGATCTAAAACATGAATACTGTTGTTAATTTTTCAGCATAAAGGTCCTCTGACTTTTAAGCCTTTGCCTCTTACTTTGTATGCTTTCTGATATAACAGTATTTGCTTTGCATTTTAATAAAATGTTACATTTTGAGATAGTTATGTCCACATGCAGTCACAAGAAATTCTGAAGAGAGATCTCATTGACCCTTTGTCCAGCTGCTCCAGGAGACTTTTAAAACTATAGTACATGATCACAACTATGATTTTGACACTGATACAGTCAAGATGCAGAACAGGGGTGTGACTTTCTTTTTAATCCCCCAATTGAAAAACAGTCCCCTTTGAAACCAGTAGTCGAAAGGTAAGTTAGTCCTTTACTAGTGGGCTTTTGGAAGGCTTTCACACCTACCGTCACAAATCCTCTCTGACTAAGGTGGAGAGACCATTCTCTTGCCTGACTAGTGACCTGTGACACCAAGCTGTGCTCTAACACACCTCAGCCCTAACCATCATAAACTTGTTTTATTAAAGAAGAGAAAGTATATAAAATCGTTAAAGCTATTTCCCTCCTAGAATTCCACACTATCCCTGCAATGTGGCATTCCCACATCCCTCCCTCAGTCACAACTCATTACTATATATTCAGGAAAAGGTGGCTTTCAAAATTATTTTTTTTCCTTTTGATATTTTCAGCTGCCCTGTTCCCTACTTCCATGGTCCTCTCTACTCCAGTCTATTACATCTGTGACTCTAGATTTTGCCTCTGGTCAATACACAAAAATAGCCATGGTTCTCCTGTGCATCATAAAATCTCCAACCCTTGGAGTGGCATTCAAGGTCTGAACCTCCTTTTGAAGGCTTATTTTCTATTAGGCTTTCACCAGTTACAACAATAACAACAGAATACGGATCTATTCTGGATGACTTTACAATACCTTGCATTTTCTTGCTTCTAGGCATTGGTAAATGTCATTTCCCCACAAGGAACATCTTCCTGAGACGTGGCGTTTTCACATTTTGCCTTTTATGGAAGACCTAGCTGCTTTGTATAGAAGCCCTAGCTGCTCTAAAAACCTTTCAGGACTCAAGTTAGCCAGAGTAATTGGCCCTTGCTAGAAGCTCCTGTATGTCTATACCATTTGTTGAGCATGAAGCTTTTGTGGTGCTTATCACTTTTATTTAACTATTGAATTGCTTAATTAGACCTATGTAACCCTTTTTTCACTTCCATAAAGGCTGATATTATTTCTTATTTTTTCTGTCCCGCAAAGTACCAAGCATAGTACTTTTCAGGAGTTGACTTCCAGTAGTTATACATTAAGCTTTTTGTTGTGTTCGATTTAATTGCTTATAGGGCCAGAAGGTGTTTATCAGTTCTTAATTTGAGTGGAATTCCCAAATATTTTAGCAGAGAAAGTTAAGCTGGAAATCAATAAGAGGAGCACTGGTAGTAGGGGGATGAGATTACCAGGTTCCAAGCCCGAGCTGATATTTATTTGTATGACCTTGGGAAATAGCTTAGCCTAAGAGTCCATTTCCCTAACTCTGTAACAAGGCAAATAGCACTTCTTATTTCTTGATATTGTTAATGTTAATGGAAATAATTCATATCAAGCATATTGCCTGTTGTCTGACTCAATGTAAGTGTTTAATACATTTTTTAATAATAAAGTGTTTTATAATTTCAAAAACACTTACATGGCATTTTAAGAACTTTGCATTTTACTTTTTTTCAAACCTATTCATACATGTTTTGTATCTACTCAAAGGAGGAAACTGCCTCCTTAGGCTTCACTTAAAATGTCCACTGGAAATTCATTAGTTTTTGTTATACACTTTGGGAATCTGAGGTCAATGAAAGTTGTTGTCTTAATACATATTTTAGACTTATTACTTAATAAATGTATGTTTTTGGAACTGAATTATATAGTATTTCATTTCTACTAATTTAGTTTACATTAAAAAGTCTGCTAATGAAAAGTTATGACATCTGTCTGCATATCTTGGTAAGAAATGGATTATTATTTTCAAATGGTTTCTCTTATTGTCCACCAATTTACCAGGAAGTTGGATCATATGTCCTTAACTTGGATTTATAGCTAATGGCCTTGCCCAAATCAGATCAAAGGAAATACCTGCACTTGTCTCAGGCTCCTTTTTGTGGCAAATGTAGGCACCAGCTCTAAACCATGGTGGTATCCCACTTTGGCCTGACCTTGAGACCTGGTGACTAGCTGGTGAGACTTGGAGCTAAGGGCAGAAAACCCAGAGAGATCAACATTACGAGGCTATTCCACTCTCACGACATGTTCGTATTGACCCCAGCTTCCCAGTCCTGAGATGGGGAACTCTCATCTTGCTAGTACTCAGCAAAGGTCTGATTGATCACTGATTGCATGTGGCATGTTCAGATATGTGTTTTGAAAAATGGCTCTCTGTAGTGTGAAGAATGAATTGTATGGAAACATGAATAATGCATCAAAACATGAGGGTGGCTATTATTCTCAGATATGAGATGATGGCAGAATGGACTAGGTGGCTATGAGTATGGTGATGGGTGAAGATCAATTGGGAATGTACAGTCTACATGACTCAGTGATGGAGTTGGGATGGTGGGGAAGGGGGAGGAGAATGTCCAATATGACTTAAAGGTTAGAGGACACTTACTCAGTATACACTTGGATTCTACAATTTAGATCTATAATTGATCTTTTAGTTCTTCCTACAAGTGCTGTCAAATAGTGGTTTGCCTACAGGATGCTGGGTTACTCTGTACGTTTGTGTACATGCATGCATGCATTCTTACCTGCATGAAAACTGGACTTGAGTTTCACCCACCTTTCCACTCATATGCATTCTCCATACTAAAAAGTTTCTGAGCAGTTGGATTAACTGTTACAATTCTCATTTAATTTTATTCTCAGCTCATTTGCCATGCACTCATCTTACTCTAAGCCCTTCTCTTAGCAACTGTCTATTATTTCTTTATCCATAGTTCCAGATGTCATGGTTATCTAGTTTCTTAGCTAGGGGTTGACTTGCTAAAGTCAGTTAGACAAGACAAAGAAGAAACTTTTGAGACACTGTCACTGAGGAAGGAAGGAAAACTCAAAAAGCAGACAGGAATGGATTAAGTATAGCCACTGAGTGATATGAAGGGTAAAAGCTGGGTAAGTAACCTAGATCTCATCGGTCCCTGAGGGTATTACTGAATTAGAGAATGTAGTCTTTGATGTCCATAATGCATGGTTTGAGTCATCACAAGATGATTCAATTATATTCATTATAGTCTGTGTGGGAAGACAGGTGAGTAAGTACTGTGGAGTGCTTGCTGGAAAGATTTCCTTTGCAAATGGTTAAGATTCTTAAAGTTCGTACTTAAGGAATGATATTTAGTTATAACGAAAATTAACTTCTATGAAATATGTCATTTCCCAATGTGTCAGATAAATGAGATATTATGCACATAATCCTAGTGTAAAAGAAATTCTCTGTTCCCCATTATGTAAGAAAACGGAAATATTGATTTGGGTACTTTCTATGTCATTGTTGAAAAGCAGGTCAAGTAAATAGCATTTTGAGGGTCTTAGAATTTCTTTAAGAGCTTCTCCAACACATTATTTGCACATAAGATTTTTTTTTTTTAGTGAGGATTAAATGATTGCTTAGCAGAGTACCTGGCACATCCTAGTTTCTTATCATGATTATTACTGTGATTTTATCCATTTTTTTCTCTTAAATTTCCTGCGACTATTTAGTTTACACTGTATATCTTTCATTTCTTAGTTTTAAATCTGTGCTTTTGTGTGTTGAGTATTAAATGGCATTAAACCAAATACTTTCTATAAATATTCTCAGAGTTATCAGAGATGGTCATAGTAGAATAAAGGAGAAAGTTGACAGTTGTACCTTTTTGGTGTAGCCAAATGGCTACATGACAGTAAAATACTCTTACCCTAAAATTTGGAAATAGAGAAAGAGACCTGCTCTTAAAAGATAAGCTATACAAAGTCATCCTCATCAAGGAAAGTAAGTCAAAGTAGTAGCTTTATTTAAAAAGCATTATGAGACACCTGGGTGGCTCAGTTGGTTAAGCCGCTGCCTTCAGCTCAAGTCATGATCCCAGGGTCCTGGGATTGAATCCGCATCGGGCTTCTTGCTTGGCAGGGAGCCTGCTTCTCCCTCTGCCTCTACCTGCCACTCTGCCTGCTTATGCTCTCTCTCTCTCTCTCTGACAAAAAAATAAATAAAATCTTAAAAAGAAAAAAAAAAAAGCATTAGCTCGGAGCACCTGGGTGGCTCAGTGGGTTAAAGCCTCTGCCTTCAGCTCAGGTCATGATCCTAGGGTCCTGGGATCGAGCCCCACATCGGGCTCTCTGCTCAGCAGGGAGCCTGCTTCCCCTCTCTCTCTGGCTCTCTGTCTACTTGTGATCTCTCTCTCTCTCTGTGTCAAATAAATAAATAAAATCTTAAAAAATAAAATAAAAAATAAAATAAAAAATAAAAAGCATTAGCTCAAAAAATAAATACATAAAAAGTATTAGCTCATTCAAATATAAACAGCTTTAATTCTAACGGATGTACTGACCAACATCTAACTAGTGAAACAGTAAATATGCTAGGAATATAAGACAGACTATATTTAATACAGGAGTTGGTTACAAATGTGTTGGAAGGATTGTAGAAACAAAAAAGGTGATTGTCAGAGCGCTGCTAACTTCCCTGGTCTTTGGCTTCTGAGTCGGCCTCAGCTGCTGGTAGCTGCTGGGTTTGGTGATTGGATGCTTCAACCATCAGGAGGTACTGCCCCAGCCCAAGCTAAAGGGCCACCTAGAGTCCACTACTGAAGAAGCTAGAAATGCAGAAGAGGCATTTCTGATGCTGAGACAGCTTGAGGCCACAGCTGCTTTGTCCCTCTGCTGATCTCTCAACAGTCAGCAAAAGCCTCAGCTCTTAGAGCTACAAGTTGGACATTTTCTGTCTTCCCGTTTCTGCCCACCTTGCAGTGCCTCCTACTGGTGAAACCCAAGAGGAAGCCATGAAGCCAGAAGGCCACAAATATAGAGGATGGACTTTTAAGCCCCGCAGACAGAGGAGACCTGTGAATGTGGGGCTGTGGGCGGATGAACTGGATGAATAACAAGATTATTCAGCACCCATGCATACCCTTCTTCCTTCCATTACTTTCCATGACCGGCAATAATTACAGCATGTTTCCACCTAACATCCTACTGTGCTTTATACAATGACGAAGCTCTCACCCTCTGTCGTTGTATTCCATCTGGGTTCATTCCCCTTTGAGTTTAGACACAACTGACATAGATATCCTGCAACTTAAAAAACAAGATAAAATTAATACTTAGTAACTTTCTTTATATAAATCAGTAGGGGAGAGGAGGAGAGAAGATTAGCTATTATATACAAATCTTTATGTAATATGAAATAAAACATGAAATAATACCTACAATTCTCATTTCCATAACTAGTTTAAGGCCACAGTTGACATTTATAACCTCTTCCCTTTGCCCTCAGCCAGTAGCTCATCTGTTTCAGAATCTTGACCTAGTAAGGTAACCCAAACCTCCATTGCTGAAGGGTGTATGTGCTTAGTGTCAGCCCGCAGCAGGAAGCCAGTTTCTCCTTCCACACAGTAACTTTGTTTTTTGGGGGTTTTTTTATTTTTTTTATTTTTGCCTGTCAATTTAGTTGCATAAGGATCCCAAATTGCTGGGTAATATTCTGTTTCTAACTTAGTGGTACCTTGCTTGCAGCCCACAACGTAAGTATTCCTCTTCATGGCTAGAGAATGCAAAAATATTTTATGTAGGATATTAAGTGTAATAGTAAGAGGAAACACTCTGACTACCTTCTCTTGACCCCCATTTCCACATTTCTCACTATAGAAAAGCCAGCATCAAATAATGACCGCTGGCTCAAATCAGGCCCAGCATCCTGTACGAACCCCCAAATCCATAGGTGTTATCACCCAGCCTGGGCCGTAATGTGGGCTTCAGGAGGGCCGTTCCAGCGGTCTCTTAAGCTATGGGTTGATGAGATAAATTATAAGATAAGTAACTGTTATAGTAGTAACTCACACCCTACTTGTTTTGCTATAAACTGATTTTTAGATCCAATGCAGTGTTGTAAAGGATATCCTGACAATGAGTGCAGCATCCTATAAATTTGTGGGTGATAGTGCTGCCAAACATCGTGAGCAGGTTCTAGAAGTGAGCAGTTTCCTCCCGGGAGAAAAGGACACTCTGGAAAAGCTCCTGGCGCCTTTGGTCCCACCAGGAATGCTATTCCTAATACATGAATGGGTGAAGGTTTGATCTTCTTTCAGGACATTAATAAGACAAAATTTGGAGTTCCCGGGCTGAGTCAGGCCTTTTGGAAGCCAGCTGAATTCCTTGACTATCTTGACTTTGCTAAAATCTGCTTCAAGACTCATTCTTTCTCCAAATCTATCTCTGAGCTATTCTTTAATATCATCTTTTTACCAAGTCTCTTTTCATATTTCAGGTAGCGAGTTATCTCTTTTTCTCATAGCCTTACATATTTTCCCTCTAGATTGGATGCTGATATTTTTACTCTGCTGTGTGTTCGTTAATTTATTCATTCAGTCAGTATATATTAAGTACCTACTATGTTTTAAGCATGGTGTTAAACTCTAGAAATACACAGGTGAGGAAGAGTCAAGATTGCCTTGGGGATCCTACATAGAGGCAATTAAACAGCCACTGTGAAATTAATTTTACTTTGAAAGAAGTTCCAATTTAGGATGTAAGCAAAGTTTTATTTCTCAATGCTTGATCAATTTGGGGATTCTGTAATTCCAGGGAACAGAGATTCCTAACTTCCTTTTAATGAAAATATTTTGATTGCATAATTCAAATGACCATATTCAACAACTATTTAATTTCTCATCCCTCTACTAGTTGGTTTCATGAAGACACATAACCTTCCTTCTGAAATAAATTTTAGTTGATCATTAAAACGAGTAAATCATAGTTTCTCTAACCCACTCATGAGTGTCTCCTGATTATACTTTGTGCAATCTGTGCAAGGTGTTTATGCTTAGGTTACGTCATATTGTGATTGAGAACATGGGTTCTGGAGCCAGACCGCCTATGTTCGAATCCTGACTCCGGCCCTGGCCAGCTATGTGATTTCAAGCAAGTTACCTAATCTGTCTTGCCTGAATGTCCTCATCTATAAAATGATGATGATACTGCCTCTATTCTGGTGGTGCTGCGAGGAGAGGGTTAAAAAGGAGTTCACGCACAACAGGTGCTTAGAGCAGTGCCGGACACTTCCTGAGTAATATATAATGCCCTAACAAATAGGGTCCTTTGACTTCTCGAGCACATCTACTAAGGATATCATTTTTGAATGCAATGCAAATTATAAATGTACCTAATTTATTCATGTTTTATCTGGAACACAAAAGATAGCTGTTCCCATAATGTAATAGGAAGAGTCCCATGCTGGGACTCTTGGGTTCTATTTCTGTCTCTATACTAATTAGCTTAACAATTTGATATTTAAGGGTTAATGCCTATTTTATTCTTTGGAAAGAGACAGGATTTAGACTGGGGAAAATACCAGATACTGTGATTCAGTAATTCCATGAAATTAGAAATCATATCAAGAAATGCTTGCTTTCTTAAGACATTCTTTGCTGTTGTCTGGTAGTCAAGCTGAAAGTCCATTATTATCTTCCTAGGTGTTATCACAAGCTACGGACTATATCTGGATGGTATATTAATTCACAATTCCTCAGAACTCAGCTGTCATGCTTATGGATTTGCTCCTTGGAGCTTACATTCCTTCAGAGTCCAAGCATGCACGGCCAAAGGTTGTGCTTTGGGCCCAGTGGTGAGTATGTGTATTTACATTCTGGGAATGTATCCGATGTCAGATGACAGTGAATATCAAGGAAGAAGTAAGTGGTGATGACTCACTCTGTGCACAGCTAGGCTTTCAAGCAGGATGGGAGATTTTCTTTTTATAAAATTTTATTTAAGATTTAGTAAGAGCTTATATTCAACATAAATTTCAAGACTGCGCATAGGTCTAGTGAAGGACAGAATCTATATTTCACTGAAAAATTTCAAGGTAAGTTGGTCGGTTTAGCAGAAGTGCATTCGATTTTGTTTAGGTTAGTTACGTATTTATTTAAAGTGGATGTTTTTCTTTCTAATAATGGGCTCAACAACTAAGTAAGTTTATGATTAAAAAGTGAAAACGATTGTTTTCGAGTCCATGATTGCCACAGTATGGCAACACAGCTGCCCAACAAGTAGGTCAGTCAATTAGAAGTTTCAGCTTGTCTCATCTAATAGAATAAAACAGATTTATATCATCCGTGTGATATAGTTTCATAAGAACCCTATTTAAAATCGCACGAATATTAGCTTTTGATATCCACATTTCAGAAATCTATGGTGTATATCTATATTTCATTAGCAGTTAAAAGATTGACAAATATGCTTTTTATTTTTTAATAAAATTTTTAAAACTCAATAGTGCATAATTGTCATAGGCCGGCATGACATTCTTTAGTTTCAAAACATCAGGTTTTATTTTTTGTGCATTTTTCTTAATTAGATTTCACTTCTTTTAAGGGAAATACTCATTACTTTTAGATATTTTTTGGCAATGTTTGCTAATGCTCTATCATTTTAATGCACTCTGTCTTCATTGAAAAGTGTATTATATAAATATTACCTTGGAAAACAGCTCCACAGTTTCATTTTTGCTTCCTTATTTTTGATCACACCTTCCATTTCGTTTCAGAGGTTGGTTGCTTTCCAAGCTGCTAACTTCATCTATCGGTGGAGCTGAGCTGGAGTCTTTACTGCCATTAAGTATTTTATAGCTCAGACCCTCTGATGGTTACTTACTCTTAAAAGCAGGAATGGCAAGAAGCCAGCTTTTCTTCTCCATTCAAAAGAAAAAAGAGAAACATGAGAAGACTTCACACGAGCCTGAAACCTAGACTCTTTCAAAAATATAAACTGCACATGGTTCTGGCTACTAAATTGGCTCCCACACTGTCTCTCGATGTTCTGGCAACTTGAAACAAGGCGGACACGATTATTGATCTGCGTCCTGTGCAGATAAGATAGTAGGCAATGTTAACCTTAAGAAACCAAATGCCACAGTGCCCTGACGGCAAGGAGAAAACAGAATTGGATTGTAAAAGCTGTTCTGCCATGGTCTTGTACATTCTAGACTCGGTCCTGACGTCAAGCAGTTATTTTCTCCCCTTGGTACTTTTCTTTATCCTGTGTTCAGTATGCAAATGCTTTTCCCAAGTCAATGATCCATCTCTAATCACTGGGATTGAACAACAATGTCTTTATTTAGAACAAGTCAACTCAATGCTGCCACGAAGTTAAAACCTATGGTCTTCAATTGATTTCTAAAATATTTTTGTACCAATTACCGTATGCCCTTAAGAGATTACATATCTGAATATTCTAAATTGGCCTGGATACCTATCACAGTCACAAATGATAGTCCAGATTCAGATACATACATCATGTAAGAGTATTCTTTATCTAAAGCCAGTTTTACAACGAGCATTTCATTGAAACAAAAAATTCATGATTTCTGTTTTTAAAAATTTTGCTGGCAGAAATTGAAAAATAAATTTTTTGCGAGTTGATTTTTTGGTTCACTTAACAACATTTTTTAATGATAATTCTTGGTTTTTGGAAAGAGAAGCCTGTTTATTTTACATCTCTTACATATTTCGTGTCATTCTTTTTCATGCATGCTGGGAAATACTATTCTATGTTTTCTTTGTGACAAATATGTTCTGTTCCTGAATGTGGTATGGTTCGCCCTCAAAATTGGCAAGCTGAAATAATTAAAGGGATAAAATAGTAAAAAGGACAAATTTGATAAAATAGAGTATTTTAAAAATAAAAATGCATACATATATTCTACATTTTTACCATTTTAACGTAGTATTAGCTCAGTATGTTTTGTTTTTAGCCTGACCAAGTTTATTACCTGTTATTTGTGATTTGGTAAGAATTACTCTGTATCTATCTGATTTTTTTGTGGTTTGTTCAGTTCTAATCCAATTACACAACGTATCTGACTTTTAAAGAAATGCCAGTATTAAAAACAATTTATAATGCCTTTGATCCTAATTTTAAGATGCTAATATACATCGTCAAATTTAATCCAGTAATTGAAGTTTTATGTGTTCGAAATAATGAAAAATTAACACAAAATGCAACAGAGAATAACTTTTTAAAAGCTATGCTTGTTTTCAGTTATATCGTTGAATTATATTAGAGAGAAACCCTTCACATTTGTTATTACTATAATAGGATGCATTGAATTTGTCCATAGGATAATCACTTTGCTTTTGTTTGTTTTTTCCACTTAGCTAATGTTAGATGACACTGGTAGAGTCTAAGATTGGGAATTTTATGACTGTGTTTGGCCTTGGAACATTCATTGGATTCAATTCTCTATGGACCCTCTTAAGGATGAAATGTGAAACTATAGGTCACTGCCGTGGGATATGGTTAAAAAGTTGCTTTGGTTTCTTGGTGATGGCATGCTTATACACGTAAACACACCTAAACACACATATACACATACTCGCCTTTTCACATTTGTCTTTTACAAAGAAACAAATTTATTATATAAGACATCTAAATCTTCAGGACAGTGTGCAAGTGTCAAGAAAATCCTAAATGGGATATCTACCCTAAACCTGCTATTATTCCTCATGCCTCATTGGCTAACATACTTATTCTACTAAGCCTCAGATTTTTCAACTCTTACAAAAGGAAAATAACGCCCACTTTAAACAGGATTGATGTGAAATTTTCAGTTAAATATTTACGTAAAGATTTCTGGTACATGACAAGAGTTTTATTAATGATGAAATTTTATTAAAATGTTTTTATGTTTTCATGGCACATTTATTGTCAAATTTTTTTTTCTGTGTCGAGGAGGTTTCCAGCCTTCCAGAATGCCTTTTCCCTAAAATTCTTTTTAAGGCAAGGTAGATAAACAAAGAGGTAATTTTTTTTAAAGACAGTTGAAGCAAAATAATACAACTGCCAAATTTCATTTAGAGTAAGAACTGAGGTATTTATTCAGCTACTGAAGGAAATTTTTAAAATATATCACTTTGAGTTAACCAGATATTTGAGCATACTAATATAATTATCTGGAATTGCCCTTAATTCTTCAACTTTTTGGGGCGTCTGGGTGGCTCAGTTGGTTGAGCGACTGCCTTTGGCACAGGTTATGATCCTTGAGTTCCAGGATCGAGTCCCGCATCGGGCTCCCGGCTCCACGGGAAGCCTGCTTCTTCCTCTGACCTTCTCTCCTCTCATGCTCTCTCTCACGTTCTTTGTCTCTCAAATAAATAAATAAAATCTTTAAAAAAAAAATTCTTCAACTTTTTGAATATCATTTTATTTGGTACACGTTAAAATCATGTTCTATGCAATAATTTGAATTATATACATAGACATAATGAAACCAATTGCATTGTTATGAAATATTAAAATGATGAATTGATATTTTTTCAGTCAAGTTTATCATTTTTGGTACATAGTTATTAGACTAAAAAAAAACGAGTAGGAGTTATAGATCTAAAGAACCCCATAGCCTTTCTCAGATGAAAATAAAACATGTCGTGACCTCATACTTATTAAAAATTAACACTCTGTCTTTTTCACATTTATTTTCATAATTGGGAAAGTGTATTCGCCCTAACAAATGAAGGTTTCATAATTGAGAATATTTGCCTGCCTAAGGATTTCGTGTTTGATCACCTTCTAGTGATGAGGCATGAGTCTCTGCTTTAAGAGTAAGGTCAAAATTATCAACATATTCAATACATCTTAAAATGTCAAACATTTACCAGGATGCTTAGGAGTTTGTGGTGATTAGTTAACAAATTTAAGCCAGTTATTAGAAGATGCTAAATACCCTGAGCCCCATTCTACTTTCTTGCCACTTTTATCATCCTCTGGTCACCTAGTCATTTTATATATTTAGCCACTAAAATCTTCCTGGCCTCTGTGCGGTGAGGAATTACATTTTCTTTCAGAGTCCTTCTCTTTAATTCATCTTTTGCTCTTTTCTGCATAGCTTCACTGACACTCTATTGATGAAATTCTCAACTTTTTTTGTGATTATACCGTAGGGATGGAATCATTCAGGTACATTTATTTCTCGATGCCTGTCCGGCATGATGCCGTCTTTATGTACCTTCGCACAGCTCGGCGAAGTCTGTGCGTGTGCGCACGCGTGCAAGCGTGCGTGGGGCACGTGTGGGCGCGCGTGCCTGTGCGTGTGCGCGCACATGCGCATGCCCACCGGCACGCGGGCAGGCAGCTGAAGATCCTTTGACAAGTCCCGGAAGCCTTCCACGCCAGTCAGGAACCTATGAAAACAGGTCTTGTGCATTTCCTTCTCTTTTGCAATCACATCACAATTGTTTTTAAGCAGTCCTAGAAAGAGTCTGCGGATATGCACAGCCATAGGCACCATCACAATGTGAGCCGATGCACGTACTCTGAAAACAGCCACAAACAACCGCCTCGGTCAGGAGCTCACATTCTAAGCTTGAACAGCAGGAGGAAGAAAACATGAGGTATGCTTTGATCCTGCTGACAAAATCAAGCATTCATACAAGATGCTACTGTCAAAATAGTTTACTTCACAGCAAAAGAGATTCTTTGAAGAAATATGCTCAGAGTGAAGCACGCGCTTACTTTATTTGCAAACAAAAAATAAATCTTTTTACACTCACAGGTGGAAAATCGAACTCTAGAAGCTCCTCCTGAAGGAATAGTAAACGTGTTTGTCAAAACGGAGGGATCCCGGGAAGCCCTCGTGAGGTGGGACGCACCTTTTCACCCTAATGGACACTTAACATTCTCGGTCCTTGTCACTGGGATTTTCTATGCTGATCAAGGTAACTCGTTTGTAATTTTTAAACTTTAGTAATCTCACGAAACAATTTATTTCCTTTTGAAATCTTTCTTTGAGCAATAGATTTTCATTTCTTTATTTTCTCTAAAAATAGCCTATAATGGGGCACGTGGGTGGCTCAGTGTTAAGGTTAAAGCCTCTGCCTTCGGCTCAGGTCATGATTTCAGGGTCCTGGGATCGAGCCCTGCAGGGATCGAGCCCCGGATCGGGCTCTCTGCTCAGGGGGGAGCCTGCTTCCTCCTCTCTCTCTGCTTTTCTGCCTACTTGTGATCTCTCTCTCTCTCTGTCAAATAAATAAA